>LPNX010210302.1:106916-162763 GCA_001517045.1 Pseudotsuga menziesii
CAACGCCCCTGGCCCAGATGGATTCACAACCAGATTTTTTTCAACCTGCTGGGATATTATTAAATATGACCTTCTACGGATGGTTAGGAACTCCCAGAGTCATCACAAGCTGGGTGGGAGTACAAACTCCTCTTTCCTTGCTCTGATTCCGAAGGAGATAGGGGCCTCTAGTTTCGCCAATTTCCGGCCTATATCCCTTTGCAACAACGGCTACAAACTGGTTACTAAGATCATAGCAAACAGGCTGAAAAAAATTCTGCCAAGGATCATACCTGAGAATCAAGGGGGATTCATAAAAGGTAGGAAAATCCTTGATAATGTTATTCTTGTCCAAGAGGCCATTCACTCCAGCATGAACCGGAAAGAGAAAGGCATGGTAGTGAAGCTCGATCTAGCCAATGCATTTGACAGGGTAAGATATGACTGCCTCTTCATGGTGATGGAGAAATTTGGGTTTTCCTCTGCTTTCATTGACTGGATTAAAGGATGCATTTGTGCAACCTGGATAGCCCCTTTAGTCAACAGGAGATCGACAAACTTTTTCCAGGCTTCAAGAGGGCTGCAACAGGGTTGCCCCCTATCACCGCTCCTCTATGCCATTCAGGCCTTTGTTCTCAGTTTCCAACTAAACTGTCAGCAAGTTCAGTCCCTCCCTGGTCTCTGAATGGCTCATAATGTCAAAGACATTAATCATGCCCAATTTGCAGATGATACGCTGCTATTGGGAGGTGCTGGTATTCACTCTGCAAGGAGCTTCAAGAATGAGCTTGAAACTTATATCCAGATCTCAGGAAGCAAAACCAACCTGCAAAAAAGCAAAATATACTGCTGGAACTGTTTTATGGCAGAAATGGGAAGAGCTTCTGGACTTCTGGAAATGGAAGGCTCGCAAAACTGGGACTCGTTCACTTATGTTGGGGTTCCGATCTTCAAATCTTCCATCAAAACAACGAATTGGAATCCCATCATTGACAAGTTAAAATCAAAGATCCAGAATTGGGGGGCTGGTTGGCTTACTCTTGCAGGAAAACTTGTGCTGTTGAAATCGGTTCTTTCCAACATCCCAATCTATCAATCTTCTATTCTTCTGGCCCCCTCCTCCATCATCAGCAAGATTGAAATCATTTTCAAAAAATTTCTGTGGGAAGGGGGAAAAGGAAATATGAAAAAACTACATCTTGTCAGTTGGGAAAAAATTCAAAAACCCTACAGTGAAGGAGGCCTCCAAATCAGAAGTATTCAAACTCATAACTTAGCAATGGGAACAAAGCTCCTCTGGAAACTAGTCTCCGGGAGATCAAGCTGGAGCAAAAAGGTTCTGTGGAAAAAATACTTCTCTGGCCAGCAACTTCATTGCTTAGATAATAATCCCCCCCACAACAAAGGCTCCCCAATCTATAGACTTTGTCTCAAAGTCTTGGACCACTTCAGATCTCTGCTGTATTGGATTCTTGGAAACGGGAAAAAAATCAATGTTTGGGAAGATTCAATCCTGGGGGACGAGCCTTTGGGGAAAAATCATGAATTGCAGAATGTAAAACAATGGCTCTAGGATCAACACGTGTCCACCTTGTGGGATCTTTCTGTCTGGGACACCGACAACTGCTGGATTGACTGGAAGTTAAGTGACCACCCTCCCTGGCTTGAAGAGGAAGCAAAGACTCTGGCCAAGCTACTGCAAGGTGAATCCCCCCTTAACCAATCATCGTGTGACAAAAGAGGACGGGGGACAAAATCTGGAGCTTACACCCTGGCTGAAGGCTACCGCTCTTTATTGGCTATTCCTCATGTTGCCCCAAATCCTATACAATGGAAGTTTGTTTGGTCTACCATGTCCATCCCGAAAGTGGACCTCTTTTGTTGGAATGTAGTGCACAGAAGTATTCTCACTGCTGAGAACCTTAGGAAGAGAGGTCTGGAAGGGCCTTCAATCTGCTCCCTGTGTAAGAGAGATGAAGAAAATCTTTATCATCTTCTAATTTCCTTCCCATTCTCAAGAGAAGTGTGGAGAGAAGCCCTCTCCGTGAACCACACTAATATCTTTATGCCTGATTTAACTGTAGACCTCTTTTCCAGATGGGTTGAGTCCTCTCCCTTTCTCCTCTCCAAAAAGGCACTCCTCAAAACTGCCTGGATGTTAATCCCTAAGTTTATCATCTGGAAATTGTGGCTGGAAAGGAATAACTGTCTCTTCAGAAGTATGGAGAACCCTCCATCAAAGGTCGCCCTCAAAGCAAGAGTTTTCCTTGGAGAGGCTCTGGATCATAAGATGGGACTCTGGAATGCTCAGTCGTTGGATGAGCTGGAATCAACTTGGCTCTTAGCCATCACTTCTACTGCTCAAAACTCCCCCCTGGCCAAGAAACCAAATCTAGCTGATTGGGAAATTTGCCTGGAAGATGCTGACTTTATAAAATGGAGGTGCTCGCTGGAGGAACATTGTTTGTTTTTTTATGGTGCCTCGAAGGGAAACCCAGGTCCTTTGGGTGGGGGAGGAGTGATCCTCACCCCCTCTGGTTCCACTCGATCCTCCTTCGCCTGGGGATTGGGGGTGGAATCTAACAATTTTGCTGAATTTTATGCCCTGTGGCAAGGTCTCAGGCAAGCTATCAGACTTAACATTTGGTCGATCTCTGTCTTTGGTGACTCTAAAATAGTAGTGCAGGCCATGCGCACAAAGTGTCGGCCAACTAGCCTCCCCATGAAGCGTATCTTCCAGAAAATTCTGGTTCTAGTGGGCAAGTTCCACTCTATAAGCTACTACCATGTTTTACGTCATCTCAACAGTCTTGCCGATCTCGAGGCTAATCATGCTACGCTCCTGAGCAGGGGTACAATCATTGAAAATGGGTTTGAGTCCTTCTGCTTTATCCCGTGACCTTGCCAGGCCTGCTCTCTTCCTCTGTGACCTATGCAATCATTGTACCGTGCCCCTCTTCTTCCTCTCAATCATCATGAACTTGGACTATAGCTTCTCCCTCCTCTCGATCCAATGAATCTCGTGACCTTTGCTCGTCCTTCGATCCTCCATTTATCCATGCTTGCATCTCCTCTCCTCTTGTGAAATTTCCTTTCTCCTCTGGCCTCGATCCCCCTACTGCCTCCACTCCATCATGGCCTCTATGGGTTCGACCTCTGCTCAGGAACCCCTTTTAAAGAATGGCTGGTCGATTTGGAACAAGCACTCGAAAAGCTCCAAGATCAACTCAAGGTGCAGGTCCATCCGACTCGTCCCTCCTTTGATTCAGAAGGGGAAAGCTTGGACTCCATCAACAATGATCTGCGCAATCTCAAGAAAGAATTTGATTCCTCCACAGAGGGAATTGTTGAGTTCAAAGACGACGTCTTCACCCAATTCAAAGATGCTGCAGTCACCTTTGGAGATTTCGGACGCAGAATTACTGCCCTAGAGATCGCTGTCAAGAAGATCCTCACCAATCTGGATATCAAATGACAACTGGACCGCCTCTCACGTTTTCTCTTTTGCCAATATGTTTGTAAGCTCCTCTTTGCTCACTCTCTGTAATTTTGTTGTCCTCCGCTACGTTTTCCATGTTCTCTATTGGCGATATAGTCCTCCAGACATCATAGTGAAACTGCCAGCAAGCCATTGCAACTCTCAGGTCGTCTGGATTTTAGTTTGTTCTGTATTTGGTCAACTCTGGACTCTGCCACTCATGTCAGAGCATTTTGCTTTGCTAAGGGAATCTCCCAGTGTAACACAGTCCCTGGAAGCTGTTTTTCCGGATCCTTATTAATCTATCCATCAGTTACGGTCTAAAAAAAAATATTAATCTATCCATCAGTTACGGTCTAAAAAAAAATATTAACCAACATAGATCCAAATCTTAGGCTCTATCAAGCACTGAGATGGATCAAATCTCTTGAGGTGCAAACCTCTTCTTAGGTATCCATTGATTTGATTCAAACCAAAATACACATCTTTTTATTTAAGGTGCACATATAATTTTATTGTTATTAATATTTAATATTATTTATGGCCACACATAATATTTTTTATTATTTTTTATTTGGTTAGGAACGAACATTGCATCATTTCCCCACACATGGTTTTAAAACCATATGTAAGGCCCTCCTACAATCATGCCATGTTTAGGAGGCCTTGCACATGGTTTAAAAACCATGTGCAAAGCCTCCTAAACCATGGGTTGTTTAGAATCCCTTGCACATGGTTTTAAAACCATGTGCAAGGCCAACATTCTTTTGCGAATAATTCAATTTTGTGTTTTTTCTTGACCCACATATTTTTTTTACGGATAATTAAATTTTTACTTTTTTATTGTTTTGTTAGGTAGGAAGATTACAACATCTCCCCCATATTAGATTGTTTTTGTGGCCAACATTTATTTTGGTCTATTAGAAAATTTATTTTTTATTAGATATTATTTTTTATTTTGTGTTACAAAATCTCTCCCATAATATTTACTATCACTATTATTTTTTGCCTACATGTTATAAACGTTACATCACGTTACAAGATCTCTCCCATACTGGGCTGTAAAGCGGCTCTCGGCGCAAAAACCATCCTGATGATAATGATTTAAAAAAATGATTTTTAAATTTATAAATGTATGTTTTCTTTCCATTTTACATAATCTCAATTTGACTGTGTGAAGTTAAATTATATAGTTTTCAAAACTTATTATATATATATATATATATATATATATATATAAAGAAAAAAAAAGAGTGGATTTTAAAATACTTGGAAATAGTTTATGATGCAAGGCATTTCTCTCATAAAAGCACGTCTTAAGATGGGGTACATGAATTTTTTGAGTCATCTAATATGTTTTTTCATTAGCTGAAAATTTTGACATTTTCGTAGGTGTCAAGTATATATAGTCATAGGTTTTGAATCTAGGTGGGGCAGTGATAGCCAACTGTCCCAACCACCTAGCCAACAAGAGGAACCTGTGAGTCATCCAACATGTTACATGATCATAAATGTGAGCTTGTATCTACATATTATCTTGATAGTTGTCCTTTGGCTTTGTCATCTTCTTTGTGGTTTATGGTTTGGTCTAACGCGATGAGTGGCAATTCAATTCCCTCCTTTAAGTAGACATGATACACATGACATCGATTATTATTTGAGGGCATGCTAGTTTAAGGAATGATTGGATTAAATATTGGACAAATGTTTTTCATATAGCATTAGAAATTGATTACATGATTTTGGTGTTAATGATTAATGTTTTCTTAAGATGTTTACAATGGAGGTCATAGGTCCATGGGAACGCCTAGTTGCATTAATAATAAAAGACTCTAGGTTGATTCAGATTCATATATATCATTGTGATTTATGCAAATTATATTGTTTTGTAGTTTTTATTGGATATATTTATGTGTTGTCTTAACATGCAAACACATGATATATTTGTCAACTTTGCCTATACCTAAACAACGAGGTTGTATGAAGGTTGTATTGGGTTTCATCAAGATAAAAGAAGAAGTGTTCTTACTTCTAACATCTACTAGAACTCCTACCCATGAAGGAGTTGAAAAATAAGAATACTTTTTGCTGAGAAACTACCTGATGTCGTGGGGTAGATCGCGGATTTGATCACTCACAAGGTATATGAAGCACATGCAATTAGGCAAAGTCTTATTCCTCATTGATCCATTAATCTCTCAAACCAATGAAAATTTTAGGGGCAGAATTTAGCCCATGCGCTATTTTTTAAACTTATTTTCCAAAAAAAATTCGGCAATTTGCCTTTTTTAAAGGTGATTTGCCCAAATTCTATGGGATAATTTTTTTTTACTCTAAAAAATACCAAAATTATCCAAAAACTATATAAAGTCCTTAAAATTTGAATATTGTTTAAAAAAAGTCATCAAACATTTTATGGTTGTAAATTTAAGAATTACTAAGATTCACTAAGGTTTTAACACTTCGAGAAAATTATGGATCCTTAAAATTTTCCATGTAAACTCAAACATGGCAACACATACCATTTCTCCACTAAACAAATGAGAATTTAAAAGTATATGCTATATGACGCCCTTGGTATTTAAATCGTAAATCATTGAGAAATAAAAATAGGTGTATGTATAAATATTATTATTATTATAAAGAAAATGCATGGGTAATCCATAAGTGTAGAATTGAATAATTCAAATTTATCTAGTTAATTATTACTATTCATGAGTGTATGTAATAGTTAAAATTATTTAATTAAAATAATAATTACTCACTTTAATTAATCTATATGTTAAGAAGGAGATTAATGACCCTAGGGAACACATAGGAGAAACTATAGGGAAGTATTTGAGTTGGGGAGTGAAATTAAGTAAAATCAATTCAAATTCAAATTCAAAAAATGGTAGCTGCATTTGTAACTTCTAATTTAGGAAAAAAAGTGAGAAAGCAAAGGAACAACTAGGAGTGATTATAGGAGGAGATGTTGTAAGTGATGAATAATGCATTTTTAATTAAAATGAAACTAAATTTCATGTGTATGGGTTGATATATGGAATGATGAATATTAGAGATTAGTGACTTAAATAAAAAGATAATATTGTGTATAATAACAAGTGGCTTGGGTCTCAAGTATTATAAAGGAAGGGCTTGAATAAAAATAATCACCCTACTATGCACCCTAAGGTTGGATGGAATTTGTTAGCGCTTCTCAGACTACTAAAGAACAAGTCAACACAATCTCATAAAATAAAATTAAGTAAAATAGGTTTTTAGGATTTTGGTTTAAAAAACTTCATCAACAAGGAGGAAATAAACATCCACAAGCTAATACAGAACTGAATCATGCAAGTTAGATACACTGGGGATCAAACACATCCCAATAAGCCATAAACATTACACATGAAATACCAATTCCACCCACGGGCTATAAGCATTTACATGAATAAACCTTTAAACAGGAAATGAAATTGTAGACTGAGCAATCAACTAGATCAAAAATGAAAAAGCATGACATGTAAAAGGGCTTATCAGTTTATATATAATCAATAAGAGTCATCCACTTACATAAAAGTTATAAGTGCTAGCTTGAGAAATCAAAGCTCCAAAAGCCTCTCCTTGAGTGAAAAATCCCCCCTACAAAACTGTATGTTTGTCTTCCTTTTATCATTACAAAGGTAAAGTAGTTCCATAACTACCTTCTAGGTTGAAATTTGAAACAATTACATCAATTAGTTACATGATAACTCAAAATATTTAAATACAATTAACCCAAAAATAACAAATCGAATTTGGGGAAATTTGGCGAATTTCTGAAAATTTGGGTCTCAAAGACACCTTCATATCTCTCCATCCTGGATACCTGTGCAAAAACTGAGAGAGGTTTTTTTAAATTAGTATGTTATGAACAAAAACCTTTCTTTGTTTTTAAAATTTCCCCTTCAATTGATCAGAATATGTGCTGGAAATTTGTGACTAAAACAAGAAATTATTAAATAATTCAAACCTTGTAAATAGGCCACAAAGATGAATTCGAATCTCTCAAACGATAATAGCTATTGCAAAACTGAGAGAGGTTTTTGTGAATGAATCTATTGTGGACAAAAAAATCTTTTGGTTTTCTAGAATTCGTTTCCATCACCTCGTAATTTGCTCTCAATGATAATGACAAAAACAAGAAAACAGAGCTGCTACACGAATCTCCTCATGAAAATATTTGACAAAGGACTCAAAATGAGGGTTAGATTATAAAGAAAACTTGGAATAAACTTTTATTATAAGTTTTTGAAAGCTTAAAGATATACATAGTAACTAATAAGCCCAAAAGACAAACCTTAAAACTAAATTAATGAAATAATTCAACCATTAAAAGCATTAAATCCAACAAAAATTACTGATTGTCAAAAATTCTTAAAATCAGCATAAAATGTAAAATCATTTTAAACCAACGGTTGAAAATTAGGACAAAAAGAACAAATAAACTAAGAACAAGATCTAGCTATAACAGAATCCATAATGCAAAATTTTTGAGTGAATGTTTGTGAGTTTTGACTTTGTTAGCGATAATTCTTGTTGAAGGTTGGGAAGCCTCGCAAGATGAACATTACCATCATTCTTGAATCCTATAGAGGGTATTTATCTTGATAGATATCCTTTGTAGATTGAGGGTCCTTGGGGAAGGAGAGTACTCATAGGAGTTGGTAGGGAATTCAAATGGTAAACATTAAATTGACAAAACATGGAGCTTGGAGCAAGGGCCTTATCATATATCAACTCAAGTGAAATTAAGTTATATATATATATATATATATATATATTTCCAATGGTTTAGTTAAAACATATGCAAGAACCTCTATTAGCATTGCTTCAAATAAATATCTTGTAACATCAAGTGTACTCTAAGATACACTTAATTAGGAAATCAGGAGCTTGGACTTGGCATAAGGAAATGAACTGAGTTGTTGGATTTATACCTAAATTGTCTTAAAATATCAAGTAGTGAACTGTATATATACATATACTCATTAAGTGTAATATACCTTCAGTTTCAAACCTAGGAAATATACTGAAAATTGTTATATATTATTTCAATTGACTAAAAAATCATTTAATTGAAAAAGGCATTTGATATGATCGATTAATAATTCCAATATTGTGTATTTTAACTTAATACCGATATACATATAAATATATTTTCGATCTGGTAAGATTGTAGTGATCCTTAACCCGAAAATTGAATCACAACAAATATATAAAACCCATATACTCATAAATAATAATAAAAACATTCACCATAAGAATAAAACCAACATATAGAGAAGTACCCTTAAGGTAGGGTAACACCATCCAGTATTCCTTAAGGAAGGAATCACTCCACAAGTCATACATCCTACAATATAATTCATCCAACATATCTCATGCAATGATAATCATGTATATGTATACTTTCTCATGAGTATTCCTAAGTGGCCTATTCCAACTATCCCTTATTATTATATTATTTCATTTAACTACCTAATGGGGCTACTTATTATCGCCAACTACCAAGTTGTCCTATATCATAATTATGGCCACATTACATACATTATCCCCTTAGGTACATAACGTTCCATGCCCCTTCACACATTTCATCCTCGTGACATGGGAGGAAGCCATATAATATGATTTACTAATCAATGTATCCAATTGTTACCAAGCATGAGCATCCATCCATCCTAGTGAAATTTGGACATGGGGTCCAACTAGTTCCTTGCCACCTCAATATTAATTATGGTTTCTCCTTAGGTTCCATGTTTTTATTGTGCTTGTTTGATATTTCCTTGAATTTCTTTTATTCTTCCATGTTCTTCCATACTGATTTCCTATTTGGTTTTTGTTCACTCTTGCTCCCAACATGTCACGTACCTAAGCACCCTTTTAACACTTTTGAGGTGACAAGGTACTCCATTTACCACCATCAACATAAATTTTGTTGTTCTTATACCACTTTGTCACATACCCGACAACCCCTTACCCAATGGAGACCACAGGTCCTCAAATTTCAAATAGAAATTGAAATTTTCTAACTCTAATATTGAATTCCCCATGTAAATTATGATTTAATATATGATTCAAATTTTCCATGGATTTACTATATAAATAAATTTAATGGAATTGTACTATGGAAAACTAAGTGAATATAAACCAATTCTAAAACATTCATGTAATTCCTACCATGAATGCATTTATGCCATGACCATTCAATCCATGCACAAATATATTTCATCATGGGAAATTAAGAAAACACATAACATAAATTAACCATGGCATCCACACAGAATTGAGAAACTTACCTTTGTAAATGGAAATAGTCCTAAGTTGGTTGCAAACAAAGGACATTCTTCCAGACATAGGTGCTCTGCCATACTTTCTATTTCTATGGAAAAGGACACCTCAGGCTTGGGCTATCAGTCCACAAGGGGTGAATCCCAAACTCTCTACTCATCCCATAACTCATCTTGCACAACGCAAGAGATATCCAAAACTCAGACACATATCTAGTGCCAAAGCAATTTACCTTTGCTCCAATCCTTATAACTCCTCCCCGATTAGATTTCCCAACAAAAGGAATGTGATCACTATCCCAATTTTTTTTAGTTCTTGACACAAACTAGGTAGGGAATCTTCATGCTATGAAATATCTAGTTCCAAACCCCATCTACATTTTCCCCTACCCAATAACACTCATCCCTCATTGGCCTACACAACACAAGGAACGAGACCCCCTTATCTATTAAATGGTCCCTTAGGATATCCCCATCCCCTTCTTGTGCTCTAACATAGGGCAACAAGAGAATCTCCATGTTGGGGCTCTAAGGACCTCCGTTGTAGGACAGGTTTTCTCAAGCACAATATCAAATGGGTGATTGATAGAATGATTGGTTGAATGCTCCTTTAATATTAATTTCCCACATATACGCATGGGTCTATCTTTCCATGTGGCGCTCATAGGAACCCGCCTTTTCCCTCTTAATCCCATTTTAGGATAATTAATAAGGTAAGGATAATAAATCCTCTCTCATAACATGGATTTATGAAAATTAGGATAAAATCATTATATAATGTTTTCAAGCAAATGCTACTAACTTTTATTAATACTTTACTAAGGTCATATTCCCCTTAGATGCCCTTTTCTCTCTTCCCCCACTTGTGGAATCATAGCCCCCCATCTCTTCTTCGTCCTTCTTTGCTTGTAACCGTTAGGTATTTTATATTAATATCATTGTACATCATCACAATACATTTGTTCATATACCAATATATATATTTCATGGTTAATTACATATATCATTACATTCGAAGGTAAAAAACAAGATGCTACACTCTCCTCCACCCCTTAATTTATGCACCATCCTCAATGTATCATCAGCAATATCCATACAATAAAAAAAATTAACATGTACTTAGACATGTACAATATGCCTATGCATTTCATCCTTTATCTATCAAGTTGCTTCCTCAACTTCATTTGTAAAAAATTCTTGGTCCTTATAATCTGGTATAGATATTGACCATCTCATACACAATGCACTAACATTGATTTTCCATTACCATAATTACCTTCCTAGGATTTGCACATCCACATGTACCTATATCAATCAATAAAAACAAATATGTGTGTTATAACCATTCTTATGCAATAATCATAATATCCATAGGAATATTCCAAAACCACAAGGTAAACACACATATTCCTTTCATCAAATAATGATGAATTCTATATCTAATACTTATCTTCATATACATTTTTTTCACAAGGTTTCCATAGGAAATAATTCATCTCACTACTTCACTAGAGACACCCTCTACAATGGTCTCAATCCACAACAATCCTCCCCCATTAGCCTACACAAAACAAGCAATGGAATCCCTCCTCTTCATGTAGTCCCTCTGGCTATTCCAATTCCCTTCCAATGCTCTAACACAAGTCACTGGGGAATTTTCGTGCTATGAATCCAAGGACCTCATGAGTCACTCATAGCATATTCATTCAAGTTTCCTATTCTTAGTAGTCACTCATCCTAGAGGCTCATACATCCCCTTCTCTGATAAACAATCCTTCGGGTGATCTAACATTAACAAAGGTTTTCTTACATAAGAAGAGCACAACTTATAAGGATCCCATGTCCTTGTGGTAGCCTCCTTACCGAGATTTCCAAATAATAGTATCCATCATTGGTTCATAATAGTTAGATTCACCGTCCACCTATGGCATAACATAAGCATACATGTATTATGAAATATAATTCTATCTATAAACTTATATTGGGAATAATTATTACATTTAAATCCTTAATAATATCACAAGTTCCACACTGTAATGAACCTAAATAAAAAATCAGGTCCACTAACTCTATATAATAAATATGCATTCAACTAGTTGACAGGTGAGTAATTTTATCAAATAAAAATAGGGAATGAATTGGGATGTGCGGGTGAAACCAAAAGACAAGGTAGGAGATTGAATGTTCATATTCCTAAGCACTTGGATGTTGGGCCCTTTTAGATTTCAAGCATTAGTCAGGCTGAAGTCTACTACCAGGCTTATGGGAATCCCAAAAGGTGCAAACTGAAATATTAACAATCATTTTCAAGCAACCAATGGCTAAGGAAGGCTTAGGAATGTTATATTCCTATGATTAGGATTCTTACATTAATATTTTCAGGTTTAAGACATGTATGAATAGTAACAAAGAAAGCTAAGGGTGGCACTATGAAAACTAGTCATTAGGACTATTCATTAACTAGTCAAACTTCAATGATTTATAAATGCATAAAAATGATTACTAATATTCAGTTTCATACATTGGATATCATCATTACCATTTTAACTAAATATTAGAACATAAATTAAAGGAAATGGACATGTTTTGATACTCTAATTGCTTCGAACTGGAAAACTAGTCATTTTTGCATAGAAATCTAGGCAGGGTGTAACGATTATTAAGAAAGTTAATTAAAAAGTTCATAATTATGTATAAATCTAAGATATATTAAATAATATAATAACAGGTACATGATATTTAAAATACATCTCACAAGAATATCATAGGTATCCTCTCATAGCAGAACTCCCAAAAGTATGGCTCTGGAGCTAGGAAACCAAGGAAAATTGAACCCAAAACCTCCAAAACTTTGTGAATGACCTGAGAGTGATATGAAACTGATATTAAAAAATATATTGGGCATAATGACATGAACCATACAATATTTGGGTTGAAATTCCCATTACATTTCTCCAAAAATTGCCATAATATCGTAGGAAGGAGAGAAGCAAGAAGAGTGAATGTCACTAATAGGAGGCCTCCAATCTCTTCTGGATGATCTGATAATTCGATGAAGGAGACATAAATACCTAAAACAAAACTCCATTAATGGATGCACCAACTTCATGAACAAGAAATAACAAGAGTGCTAAGGGGCACACCTAACCTCCCAAAGCTAGTTGAGGCACATCACTCAACCATTAAGTAGCAGAGCTCTGAAGACAAGCTTCAAATTAAAAAAAATGGTGATAGTAATGTGCTATCATTGTTTTATAGAAATATTAGGCTTGAATTTCGAATTGGATCCATAAGTGGCCCATTTCCATATCCCAATATGTCTTCACGAAGAAATTAGGAGCTTCCTAGCTTTGTCTTCTAGCTTTCCTGACTTTCCAATTGTCTTGCTTTTCCACTATTAGAAACTGCACCCTCTTTGTGCCTGCTTTTTTGGATAACATACCTCAGTCCTTTTAGAAATTGCACCCTCCAATTTTTTCTTCTTTTCTAACTGACATGCTTTATCCTTTTTAGAAACTACACCCTCTAAATTTTCCTTCTTTACTAACTAAAATGCTTTATCCTTTTTAGAAAAAATTTCCTTTCCCGTTGTTGGTGTTTCTCCCCTTCGACCCAGGTTCAGGCCTTCTGTCATGCACAAAAAATCCCAAGATATTGGTGGGATAGACCAAGGCTCAATCGACAGCACCTGCGACGCAAATGCATTATTTCCCATGATATCGCTTATGGATAACTGCCAGAACCAGGTTTATGAAGTTTGATGGGATTTTCTTCCCTCTTTCCACCTTACCAACTCACTCGACCGAAGTGGATGGGTGTATTACTTAACCTTACTGTGTGGAGATAAGACACTACTTAACTTATCCATCATAGATATTATAACAATAGTGTAATATTAACACACAGGTTATCTATCAATAGTTCGACTTATGTATAAGACACCTCATTCATAAGAAAATGCATAAACACTTAATCACGATATACATTCCTGCGACAAAAGAACATTCATCATATACATTCATATACATTTATATCATGCATGCAACATGAACATATTCATCATCTACTCAGTGACACAGTATTTAACGTGGAAACCCATCCAGGAAAAACCACAAAGGTGCTCTTCATATGGCATGAGAAATTTATGGAACCTTTTGTGTGTGCACTGAGCTACATACTCTAGTCTAGATCTTCTTCTCTTATCTATACAAACTTCTCTCTCCTCTGATGTGTCTTATGTCACTTAATATTCTCCTACTTGACTCTATTGTTAATCCGCACACACCCTGGATCAACTACTCTTATTTATACTTCTGCGCACTTAGCTGCAGACTACTCGACCCTTCTTACATATACAAAACAACTAATTGACTCATTAAGTTAACTAACTAAGTAATTAGGTAAGAAACAACTAGAAGAAACCCGCACACAACCTAGGTTCTTCCTTCTTATAGACTCTTACATGTCATTATCAATTGACTTCATTGAGTTATCCAACAGGATGTCACTCCTATTCTAGTGACATTTGTCAACAGGCACTGACGACACAAATTACAAAGATGTTTTTATCCCTTAACACATGTGTGACTCTGGTCGACTCTAGATGACATCGTACCCATGATCTTCCTTGAACTGTCATTTTCGACCGCTACATGCCTTCTAACATGGTTTCTTACGTCACAGCCGATCTCATCGCATATTTTCCTTCTGTCGCAGATTCTCTTCTGTCGCTAACTCTCTTCCTTCACGAACTATATTCCTTTGTGAACTCTTCCTCTGTCGTGGATTCCTTTGCAACTACTTCTTGCCTTAGCTCTTTCTTCCTTATATGCTTTTGTTCTTGCTTCTCTACTTCTGTTGCAGCTCCTTTTCCTTCCTGCGACCATATTCTTCTCATTCTTAGGAATAATTCTAACTAAGTTCTTCCTATATTTTCCTAGGGCCAACATGACCCCAACACTCACCTGTGTCTCATCTCGAGCCACACAACGCTACTCATCAACTTCTGCATTTGTGATGGCTTCACTTTGAAATCTTGGAATATTTTCATCATTTCCTTTGTCTTGCATTGCACATCCTCTTTTGTTTTCTTCAAGTTTTCCACAAGGTCGAAACTAACGTGTTCTTATGTTACACTTCCTGCGGACTCTATTTTTTGTCACACCTTCTAATGTATAGGCTGAATAATGCATGTAATCTTTTCTTCTTAAGCCTGCAACTCTGCAACTTTGTCGGTCCCTTGTTGTTGTTGAGTGCGCAACACTATAACTTGTTGTTGCAGTTTCTTCATTTCTATTTCCTTATCCATTTTCTCTGCTAAGGAAACCTTCTTCATCTCATTTATCATTTGGTTTACTTCCATTTCATATGTGCGCAACTCCTCTACAACTTTCTCTAGTTCATCATCGTTTATCAATGCTTCCCATTTCTAAAAAACTTAGTCGACAACCTTGGCACATAATGCCTCTACTTTTTCTATCTTTTGTGCAGCCTCTATTGATGCTTTTCTTCTTTATTCTAACACCTCCATGGATGTAATTGGTTTTACCTGCACTTCTAGTTCCGTGACCTTTTGTGAAGGTCTTATGTTATCTTTCCAAGTTGAATGACCTTGGATTCTGGAAACATCTCCTTTGTTATTCCTTCATTAACAAAATTTGTGCACGTAAGGGCTACAACATTGTCGATCCTATTCTTGTTCTCCTCCCAAGAATTTTCTTTCTACCGATCCATTGCTGGAACATTCAAGCCCTGGAGAAAATAGGAAATGGCCTAGGCCGCTTCATTGACAAAGCCGAGCACAAAGGTCAGTACTCCTATGCTCGGATATGTGTTGAAGTTGATTTGGAGGCGGGGCTCCCACAAGCCATCAAGCTCTCGATAGGCTCATGGAATCATTTCTAGAAACTCGACTATGAACAGCTTCCATTTAAGTGTCGGCATTGCCATGAACACGGACATTTTCAATGCAACTGCCCAAAATCCCAACCGGCAAAGGAAGGGGAGGGATGGCAGAGGGTCAAAAAAGGCAAGGCTCCCTCCAAGTCGAATGACAAGAGAGCTCCAAGCAATGCACAAAAAACAGATCCTAAAGTCCCCCCGAAAGATCCAGTCCAGCCTCAACCTACGAATCTACCCCCAGTTAACACAGCCCAAGGAGCAAGTACCTCTGCAATGAACGCCCCATAATCCACGCCAATAATAGTTATTCCAGAAGCCACTCCCCCTGAAACCGCAATCCCCATGGAGACACCAGTCACTCAAGATGCTAATTCGTTGGAGCCAAGGGAAATTCCTTCCCAACCAGAATCTGCGACCCCTAGGGCTGAGAGTCCTCCTACCCGAGAAGAAATTTGAGAAGTGGAAGAGTAACCTTCAGCAGTTGACTCTGATCCAGGAGGATTCTCAGTCGAAGGAGCAACCGAGTCGAGTAGTTCGCATGCAACCCCAGTCAAGAAACCAAGGGGCCGAAAATCCAAGAAAAAGCAAAGGGAAGAAAAGTCTTATGCAGATGTTTTGTAGGTCTCCCAACAAACACTCAAAGGTATGATGAATACTAGATCAAAGCTAGGCCAGGCCTCTAAAGGGGCCGCCCCCTCTCAAAGTAAATAATGCGGTACATCTCCTGGAACTGTAGAGGACTAGGCAGTCCCCAGAAAGCTGAAGCAATGAAAGATCTAGTTAGAATCAACAAGCCCGAGATCCTCCTCGTCCAGGAGACAAAAATGGAGGGTGACCTTGCCCTCCAAGCTGGAAAATTATTTTGGAAAAAAGGCCCTGGGAAAGCCATAAGCTCCAGGGGAGCCTCGGGAGGTCTAGCCACCTTATGGGACTCCTCCAAGTTTGAGTTGCTTTCCTTCCACAGTACCATGCACTGGATCTTCACCAAATTCATTCACAAAGTTTCAGGCCATCATGTAAGTTTGTTTAACTTTTATGTTCCTATTTTAATAGTGGAAAAAAAAAGAGTGTTGGGAATCCATTGATTCGTTCCTAAGCGCTCATATGCCAAGAAATATTATCATTTCAGGAGATCTAAATGTCACCCTAGCAGCAAATGAGAAAAAAGGGGGTTCCATTGTGAGAGACCCTTCCCGGGAATGGGTTGAAGACATCATTCTGGGTTGGGATCTCGTTGACATTAAACCCTCCAGGGGTATTTTTACTTGGACCAACAAAAGGCTAGGGCCTGGGCACATTGCAGCCCGCCTGGACAGGTTTCTGGTGCACTCCTCTTTCCTCTCTCTAGGGCTCCATGCATCCTCCAAAATTCTTCCCAATTGCGTTTTCGATCATAAGCCTATCCTCCTTGATCTTTCCTTTGAAGAACACCTGGGGCCCATTCCTTTTAGATTCAGCCCCCTTTGGATCCAACAAGAGGGATTTTACCATCTAGTCTCTAGCTCCTGGAATCAAAAGATTACTGGAAACCCTTCCTTCACTTGGGAAGAAAAGCTCAGATGGCTAAAGCATGAGCTGAAGAACTGGACCAAGCTCCTCCCCTCCCCGGTCTCTAGCCGAAAAGATGCCCAAGTTGCCTTGGAAAACCATCAAATCTTCATGGAATCTGTCCCTATCACTGATAGTATCCCTCGGACAGAATGCAACCTTCAGAAAGCTTATTTCAAAGCATGCAGAGTTGAAGAAGAGTATTGGTGTCAAAAATCCAGAAGCCTTTGGTTAGCAAGCGGTGACAAAAACACCTCTTACTTTCACAAACAAGCTGAATCTAGAAAAAATTTCAAAACCGTGAAAGAAATTACTCATCAAGGCAATCTGATTAAAGATTTCGAAGGCATTAAACAAGTAGCCTTTTCCCACTTCCAAGACCTCTTCTCTGCTCCTACTGCCGAGCCCTTAGACCCCTTTGCTCACCCCCTCTCTCTTATTCCCAACTTGGTCCAAGGCCCTGATAATGACCATCTTGCTGCCCCTGTTACCATGAAAGAACTCAAATATGCTCTATCTCAAATGAAACCGGACAGCGCCCCTGGCCCAGATGGATTCACAGCCAGATTTTTTTCAACCTGCTGGGATATTATTAAATATGACCTTCTGCGGATGGTTAGGAACTCCCAGAGTCATCACAAGCTGGGTGGGAGTACAAACTCCTCTTTCCTTGCTATGATTCCGAAGGAGATAGGGGCCTCTAGTTTCGCCAATTTTCAGCCTATCTCCCTTTGCAACAACGGCTACAAACTGGTTACTAAGATCATAGCAAACAGGCTGAAAAAAATTATGCCAAGGATCATACCTGAGAATCAAGGGGGATTCATAAAAGGTAGGAAAATCCTTGATAATGTTATTCTTGTCCAAGAGGCCATTCACTCCAACGTGAACCGGAAAGAGAAAGGCATGGTAGTGAAGCTCGATCTAGCCAATGCATTTGACAAGGTAAGATATGACTGCCTCTTCATGGTGATGGAGAAATTTGGGTTTTCCTCTGCTTTCATTGACTGGATTAAAGGATGCATTTGTGCACCCTGGATAGCCCCTTTAGTCAACAGGAGATTGACAAACTTTTTCCAGGCTTCAAGAGGGCTGCCCCCTATCACCGCTCCTATATGCCATTCAGGCCTCTGTTCTCAGTTTCCAACTAAACTGTCAGGAAGTTCAGTCCCTCCCTGGTCTCCGAATGGCTCATAATGTCAAAGACATTAATCATTCCCAATTCGCAGATGATACGCTGCTATTGGGAGGTGCTGGTATTCACTCTGCAAGGAGCTTCAAGAATGAGCTTGAAACCTATATCCAGATCTCAGGAAGCAAAACTAACCTGCAAAAAAGCAAAATATACTGTTGGAATTGTTCTATGGCAGAAATGGGAAGAGCCTCTAGACTTCTGGAAATGGAAGGCTCGCAAAACTGGGACTCGTTCACTTATCTTGGGGTTCTGATCTTCAAATATTCCATCAAAACATTGAATTGGAATCCCATCATTGACAAGTTAAAAGCAAAGATCCAGAATTGGGGGGCTGGTTGGCTTACTCTTGCAGGAAAACTTGTGCTGCTGAAATCGGTTCTTTCCAACATCCCAATCTATCAATCTTCTATTCTTCTGGCCCCCTCCTCCATCATCAGCAAGATTGAAAGCATTCTCAAAAAATTTCTGTGGGAAGGGGCAAAAAGGAAATCTGAAAAAACTACATCTTGTCAGTTGGGAAAAAATTCAAAAACCCTACAGTGAAGGAGGCCTCCAAATCAGAAGTATTCAAACTCAGAACTTAGCAATGGGAACAAAGCTCCTCTGGCAACTAGTCTCCGGGAGATCAAGCTGGAGAAAAAAGGTTCTGTGGAAAAAATACTTCTCTGGCCAGCAACTTCATTGCTTAGATAATAATCCCCCCCACAACAAAGGCTCCCCAATCTATAGACTTTGTCTCAAAGTCCTGGACCACTTCAGATCTCTGTTGTATTGGATTCCTGGAAACGGGAAAAAAATCAATGTTTGGGAAGATTCAATCCTGGGGGACGAGCCTTTGGGGAAAAATCATGAATTGCAGAATGTAAAACAATGGCTCCAGGATCAGCACGTGTCCACCCTATGGGATCTTTCTGTCTGGGACACCGACAACTGCTGGATTGACTGGAAGTTAAGTGACCACCCTCCCTGGCTTAAAGAGGAAGCAAAGACTCTGGCCAAGCTGATGCAAGGAGAATCCCCCCTTAACCAATCATCATGTGACAAAAGAGGATGGGGGACAAAATCTGGAGCTTACACCCTGGCTGAAGGATACCGCTCTTTATTGGCTATTCCTCATGTTGCCCCAAATCCTATACAATGGAAGTTTGTTTGGTCTACCATGTCCATCCCGAAAGTGGACCTCTTTTGTTGGAATGTAGTGCACAGAAGTATTCTCACTGCTGAGAACCTTAGGAAGAGAGGTCTGGAAGGGCCTTCAATCTGCGTCCTGTGTAAGAGAGATGAAGAAAATCTTGATCATCTTCTGATTTCCTTCCCATTCTCAAGAGAAGTGTGGAGAGAATCCCTCTCCATGAACCACACTAATATCTTTATGCCTGATTTAACTGCAGACCTCTTTTCCAGATGGGCTGAGTCCTCTCCCTTTCTCCTCTCCAAAAATGCACTCCTCAAAACTGCCTGGATGTTAATCCCTAAGTTTATCATCTGGAAATTATGGCTGGAAAGGAATAACCGTCTCTTCAGAAGTATGGAGAACCCTCCATCAAAGTTCGCCCTCAAAGCAAGAGTTTTCCTTGGAGAGGCTCTGGATCATAAGCTGGGACTCTGGAATGCTCAGTCGTTGGATGAACTGGAATCAACTTGGCTCTCAGCCATCACTTCTACTGCTCAAAACTCCCCCCTGGCCAGGAAACCAAATCTAGCTGATTGGGAAATTCGCCTGGAAGATGCTGACTTTATAAAATGGAGGTGCTCGCTGGAGGAACATTGTTTGTTTTTTTATGGTGCCTCGAAGGGCAACCCAGGTCCTTCGGGTGGGGGAGGAGTGATCCTCACCCCCTCTGGTTCCACTCAATCCTCCTTCGCCTGGGGATTGGGGGTGGAATCTAACAATTTTGCTGAATTTTATGCCCTGTGGCAAGGTCTCAGGCAAGCCATCAAACTTAACATTCGGTCGATCTCTGTCTTTAGTGACTCTATAATAGTAGTGCAGGCCATGCGCACAAAGTCTCGGCCAACTAGCCTCCCCATGAAGCGTATCTTCCAGAAAATTCTGGTTCTAGTGCGCAAGTTCCACTCTATAAGCTACTACCATGTTTTACGTCATCTCAACAGTCTTGCCGATCTCGAGGCTAATCATGCTACGCTCCTGAGCAGGGGTACAATCATTGAAAATGGGTTTGAGTCCTTCTGCTTTATCCCGTGACCTTGCCAGGCCTGCTCTCTTCCTCTGCGACCTATGCAATCATTGTACCGTGCCCCTCTTCTTCCTCTCAATCATCATGAAAACTTGGACTACAGCTTCTCCCTCCTCTCGATCCAGTGAATCTCGTGACCTTCGCTCGTCCTTCGATCCTCCATTTATCCATGCTTGCATCTCCTCTCCTCTTGTGAAATTTCCTTTCTCCTCTGGCCTCGATCCCCCTGCTGCCTCCACTCCATCATGGCCTCTATGGGTTCGACCTCTGCTCAGGAACCCCCTTTAAAGAATGGTTGGTCGATTTGGAACAAGCACTCGAAAAGCTCCAAGATCAACTCAAGGTGCAGGTCCATCCGACTCATCCCTCCTCTGATTCAGAAAGGGAAAGCTTGGACTCCATCAACAATGATCTGCGCAATCTCAAGAAAGAATTTGATTCCTCCACAGAGGGAATTGTTGAGTTCAAAGACGACGTCTTCACCCAATTCAAAGATGCTGCAGTCACCTTTGGAGATTTCTGACGCAGAATTACTTCCCCGGGGATCGCTGTCAAGAAGATCCTCACCAAGCTGGATATCAAATGACAACTAGACCACCTCTCACGTTTTCTCTTTTGCCAATATGTTTGCAAGCCCCTCTTTGCTCACTCTCTGTAATTTTCTAGTCCTCCGCTACGTTTTCCATGTTCTCCATTGGCGATATAGTCCTCCAGACATCATAGTGAAACTGCCAGCAAGCCGTTGCAACTCTCAGGTCGTCTGGATTTTAGTTTGTTCTGTATTTGGTCAACTCTGGACTCTGCCACTCATGTCAGAGCATTTTTCTTTGCTAAGGGAATCTCCCAGTGTAACACAGTCCCCGGAAGCTGTTTTTCCGGATCCTTATTAATCTATCCATCAGTTACGGTCTAAAAAAAAAATATTAACCAACGTAGATCCAAATCCTAGGCTCTATCAAGCACTGAGATGGATCAAAACTCTTGAGGTGCAAACCTCTTCTTAGGTATCCATTGATTTGATTCAAACCAAAATACACATCTTTTTATTTAAGGTGCACATATAATTTTATTGTTATTAATATTTAATATTATTTATGGCCACACATAATATTTTTTATTTGGTTAGGAACGAACATTGCATCATTTCCCCACACATGGTTTTAAAACCATATGCAAGGCCCTCCTACAATCATGCCATGTTTAGGAGGCCTTGCACATGGTCTTAAAAGTATTTGCAAGGCCCTCCTAAACCATGTACATTAAAACGATGGGTTGTTTAGGAGGCCTTGCACATGGTTTTTAAGACCATGTGCAAGCCCTCCTAAACCATATAAACCATGTACATTAAAACGATGGGTTGTTTAGGTGGCCTTGCACATGGTTTAAAAACCATGTGCAAAGCCTCCTAAACCATGGGTTGTTTAGAATCCCTTGCACATGGTTTTAAAACCATGTGCAAGGCCAACATTCTTTTGCGAATAATTCAATTTTGTGTTTTTTCTTGACCCACATATTTTTTTTTATGGATAATTAAATTTTTACTTTTTTTTTGTTTTGTTAGGTAGGAAGATTACAACATCTCCCCCATATTAGATTGTTTTTGTGGCCAACATTTATTTTGGCCTATTAGAAAATTTATTTTTTATTAGATATTATTTTTTATTTTGTGTTACAAAATCTCTCCCATAATATTCACTATCACTATTATTTTTTGCCTACATGTTATAAACGTTACATCACGTTACAAGATCTCTCCCATACTGGCCTGTAAAGCGCCTCTCGGCGCAAAAACCATCCTGATGATAATGATTTAAAAAAATGATTTTTAAATTTATAAATGTATGTTTTCTTTCCATTTTACATAATCTCAATTTGACTGTGTGAAGTTAAATTATATAGTTTTCAAAACTTATTATATATATATATATATATAAAGAAAAAAAAAGAGTGGATTTTAAAATACTTGGAAATAGTTTATGATGTAAGGCATTTCTCTCATAAAAGCATGTCTTAAGATGGGGTACATGAATTTTTTGAGTCATCTAATATGTTTTTTCATTAGCTGAAAATTTTGACATTTTCGTAGGTGTCATGTATATATAGTCATAGGTTTTGAATCTAGGTGGGGCAGTGATAGCCAACCGTCCCAACCACCTAGCCAACAAGAGGAACCCGTGAGTCATCCAACATGTTACATGATCATAAATGTGAGCTTGTATCTACATATTATCTTGATAGTTGTCCTTTGGCTTTGTCATCTTCTTTGTGGTTTATGGTTTGGTCTAACGCGATGAGTGGCAATTCAGTTCCCTCCTTTAAGTAGACATGATACACATGACATCGATTATTATTTGAGGGCATGCTAGTTTAAGGAATGATTGGATTAAATATTGGACAAATGTTTTTCGTATAGCATTAGAAATTGATTACATGATTTTGGTGTTAATGATTAATGTTTTCTTAAGATGTTTACAATGTTATTGATAATTTGATAAGTGTGGCAGGGAGGTCATAGGTCCATGGGAACGCCTAGTTGCATTAATAGTAAAAGACTCTAGGTTGATTCAGATTCATATATATCATTGTGATTTATGCAAATTATATTGTTTTGTAGTTTTTATTGGATATATTTATGTGTTGTCTCAACATGCAAACACATGATATATTTGTCAACTTTTCCTATACCTAAACAACAAGGTTGTATGAAGGTTGTATTGGGTTTCATCAAGATAAAAGAAGAAGTGTTCTTGCTTCTAACATCTACTAGAACTCCTACCCATGAAGGAGTTGAAAAATAATAATACTTTTTGCTGAGAAACTGCCTGATGTCGTGGGGTAGATCGCGGATTTGATCACTCACAAGGTATATGAAGCACATGCAATTAGGCAAAGCCTTATTCCTCATTGATCCATTAATCTCTCAAACCAAGGAAAATACTAGGGGCAGAATTTAGCCCATGCGCTATTTTTTAAACTTATTTTTCAAAAAAAGATTCGGCAATTTGCCTTTTTTTTAAAGGTGATTTGCCCAAATTCTATGGGATAATTTTTTTTTACTCTAAAAAACACCAAAATTATCCAAAAACTATATAAAGTCCTTAGAATTTGAATATTGTTTTAAAAAAGTCGTTAAACATTTTATGGTTGTAAATTTAAGAATTACTAAGATTCACTAAGGTTTTAACACTTCGAGAAAATTATGGATCCTTCAAATTTTCCATGTAGACTCAAACATGACAACACATACCATTTCTCCACTAAACAAATGACAATTTAAAAGTATATGCTATATGACACCCTTGGTAATTAAATCGTAAATCATTGAGAAATAAGAATATGTGTATGTATAAATATTATTATTATTATAAAGAAAATGCATGGGTAATCCATAACTGTACAATTGAGTAATTCAAATTTATCCAGTTAATTATTACTATTCATGAGAAAATAGATGTAATAGGTAGCGTGTATGTAATAGTTAAAATTATTTAATTAAAATAATAATTAGTCACTTTAATTAATCCATGTGTTAAGAAGGAGATTAATGACCCTAGGGAACACATAGGAGAAACTATAGGGAAGTATTTGAGTTGGGGAGTGAAATTAAGTAAAATCAATTCAAATTCAAATTCAAAAAATGGTAGCTGCATTTGTAACCTCTAATTTAGGAAAAAAAAGTGAGAAAGCAAAGGAACAACTAGGAGTGATTATAGGAGGAGATGTTGTAAGTGATGAATAATGCATTTTTAATTAAAATAAAATAAATTTCATGTGTATGGGTTGATATATGGAATGATGAATATTAGAGATTAGTGACTTAAATAAAAAGATAATATTGTGTATAATAACAAGTGGCTTGGGCCTCAAGTATTATAAAGGAAGGGCTTGAATAAAAATAATCACCCTACTATGCACCCTAATGTTGGATGGAATCTATTAGTGCTAGAAATTGTTCTCAGACTACTAAAGAACAAGCCAACACAATCTCATAAAATAAAATTAAGTAAAATAGATTTTTAGGGTTTTGGTTTAAAAACTTCATCAACAAGGAGGAAATAAACATCCACAAGCGAATACAGAACTGAATCATGCAAGTTAGATAAACTGGGGATCAAACACATCCCAATAAGCCATAAACATTACACATAAAATACCAATTCCACCCACGGGCTATAAGCATTTACATGAATAAACCTTTAAACAGGAAATGAAATTGTAGACTGAGCAATCAACCAGATCAGAAATGAAAAAGCATGACAGGTAAAAGGGCTTATCAGTTTATATATAATCAATAACAGTCATCCACTTACATAAGAGTTGTAAGTGCTAGCTTGAGAAATCAAAGCTCCAAAAGTCTCTCCTTGAGTGAAAAATCCCCCCTACAAAACTATATGTTTGTCTTCCTTTTATCATTACAAAGGTAAAGTAGTTCCATAACTACCTTCTAGGTCAAAATTTGAAACAGTTACATCAATTAGTTACATGATATCTCAAAATATTTAAATACAATTAACCCAAAAATAACAAATCGAATTTGGGGAAATTTGACGAATTTCTGAAAATTTGGGTCTCAAAGACACCTTCATATCTCTCCATCCTGGACACCTGTACAAAACCTGAGAGAGGTTTTTTTAAATGAGTATGTTATGAACAAAAAATTCTCTTTGTTTTTAAAAACTCCCCTTCAATTGATCGAAATACGTGCTGGAAATTTGTGACTAAAACAGGAAATTATTAAATAATTCAAACCCTGAAAATAGGCCACAAAGATGAATTCGAATCTCTCAAACGATAATAGTTGTTGCAAAACTGAGAGAGGTTTTTGTGAATGACTCTATTGTGGAAAAAAATATCTTTTTGTTTTCCAAAATTTGTTTCCATCACCTCGTAATCTGCTCTAAATGATAATGACAAAAACAGGAAAACAAAGCTGCTACACGAATCTCCTCATGAAAATATTTGACAAAGGACTAAAAAATGAGGGTTAGATTATAAAGAAAACTTGGAATAAACTTTTATTACAAGTTTTTGAAAGCTTAAATATATACATATTAACTAATAAGCCCAAAATACAAACCTTAAAACTAAATTAATGAATAATTCATCCATTAAAAGCATTAAATCCAACAAAAATGACTGATTGTCAAAAATTCTTAAAATCATCATAAAATGTAAAATAATTTTAAACCAATGGTTGAAAATTAGGACAAAAAGAACAGATAAACTAAGAACAATATCTAGCTATAACAGAATTCATAATGCAAAATTGTTAAGTGAATGTTTGTGAGTTTTGACTTTGTTAGCGGTAATTCTTGTTGAAGGTTGGGAAGCCTCGCAAGATGAACATTACCATCATTCTTGAATCCTATAGAGGGTATTTATCTAGATAGATATCCTTCGTAGATTGAGGGTCCTTGGGGAAGGAGATTACTCATAGGAGTTGGTAGGGAATTCAAATGGTAAACATGAAATTGACAAAACATGGAGCTTGGGGCAAGGGCCTTATCATATATCAACTCAAGTGAAATTAAGTTATGTATATGTATATGTATATGTATATACATGTATATATATACATACATGTATATATATACATACATGTATATATATACATACATGTATATATATACATACATGTATATATATACATACATGTATATATATATATATATATATATATATATATACATGTATGTATATATATACATGTATGTATATATATACATACATGTATATATATACATACATGTATATATATACATACATGTATATATATACATACATGTATATATATACATACATGTATATATATATATATATATATATATATATATCCAATGGTTTAGTTAAAACATATGCAAGCACCTCTATTAGCATTGCTTCAAATAAATATCTTGTAACATCAAGTGTACTCTAAGATACACTTAATTAGGAAATCAAGAGCTTGGACTTGGCATAAGGAAATGAACTGAGTTGTTGGATTTATACCTAAATTGTCTTAAAATATCAAGTGGTGAACTGTATGTATACATATACTCATTAAGTGTAATATATCTTCAGTTTCAAACCTAAGAAATATACTGAAAATTGTTATATATTATTTCAATTGACTAAAAAATCATTTAATTGAAAAAGGCATTTGATATGATCGATTAATAATTCCAATATTGTGTATTTTAACTTAATACCGATATACATATAAATATATTTTCGATCTGGTAACATTGTAGTGATCCTTAACCCGGAAATTGAATCACAACAAATATATAAAACCCATATACTCATAAATAATAATAAAACATTCACCATAAGAATAAAACCAACATATAGAGAAGTACCCTTAAGGTAGGGTAACACCATCCAGTATTCCTTAAGGAAGGAATCACTCCACAAGACATACATCCTACAATATAATTCATCCAACATATCTCATGCAATGATAATCATGTATATTTATACTTTCTCATGAGTATTCCTAAGTGGCCTATTCCAAATACCCCTTATTATTATATTATTTCATTTAACTACCTAATGGGGCTACTTATTATCGCCAACTATCAAGTTGTCCTATATCATAATTATGGCCACATTACATACATTATCCCCTTAGGTACCTCCCTAGGTACATAACATTCCACGCCCCTTCATATGTTTCATCCTCGTGACATGGGAGGAAGCCATATAATATGATTTACTAATCAATGTATCCAATTGTTACCAAGCATGAGCATCCATCCATCCTAGTGAAATTTGGACATGGAGTCCAACTACTTCCTTGCCACCTCAATATTAATTATGGTTTCTCCTCGGGTTCCATGTTTTTATTGTGCTTGTTTGATATTTCCTTGAATTTCTTTTATTCTTCCATGTTCTTCCATACTAATTTCCTATTTGGTTCTTGTTCGCTCTTGCTCTCAACATGTCACATACCCAAGCACCCTTTCAACACTTTTGAGGTGACAAGGTACTCCATTTACCACCATCAACATAAATTTTGTTGCTCTTATACCACTTTGTCACATACCCGACAACCCCTTACCCAATGGAGACCACAGGTCCTCAAATTTCAAATAGAAATAGAAATTTTCTAACTCTAATATTGAATTGCCCATGTAAATTATGATTTAATATATGATTCAAATTTTCCATGGATTTACTATATAAATAAATTTAATGGAATTGTACTATGGAAAACTAATTTAATATATTCCAATTCTAAAACATTCATGTAATTCCTACCACGAATGCATTTATTCCATTACCATTCAATCCATGCACAAATATATTTCATCATGGGAAATTAAGAAAACACATAACATAAATTAACCATGGCATCCACATAGAATTGAGAAACTTACCTTTGTAAATGGAAATAGTCCTAAGTTGGTTGCAAACAAAGGACATTCTTCCAGACATAGGTGCTCTACCATACTTTCTATTTCTATGGAAAAGGACACCTCGGTCTTGGGCTATCAGTCCACAAGGGGTGAATCCCAAACTCTCTACTCATCCCATAACTCATCTTGCACAACGCAAGAGATATCCAAAACTCAGACACATATCTAGTGCCAAAGCAATTTACCTTTGCTCCAATCCTTATCACTCCTCCCCGATTAGATTTCCCAACAAAAGGAATGTGATCACTATCCCAATTTTTTTTAGTTCTTGACACAAACTAGGTAGGGAATCTTCATGCTATGAAATATCTAGTTCCAAACCCCATCTACATTTTCCCCTACCCAATAACACTCATCCCTCGTTGGCCTACACAACACAAGGATTGAGACCCCCTTATCTATTCAATGGTCCCTTAGGATATCCCCATCCCCTTCTTGTGCTCTAACATAGGGCGACAAGAGAATCTCCATGTTGGGGCTCTAAGGACCTCCGTTGTAGGATAGGTTTTCTCAAGCACAATATCAAATGGGTGATTGATAGAATGATTGGTTGAATGCTCCTTTAATATTAATTTCCCACATATACGCATGGGTTTATCTTTCCGTGTGGTGCTTGTAGGAACCCGCCTTTTCCCTCTTAATCCCATTTTAGGATAATTAATAAGGTAAGGATAATAAATCCTCTCTCATAACATGGATTTATGAAAATTAGGATAAAATCATTATATAATGTTTTCAAGCAAATGATACTAACTTTTATTAATACTTTACTAAGGTCATATTCCCCTTAGATGCCCTTTTCTCACTTCCCCCACTTGTGGAATCATATCCCCACATCTCTTCTTCGTCCTTCCTTGCTTGTAATCGTTAGATATTTTATATTAATATCATTGTACATCATCACAATACATTTGTTCATATACCAATATATATATTTCATGGTTAATTGCATATATCATTACATTCCAGGGTAAAAAACAAGATGCTACACTCTCCTCCACCCCTTAATTTATGCACCGTCCTCAGTGTATCATCAGCAATATCCATACAATAAAAAAAATTAACATGTACTTAGACATGTACAATATGCCTATGCATTTCATTCTTTATCTATCAATTTGCTTCCTCAACTTCATTTGTAACAAAATTCTCGGTCCTTATAATCTGGTATAGATATTGACCATCTCATACAGAATGCACTAACATTGATTTTCCATTACCCTAATTTCCTTCCCAAGATTTGCACATCCACATGTACCTATATCAATCAATAAAAACAAATATGTGTTATAACCATTCTTATGCAATAATCATAATATCCATAGGAATATTCCAAAACCACAAGGTAAACACACATATTCCTTTCATCAAATAATGATGAATTATGTATCTAATACTTATCTTCATATACATTTTTTTCACAAGGTTTCCACAAGAAATAATTCATCTCACTACTTCACTAGAGACACCCTCTACAATGGTCCCAATCCACAACAACCCTCCCCCATTAGACTACACAACACAAGCAATGGAATCCCTTCTCTTCATGTAGTCCCTCTAGCTATTCCAATTCCCTTCCAATGCTCTAACACAAGTCACTAGGGAATTTTCATGCTATGAATCCAAGGACCTCATGAGTCACTCATAGAATATGCATTCAAGTTGCCTATTCTCAGTAGTCACTCATCCTAGAGGCTCATACATCCCATCCTCTGATAAACAATCCTTTGGGTGATCTAACATTAACAAAGGTTTTCTTGCATAAGAAGAGCACAACTTATAAGGATCCCATGTCCTTCTGGTAGCCTCCTTCCCGGGATTTCCAAATAATAGTATCCATCATTGGTTCATAATAGGTAGATTCACCGTCCACCTGTGGCATAACATAAACATACATGTATTATGAAATATATTTCTATCTATAAACCTATATTGGGAATAATTATTACATTTAAATCCTTAATAATATCACAAGTTCCACACTGTAATGAACCTAAATAAAAAATCAAGTCCACTAACTTTATATAATAAAGATGCATACAACTAGTTGACAGGTGAGTAATTTTATCAAATAAAAATAGGGAATGAATTGGGATGTGTAGGTGAAACCAAAAGACAAGGTAGGAGATTGAATTTTCATATTCCTAAGCACCTGGATGTTGGGCCCTTTTAGATTTCAAGCATTAGTCAGGTTGAAGTCTACTACCAGGCTTACGAGAATCCCAAAAGGTGCAAACTAAAATATTAACAATCATTTCCAAGCAACCAATGGCTAAGGAAGTCTTAGGACGGTTATATCCATATGCTTATGATTCTTACATTAATATTTTCAGGTTTAAGACATGTATGAATAGTAACAAAGAAAGCTAAGGGTCACACTATGAAAACTAGTCATTAGGACTATGCATCAACTAGTCAAAATTCAATGATTTCTAAATGCATAAAAATGATTACTAATATTCAGTTTCATACATTGGATATCATCATTACCATTTTAACTAAATATCAGAACATAAATTAAAGGAAATGGACATGTTTTGATACTCTAATTGCTTCGAACTGGAAAACTAGTCATTTTTGCATAGAAATCTAGCCACGGTGTAACAATTATTAAGAAAGTTAATTAAAAAAGTTCATAATTATGTATAAATCTAAGAGATATTAAATCATATAATAACAGGTACATGATATTCGAATCACATCTCACAAGAATATCATACGTATCCTCTCATAGCAGAACTCCCAAAAGTATGGCTCTAGAGCTAGGAAACCAAGGAAAATTGAACCCAAAACCTCCCAAACTTTGTGAATGACCTGAGAGTGATATGAAACTGATATTAAAAAATATATTGGACATAATTACATGAACCATACAATATTTGGGTCGAAATTCCCATTACATTTCTCCAGAAATTGCCATAATATCATAGGAAGGAGAGAAGGAAGCAAGAAGAGTGAATGCCACTAATAGGAGGCCTCCAAACTCTTCTGGGTGATCTGATAATTTGATGAAGGAGACATAAATACCTGAAACAAAAACTCCATTAATGGATGCACAAACTTCATGAACAAGAAATAACAAGAGTGCTAAGGGGCACACCTAACCTCCCAAAGCTAGTTGAGGCACATCACTCAACCATTAAGTAGCAGAGCTCTGAAGACAAGCTTCAAAAGAAAAACAATTGTGATAGTAATGTGCTATCATTGTTTTATAGAAATATTAGGCTTGAATTTCAAATTGGATCCATAAGTGGCCCACTTCGATATCCCAATATGTCTTCACGAAGAAATTAGGAGCTTCCTAGCTTTGTATTCTAGCTTTCCTGACTTTCCAATTGTCTTGCTTTTCCACTATTGGAAATTGCACCCTCTTTGTGCCTGCTTTTCTGGATAACATACCTCAGTCCTATTAGAAATTGCACCCTCTAATTTTTTCTTCTTTTCTAACTGACACGCTTTATCCCTCTTAGAAACTACACCCTCTAAAATTTCCTTCTTTACTAACTGAAATGCTTTATCCTTTTTAGAAAAACTTTCCTTTCCCATTGTTGGTGTTTCTCCCCTTCAACCCAAGTTCAGACCTTCTATCATGCACAAAAAATACCAAGATATTGGTGGGATAGACCAAGGCTCAATCGACAGCACCTGCAACGCAAATGCATATTTCCCATGATATCGCTTATGGGTAACTGCCAGAACCAGGTTTCTAAAGTTTGATGGTATTTTCTTCCCTCTTTCTAGCTTACCAACTCGCTCGACCGAAGTTGATGGGTGTATTACTTAACCTTACTGTGTGGAGATAAGACACTACTTAACTTATCCATCATAGATATTATAACAATAGTGTAATATTAACACACATGTTATCTATCAATCGTTCGACTTATGCATAAGACACCTCATTCATAAGAAAATGCATAAACACTTAATCACGATATACATTCCTGCAACAAAAGAACATTCATCATATACATTCATATACATTTATATACATGCATGCAACATGAACATATTCATCATCTACTCAATGACATGGTATTTAACGTGGAAACCCATCCAGGAAAAACCACAAAGGTGCTCTTCATATGGCATGAGAAATATATGGAACCTTTTGTGTGTGCACTGAGCTACATACTCTAGTCTAGATCTTCATCTCTTATCTATACAGACTTCTCTCTCCTCTCATGCTCTTTGGTATTATGTCGCTCAATATTCTCCTACTTGACTCTATTGTTAATCTGCACACAACCTGGATCAACTACTCTTCTTTATACTTCTGCTCACTTAGATGTAGACTACTCAACCCTTCTTACATATACAAAACAACTAATTGACTCATTAAGTTAACTAACTAAGTAATTATTTAAGCAACAACCAGAAGCAACCCACACACAACCTGGGTTCTTCCTTCTTATAGAGTCTTACATGTCGTTATTAATTGATTTCATTGAGTTTTCCAATAGGATGCCACTCCTATTCTAGTGACATTTTTCAGCAGGCACTGTCGACACAAATTACAAAGATGTTTTTATCCCTTAACACATGTGTGACTCTTGTTGACTCTAGATGACCTCGTACCCATGATCTTCCTTGAACTATCATTTTCGACCGCTACATGCCTTCTAACATGGTTTCTTATGTCACAACTGATCTCGTCGCATATTTTCCTTCTGTCACAGATTCTATTCTGTTGCTCACTCTCTTCCTTCACGAACTATATTCCTTTGTGAACTCTTCTTCTGTCATGGATTCCTTTGCAACTACTTCTTGCCTTAGCTCTTTCTTCCTTATATGCTTTTGTTCTTGCTTCTCTACTTCTATTGCAGCTCCTTTTCCTTCCTGTGACCATATTCTTCACATTCTCAGGAATAAATATAACTGAGTTCTTCCTATATTTTCCTAGGGCCGACATGACCCCAACACTCACCTGTGTCTCATCTCGAGCCACACAACGCTACTCATCAACTTCTGCATTTGCGACGACTTCACTTGGAAATCTTGGAATATTTTCATCATTTCCTTTGTCTGGCGTTGTACATCCTCTTTTGTTTTCTTCAAGTTTTCCACAAGGTCGAAACTAACATGTTCTTACGTTACACTTCCTGCGGACTCTATTGTTTGTCACACCTTCTAATGTATAGGCTGAATAATGCATGCAATCTTTTCTTCTTAAGCTTGCAACTCTGAAACTTTGTCGGTCCCTTGTTGTTGTTGAGTGCGCAACACTATAACTTGTTGTTGCAGTTTCTTCATTTCTATTTCCTTATCCATTTTCTCTGCTAAGGAAACCTTCTTCATCTCATTTATCATTTGGTTTACTTCCATTTCATATGTGCAAAACTCCTCTACAACTTTCTCTAGTTCATCATTGTCTATCAATGCTTCCCATTTCTAAAAAACTTGGTCGACAACCTTGGCACATAATGCCTCTACTTTTTCTATGTTTTGTGCAGCCTCTATTGATTCTTTTCTTCTTTATTCTAACACCTCCAGGGATGTAATTGGTTTTACTTGCACTTCCAGTTCCGTGACCTTTGGTGAAGGTCTTATGTTATCTTTCCAAGTCGAATGACCTCGGATTCTGGAAACATCTCCTTTGTTATTCCTTCATTAACAAAATTTGTGCACGTAAGGGCTACAACATTGTCGATCCTATTCTTGTTCTCCTCCCAAGAATTTTCTTTCTAATCAATCTCTTGCACTATTTTCTTCATTTTACTGACACTTTTATTTGCTACTTTCACCTGCTTAATCAAGGCGCCTTCTCTTACCTTCATCTCTACCACTAGGCATTTTGCATTGCATAGAATTCCTACAAGCGCATCTGCGAGAATTCTATTGTCACTTGGCCCAAAATTTTGGCCACTTCATTCAATTATGTGGTTCCCAGATCAAGTGCTTCCCCCACCACTTGCATCTTGATTGGAGAAACCGACATTAGTATCTCACTTTGTCTCTCATTTGAAGCGCCAGGTACATACCACGACTAGGTTATCTCGGGTGTATAATCTAATGTGGTTCTGAACTCTTTAACAACTTTGTAGAGCACCATCAGTAAATTAGTAATAATTCCTGTGAGATTCGTCTATCGCTCATCTATTTTCTTGAAACTTGCATGCGCAAATTTTGTCAATGCTTCTCTTAGAAGTGTAAAATATTCACCATCAAGGCTGATGATATTTGCAGTTCTGTCAGCCTTCCTTTTCTTATGTCTTGCCTTTGTCTACGTTGTCTCTATTTTTTTTCTCTTTTCTCCTACGATTGGATCTGTTAGAGTTGTGCTTCAACCATTCTGGGAGGGTTGGGATCTTGTGTTTCTGCATGTGGGTCCCCTCCCTGATCTCCATCATTCTGCGATCGTGGATTGTCTTGTCCTAGGACTTTATATGCATCTAGTTGGTCAACCAGAACAGGAACATGCCATTATTTTGACCAATCTTGGATGATGGACACAACTTCTTCTTCGTTCATCAAAGATTGTTTCGTCAACCATTGGTGTTGTGGGTCTTGTTGTAGTTGTAATAAAATATGATGTGGGTCAATCTGAAACTTGATAATTTGGAAAAACCGTTGAATGGTTTAGTTCGTAATTCTTGCTTGCTTCTTCACCTTATGCCGAAGGGCCTCTCTATGCAAAAAAAAATTCACATCGTTATCTCGTTGTATCTCCTTCCTATCCTTGTTAAACTAGATATTCTAGTATTGAGCTCCTCTACAACGTACATGAAGGTTTACCCCTTGGTAGTTTGGTGGTTCCATCCATGTGACAAATGAAATCAAAATCAGTAGCTAGGAATAGTGGAATGAATTACCTTTTTCTTGGGAATATACTACATCTTCCAGTAACTCATTCAACAGATACTACGTCCAGTTGATTTGAACTCCCTCCGCATAGATTTCAGCTAGTGCAACCGCACCTGCAATACACTGGTCTGGTCACATATTTCGTAGCAATTTTCTAGTTGATACCTTTGCAATGAACCAAACAATATGGTCATTATTCAAGGCGATCAGGAAACCTATGTTATCTATGCACAAATCATATTTATTCTTCATCTTGTTTTCCCAGTCTTTCCTTAAATACGCTGCTAGATCTAAACCTGCTAATGGTAGGCATGTAATTATTGTGATGAGTTCGACATACATAGATATTTGTTCGTCGAGCCAAAGGTAGCCACCATGATAGGACACTAATAATTGTTTTACACAGGCATTCACTTATGCGCTTCGGCCGGGCCGAAGTGTGGCATATACAACAATGACAATAACCCTTACTGGTCCAGTCATCTTTCCCATTCCATTGGAACAAATCGCTTATGTGAATATGGTGTATATTTTATAGTAAGCATGTAGTTCTTCCTGTCTAAATATTCATTCTTCATTGTGTCATGATTAGCGAAGGATAACTTTTACAGGTTCGGAAGAATATATTGTAATACCTTAACTCCTTTGAGCACCTTGGGTGCTACCAGCATGTACTGTGAGTTCTTTCGGAATCTAATATTTAGCGCACCAGAGCATATTGGTGGGATGTATGGTGGAAAAATATTCCTAGTTTATGAGCCTCCGTCCTCCTCACTTGGTGGTGGTGGTGTAATTGCTTGTCCTTTATTCTTTATGTTTCCAGTGCACTTCCCCCATGAGATTCTAGACAGACCTGGTAGGTATGAATGCAATTTTTCTGAAGGCCTAACTGGAATTCGCTCAACATTTTGATCAACCTTGATCTATGGTGGTACATATCCAGCAATGTTTTCAATGATTGGTGTGGGTAATGTGGTCACAACATCAGATTCAGGATTTGTACTTGTGTTGGAAATCGAAATGACCATGTTCTGAACAATTCACTTTGGCTCTTAGAGTTGTAGACAACAATTTCCCTTCTCGCATGCAAACAAAATGAAATGAAACTTGGGCATGGAGGTTGATAATATGTAACCATTCTCTACGGCGTTTCTTCACAATCGCGAGCAATCAATAAAAAGGTATTTGTCCTTTCAGTCACATGGGATGATCTTCTGAATAATTAAGGAAACTTCTATACATAGCATCATTTAGTTGTCACATTAAGTGGTAGTTATGGTGCAATACAGAAAGAAGTGACAAAAAATAATGCTATCAAAATCTCTCGGGCCTTTTGAATTAACGATGTCTAGTTGTCACTTCTGCGATTCTAGCATTACTTGCGGAAAGGTCGCACTTCTTGTGACCTGCAATATTACTTGCAGCAGGGTCGCACTTCCTGCGACCTGCAGTATTCCTTCGACAAAGTTCCTTTGGTACGATAGACTAAGTGTCTTCACCATCATTTTTATTCTTATGGCAAATAAAGAGTCCGTGACACTTTTCTTCTTAGTGCGACAGAGTAGCACTCTATAGCAGTCTTTTTTTTCACGACAGCATATTTCCTACAGTAAAACATTTTTTTATGTGACCAAGTCACGACTACCGTGATATGGCTTCATCCGAATTCCATTTATCAGTCCTTTGATATGCGTTCCATCTAGATTTTGTAACTACACTGCGCCTCCACTGGTGATATGAATTACAATGTATGGTCGAAGCCGATGTGTTTTTAACTTACCCGGATGCTTGAAGAAGTTGATGCCGTACATAAGAACAAGTCCTCCAAACTGAAACCTGTTTTTTCTTAATGTGTCAATCATGCCATGCCTCCTGTATTTCTTTTTCAACATTTTTGTGATACCCTGGGAAAAAAATTTCTTCTTCAAGTTTCAACAATCTCTCCTCGACAGCATCAACATCTACTATATATGTGATCGCAACAATTCATAGACTTAGTGCAATATACTCCATTGGAATCACAACTTTCATGTCCATACACAAAGTGAAATGGAGTGTGTCCTGCCAATTTATTACAAGTCGTGCGATATGCCCATAGTATTACGGAAATTTTCTAATCCCAATCATCTCTTTGGGCATTACAAATCTTGTCAATGCATTTTCCAGGATCTTATTAAATGCTTCAATAGTACCATTCGCTTGAGGGTGATATGGCGTTGTCTTTCTATGTTGAATCTAGAATCCCTACATCAGTTCTTCGATCAACTGGTTGACAAAGTGTGTACCTTGATCACTTATTAAAATCTTTGGGAATCCAAATCTTGTAATGACATTTTCAAACAGAAACTTCGCAACAGTCGCAGCAGTAAAATATTTTACTGGCGCCGCTTCGACACATCTTTTCAGGTAGTTGGTGGTAGAGATAATATAGCGTGCACTCGTGTGCTTCCCTATCAGAATGAGAGGGTCTATAAAAACAACTTCCCATTTATCAAATTCCTGCAATGTTACTTCAGTTAGCAATGGCATTTCATCCCGTTGCGACAACTTTATCGTTCTTTGGAAGACATCATAGCTGCAACAATATTCCTATGCATCTATTTTTGTATGGTGGGCCACCACAATCCTGCTTGTAAAATATTGCACACCATAGACTTTTCGACGTAATGGACTCATGCGACATCTACATGTGCTTCATTTAATATCAACGGTCGCTCATGTTCCAGAACGCAGCGGTGAGGAATTTCATTAGGTCCCATCTTGTATAACTGTCCATCAATCAACTGGAAGTCTACAACCCAGACAACCAACTGTTACTTCTGCACAATGGTAAACTCATCTGGCACATATCCCGTACTCAAAAATTGTATAGTGTCTTTGTATTGATCATCAAACATTCTTATTAGAAATAGTTGTGCATCAGGGATACTATCATCGATGTTACCAGGTTCTTCTCAACTTTTGATCCTCAACAGATGGTATGGTCCCAATTTCAGTCAATCATGTTTAACAATGACTTCAAAGTCAATTTCTTGAAAAAGGAGAATCCATCGACAAATATCCTCCCCCAAAACTAGCTGATTGACCATCTATTTTAATGTTGAATGGTATGTGTACATTTTAAAATTTCCACCCAATAAGTAGTGTTTGAATTTCTCCAGAGCGTATACCATCGCTAACCCTTCTCTTTTCATTGTGGTATAATTCTTCTCCGTTGTGGATAATTTCCTGTTGGCGAAGGCTATAGGATGGTTGATCGACCCTTCACCAAGCTGCATTAGTACCACGCTGAGCGCGATAGATGACACATCGACATGTACATGAAATTGTTTCTTCCAATATGGAAATTCAAGTATGGGTGTTGCAACCATATTGTTCTTCAACGTGTCTAGACTCTCTTGCAAAATTTATGTCCATTGGAACATAATATCTTTCTTTAGTAACTTTTTCATCGGAGTAGTCACCTCTGCATATCCTTTGATAAATTTTATATAATATTTTGTGTGTCCCAATGTTGAGCGCAATTATTTAAATGTGGTTGGTGGTGGTAGGTCAAGAATTATCCCAATTTTCGTAAGATCGACCAACATTCCATCGTGACAGACCACATGGCCCAACAGAATTCCAAATGGGACGCAAAATATGCATTTCCTTAAATTTAATGAAATTTGATACTAGAAAAAACGTTCTAACATCATTATGAGGCTCTCAGTATGATCCTTAATGAGCCCAAATACTATCCAATAGTCAAAGTAGACTTCAATAAATTTATGTATGAAATATTTGAAGGCAACAAATATTATTTTGGAAAAAATAGCAGGAGCATTCTTAATTCCAAAGGGCATTATCGTATACTGGAAACACCCCCCACTCTGTCACAAAGGTGGTCTTGTGTCGATCTTCCTTTGCAATTTGAATCTGATGGTAGCCATAGAATCCATCAGTGAATGAATAAATCTTTTGACCCTCGACACTCTCCAGTACCTCATCTTTAAATGGAGTTGGAAATGGGTCATGCAAACAAGCTTCGTTCAATTTTCTCAGGTCGTATCCTTTTTACCTTGTACTACTATTAGTCTTATCCATTCTTATTCTTCGATAGAATTTATAATACCTACATCCAGCATTCGTTCCATCCCTGCTTTGAATTTTTCTTTATACCATGGATTCAATCGATATGGTCGCTGCTTGATTGGTTTTGTGTCAGGCCTCAAAGGTATTTTCATTTCTCCTAGGTCTTTGACAATTCCTTTCATCTCTAAAATTTTTATAGGGAACAGATCCTGGAACTCATGCAATAAGTCTGTGATCTTCGCCACGGTCTCATCATCCCAATAATATTCGATATTGGAAAACTTTGGATTCTCCGGGGATCCAATATTAACTTTATTAACTTTGAGTGACTCATGAATTGGTCTCGACCAATACAAAGTCTTTCCACTCCATGTGTACCTTCATATTCTGGAATATTTACTTTGAGCAGTTCATCGCCATTAGGTTCTCCCATCACGTTGTAGCATTCCATCCAGTGGTGAATTGTCGTGCTTCTCTGGTTGAAATTTGTCATCGCGATAATGATATCTTTGAATATCTTCTTTTTCATCACTTGTAATGCAGCATCAATGAAAGGATGGTCATTTGCAAATTCAAATGTATGTGTGAATCTAGTAGATAAATCCTCCCATTCAATATTTCCTCGTCACATCGTAACTGATGTATACCAATTCCTTGGTATCATGTCCAGTGTATGTATGAAGTGATGAACCCACCCCTGTCATGGATATGAATGCCACATCGTGTGATAATACTCAATATCTTTGATAGGATCCGTCAATCCTTTATACTTGTAACCAGTATTACTGATCTCTTATCCAAATATTATCTCCATCAATTTTCTACATTGTGACCATTCAAAGATAGATTATGTATGCGTACCCCACCATCTAGTGAGTGTAGCTTTCAGCACAAAGTCCAGGGAGGAAAAGCGTCGAGACTCTGTAAATTTTACTTCAAACTCTATTAGAAAATATGCAAGCTTAGGAAAACCTTCATATGTAGGTATCTCTCTTACCTCAACTCCTACCCGTCGCATAGATTATGTAATTCTTGCGCATCTTCTCATAGATACTTCATGCATCCAATTCTTCCAATTTTCTAATCCTTCACCTAAATAATATGTACACGAGATAACACTCCACCAACTCAACTTTCCATCTATTGACACAAAACCAGTCAATAGGGGTCCATTTTTGTCGACACCCAAACCATCGCGATCTCCCTGAGCACCGACCCAGACAGGTTTTACCTCGTCCGGCAACACCTACAGAGTAGATGAATTCTTACCCGACATGTTCGAGGGAGAGCTGATGAAACTAAGTTTCCATAGTATGAAGGAGGACCATGTGTCTCTTTATTAACTTAACATTACATTTATTCCATAGATAATTCAACTTATGCATTAACAGAATTATATCATCATTCAACAGATCTCATTGTCATACCCAAATCGCAGAGAAAGCATCGATGTGCAAACATATATAATAGTATAACATCATTTAAAGCAAAAAAACATTGCAACATTGACAAATCCATATCGCACATACACATTGCATTCATATTTGGATTGCAAAAAACAAGAAAACAAGAAAAGACACAATGATTCTACTTATAGGCTTGCACCTTTACAATGATGGTCCACTTAACCAACTTCCTAATTGCTTCTCAACTGGAACTACAAAACAATGACCACAATCCACATAATGCGGTCCAAAAGTACAAAATATTACCAAAAATACATAAAATATTATAATTCTGTCTTGCATGCCGATTTCCACCTTGCACGACATCTTTGACCTTGTGTAGCATCCGTGATGTTGCGCAGCTAACTTACCCCAAAACCTCCTGCCAACAGGCCCCCAACGAAATCTTGTGGCTCTCCCTTGAGCCACGTCAGCTAGACATGGTGTATTCACTGGTCTTCTGCTTGAAGTTGTCATACTATTGATTGATCTCCTTGACCTGTTGTTTGACTTTCTCATTAATCTCCTAGATTCTCATCAAATCATGTGCTAGTGGATGCTCAACCATCTTATCAGTAACATCCTTTTTTCCTTCTTGAACTTCCTATAGTGCATAAACTGCCTTAACAAAAAGTTGTGCTCCAATATCTTGGAAGTCATCTAATTGTGTACTGTTCCTCTCTTGTCGCTTCCTAACCTTTACAATGCACTGCTGCAACTCCTTTAGCTCTACAGACATGGTGATATGAACAACCGGTGGCAATGCTCTCAACGAAGTATTCAATGTTGTCATCTACCCTTCTACCTCCTGCAACTGTGTGTTCAATTGCACCAATTGTTCATCCTAGACTGTGCTACCCCAAAATTGTGTACTCACCTTAGTTACCTTCTTCAATTCTTCCTCCATCTCCTCGAGCTGTGTTTCCAAATCCTCCATGGCGCTTTTCCTTTTTGTTACTTGTTTAGGTGGTGTGTCTGGATGGAATAGTGCCTACAAGTCTGCTTTGTCACTCTTCAACTGTACAATGACCACCCCAAGCCTTGCTGCTTTCACCACCACATCAATTTTTGTCATGCTCTCATATACATGCTGACAGGCGTCAGAAAATGCCTGTTCCAACTATGTTGTCCCAGAGATGCGCTTTCTCAACCATCAGTCGATCCTACTCCTTCTTCAACTTGTCAATCTCCTTGGAATTCTCCGCGATTATGCACTCTTGTTCCTTCTTCAATTCTTCAACCTCTTTCTGTGCTTCTGACTCTTTCTCCGATGATCGCAAGAAATGATCGTTGATACTTTGTTCTCTATCTGCCAACTCCTGATTGGCGACCCTCTGCATATGCACCAATTTCTGTGTGGACAATGCATTGATGTCTATGTACAAATATTGTAAGTGCTGCAGGGAGGCATTGATATCCTCATTATTGGTCTCAATTGCATGTGGCAGAATTTTCACATTCTGAATCCGCGTCCCAGTGTTGATTGACTCAAGGTCCTACACAATCACTACCTCCGATGCCTTCTTCAATACTACATCAAATAAAGAATCATGTCGAGATTTTTCCTCTGTAAAGCCTTATGTTGCTTGTTTCTTCATCTCTTCAGTTTTTGCATTTGTTGCAGTTGTAATTTCTTGAATGAGTTGGTTCAACTACGCCTCCATCCCTGCGACTGCGCTACTTGCCGCACCCTACTCCTATCGCTTCTTCGTCCTTGATTCTTCAAATTCTCCCTATGCTTTCGAGTTAGTGGGTGTCCATGATGATTCTTCATCAGAATCATGGTGACTCTACTGGTCAGGATCAGGTACCAAATCAACTGGTGCATCCGATGATGGACCTATCGACACTTCTTCTAGGATGATCGGTTCTCTCCATGCTACGGGCCAATCAACGACAACTGTCTCCAGTTCTGCATCAGGAAAATTGTAAGGTGTCGACAAACATTACTTCTATGGGTCATGTTACGCCTACACATGAATGGCATGCAGGCCAATCACGAATCAAGCAACTCATTGGAACGTCGTCATAGCCTTCTCGAAAAATCATGAAACTTTCACTGTTGCAGCCTTCAGTGCTTCCCAATAGATCCAGAACTGAACTGCACAGTCCTTAACTCTGTCAGCTTCCTTCACCCACCAAAGGTTTTGGTAGCGTTCTCCCTTGCAGATATGTTTACATTAACATCCATTCCTTGGTAATTGTCGGGATCCATCCAAGCCATGAGTGCAATTCAGATCAACAACCAACTGTATGCAAATGCCCGTTGTCCCACCTGAACTGCCATTGCATCCTTCATCCACTGGTTCATTAAAAGTAGCGACCAATTCATTTAAACTCCTTGTGCACATTGCTTTGTGCATGCAATAACCCCTGAAGTGCACTGATTAGGTCTGTTCCTCCTCACTATCTTACTGGCCAAAATGCATGCTCCAATGCGGATAGCCGAATCATTGAAGTTGTCGACGCGATATGCCCATCTGTCCTGCCGCAAACCATATCTCATCTTCATCTTTGCTGCGAGCTTATTTTCGTTATTCCTTCCTTTAAAACACTGCTAGGGGTCTAGCCCATCCTTAGGCAGACCCATGATCTCTAAAATAATTGCTACTATGACTGGTTTTTCTAGCCACAAAATCCCACCATGGAAGCAGGCCAAGAGTTGCTTGGTGCATGCATTTGCTTCGTTCAACCACCCAAGGTGCGACATTTTCATCAATCCCAATAGTCGTTCTATGTCCAAGCCGCACGCCCAGTCCTGTGGAATGCATAGTATTGGGACACCTCCTACCACTACTATAGGTACATAGGGACCCTTTATGATATCCGTCGATGCAAGCATGTCATGATCATCATACTTCATTCCTATTAGCACAAGAATGATATCCGTGGTGCATGCCATACCCTACAGAATCGTCGACATCTTCACCAAGTATTTCTGGATCTTTGTCATCTTCCTTGGTTTCACATCGGGTCGAGTGGGAGGCACATACCCATACATGTCCACAGTGGACACCCCTGCACATGCTAATGATTCCACAACCCCTGAAGTCAATGGACCTGACTATGCAGCTGCCCCCTCCTATGCCATCGCAGACGTTCTAGTCTGTCGCTTCTCTGTAACTAGGTATGTGGTCCGTTGCGCCCCTCTCTTCTTCTTCGAAACAGAGGAAGATCCCACCGACATACTTGCAACTTCCTCCTCAAGAGTGACCCCAAAGACTGATGAATCCCTCTCACTAGAAATTTCAACCATGACTTGCTCACGCTGCAACTCACCAGTGCTAATTGGATTAGGATGGAGAGATCATTTGATGTTTCAAAAGTTTTTCATATTGTCTTGTATCATCAACTACAACATAACAAAAAATGATGCCATGACATTACAACCAAAATGCATAAAGCTTCTTCATCAATATTCTTCAAGGACAAAGCATTTCTAAAGATGAAGGCAATGTTATATAAAAACAATAATATAATAAAATATATATCACTAAAATAAATAATAATGTGATTGATAATTAATAATAAATAATAAATAATAATAATTAGCAAAGGTTGCAACTCTTTATGAAGAGTCACTATGAGCCCTTTAGAGACTATATATACGGGAATTTTCATAATTGTAAAATATCTCATATTTGTTTATCACATATATATTTTATTATCTATTATCCATCTATGGATTATTGTACATTACCTTATTTGCACTAGTTATTTCTTCAGTAAATGAACCTTGTTCATTTCAAAAACCATGGATTTCCATAGGTGATTTTTTCAAACATCTTGCTTGAAAATTGTATATTTCATCCAAAATTTCCATATAACCCACTAAAAATCCATAATTTTATCTATATTACCTTCAATCTATGACCCAATTAATCAAACAACAATCCAATTGTTTAATTAGTGCCTCGAATTAAGCAACTAGATAATTCAACACGTTTTTCCCAATTTTTCTCTTATACCTTTTGTCATGCACTTTGTGTGCATCCTGAAAAATTTCATGCAAGATTTAAATACAACCCATGTAGCCTATGGTTCTATCAAAACTATTGTCTAGTAGTAAAATAACCATGAATTCCTTTACCCAATATTTCTACGTAAGCATTTATTCAAAAATTAACCATCAACTATAAATTTTCCCAAATTGTATCATGGAGTCATTGCGTCAAACATTTAAGGTTCAACTTGTAACTTCACTATGTTCTTATAACTTCCATCCCATGAAGTCCCAATAATACAACCTATGGCTTCGATACCACTTTGTCACGTATCAAACCACCCATTTAACACTTTTGAGGTGACAATGTACTCCGTTTACCACCATTAACAAAAAAAATGTTGCTCTTATACCATTTTGGCACATACTTGGAGACCACAAGGTACTCAAATTTCACATAGAAATTGAAAATTTCTAACTCTAAGACTGAATTTCCAATATAAATTATGCTCTAATAAATTAAATTTTCCATGGATCTTCTATATAAATAAATTTAACAATGGAATTACACCATGGAAAACTAATTGGAGATATGCCAACTCTGAAAAAATCATGTAATTACTACCATGAATGCATCTATATCCTAATCATTAAACTCGTGTGTAGATATATTTCATCACGAGAAATTAAGCAAACACATAGCATGAATTATAACTATGGCATCCACATAGAATTGAGAAATTTATCTTCTTAAATGGAAATTGTTCCAAACTGGTTGTAGACAAAGGATGTTCCTCCCAACATAGCTTCTATTTCATACTATTTATTTCTATGGCAGAGACCACTCTCGAGATGGGGCTATCAGTCTAGAAGGAGTGAAGTCTCATGAGTCCTCTACTAAGCCCATAACTCATCCCGCACAACATAGAGAATAGCCAAAATTGATACAAATATCAAATTATTACCTTTGTTCCATCACTCCTCCCCCATCAACTTACCTAATACAAGAAATGGGACCACTAATCCAATCTCCTTTTAGTGCTCCAACGCAAGCTATCTACGGAATATTTGTGTTGGGAAATATCTAGCGCCAAAACCATCTACAATCATCCCAACCCACTACCACTCACCCCCCATCAACTTGCACAACATAAGAAATGGGACCCCGTTATCTGCTCAACAGTCCTTCAGGTTCTCCCCATCCCCTTCCAATTTTCCAACACAAGACCACTAGGGATTCTCTATGCTAGATATCCAAGGAGCTATAAGGATAGTTTTCTCAAGCACAATATGATATGGGTGATGGATATAATGAATGTTTGAATCCTCTTCTAAGCTTAATTTACCACAATATATATGCATGGGTTTCTCTTTCTATGTGGCACTCATGAGAATCCCCACTTATGATACTTAATAAGGTTAAGGATATTAAATCCACTCTCATAAAAAGGCTTTAGGAAACTTATAATAAATTCATTAAATAAGGTTTTCATGCAAGGAATAATTATTTATATTAATAATTCACTAGGTTCATCTTCCCCTTAGACCCCCCTTTCTTACATCCCCCACTTGTGGAACCATATCCATCCTTTTATTAGTTTTCCTTGTTTTCAAGCAAGGGATAATGATTTATATTAATAATTCACTAGGGTCATCTCCCACTTAGACCCCCCTTTCTTACATCCCCCACTTGTGGAACCATATCCATCCATTTATTATTTTTTCATCCTTCATCAGTAGTCATTAGAGATTTTATATTAATATCATTGCACATCATTAAAATAAATTTGGTCAACCTATACCATTATGCCCGAATTTTATCCATTACATGGTTACATGTACAGCATTACATCCAAAGGTTAAAAACAAAGTGTTATACACCCTTTCCTTGATGACTATTGTTCCTCATGGTGGTGTGAGTGTCAATAGATTGCAACCTTAAATATTGGTTCTTCTTTCTTTAACTCTTGAACATGTTGTTCTGTAGCATGTCCTTCCTGTTTATATCCTTCAAAAATCTTTTCTTAAACTTATTCTATATATTTTTCTTATTTTGGTTCAACCTCGTAGTCTACATCTTCCATGTCTAAAGAGACTTCAACAATTTTACATGTGTTGAGTCCTCAATAACTCCCAAATCCCACTAGCTCGGGACCCCTCCTTTTAATTTTTAAACATCAACTCTTTAGGTTGCTTGATCCATTAATTATATACTCTTGGTTTTCTTTCATTGGGTGGTTGATGTTTGTTGAATACCTTCTATTTTGTCCCACTTCATATTGCAGTCATGATTGATTATGTCATTAGGATGGTCAAATTTGTTTGCATCACAACATGCTTATAAATTTATGCATCACATTTAAATGTATTTTTGTGCCTCTCAATTGTTAACATCTAACCATCACCTATGAAAGTTCCATATAACTTCACCTAGATTGATTTTAGCATCCACAAGGCACATGTTAACCTAGATTTTTTTCTCGAAAAGAATTGCCACTTCTTCCAAGTGCTTAGTACTAGGTACTCCAAATTTCAGTTGACCATTTTGGTAGGATAAAATCTCATAGTTGATGAAGGATAATACCAATTTCATCTAACATCTTGAAATATTGTATCATGTAGGTGTCAGAAGAGTTGAAAAAACTTAATCTAGGCCTACTATTGTTTTTTCTAGATTACAAACCCAATGCAATGAATGAAATTTGAATCTAAAGGCCCATGGGTACAAAAATGCACACAAACAATATCCCATCAAACTCTCTCATTAGGTCCTTTCCACTTATGAAAGTTGTTGACATGATATCGAGTAAGGTCACATGATCACTCATTGGAAATCTCTATATATCCTGTCTGCATTACAAAATATGACATCTCGATTGAATATCATATGGAAAAATAATAAGTTTTCCAACCCAAATATAAGACAGGGTTTCATTAAAAGACCTTCATGATGTATTTCACCAAGACATCTCTCAAAAGAGTGAAAGTTGACACTACAACAAGTAAAGTTTGATTTGGACTTAGTATTTTCTTTAAAGAAATTCTCACATTACATAATCTTTTGGAATTGCATGCATAATTGGTATTTTTGGTGTGACAAATTGCAACCAAATATATTTTCATTTGTAACATAGCGCACATCAAAAAAAAATTAAGTGCAACAAAAAAGAGAAATATTGTCGAACATGTGACACAAAAGGGAAGTGTTGTTAGAATCGCAACACAAACAATAAATGTTTGCTTACATGTGACACAAAATAGAAATGTTTGTTGACGTGCTGCACAAAAGAGAAATTATTGTCGAACTGTGACACAAAAGAGAAATGTTTCACAATGTGTGACACCAAGAAAAATTTCCTTAACTGCATTACAAAAGAAAAAAAATTTCCAACGTGTGACACAAAATAGAAATGTTTGTCAATGTGTGATACAAAAGAGAATTGCCTGACAATGTGCAACACAAACAAGAAACTCTTTCCAAAAAGATACAAAAATATGGAAATGTTGCACTTGAAAAGTCATTATGGGCTTGTTACAACTTGAACTAATATGTGTGATTAAATCCCCAAAGAACAAGGCTTTCCCAGTTATAACCTAGAGATGTTACCCACTATCACTTGAACAACCATTTGTTTACGCTTTAGGTTAGTGCTTCTCCATTTGATGCATGGTCTTTCGTAGTGTGATGACAATGCAATGTTGATTTGGAATTATTCAATAAAACCTTAAAGATTTGATGAATTCCTCGAGAACAACAAGTATTTTCATTCCTTTTATGTGACCCTCTTTTATTGGCCAAAATTTAATGTATCAATATTTTCAACCGTGTATTATTTCTTCTGCTTCTTAGAAGTATCGCCTTTTGGAGCTTGAGAAGAATCTATTGTTTTCCATGTTGTATGCCCCTATTCTATTTTCTCTACAAAATCTCTTAGTGTTTTCATGGCAATAAATCCCTGCTTATTTATCCCTATGCCTCCTCTTAATATCCTTAATTATTTGTCCAGTTCTAAATAAGGGGTACAATCAACCTCCCCTAAATTTTGACTTAGACTCCTTAGTTGTGTTGTAGTGTCAATGGAGGGCATTAATTGATTTCAAATTTATTTTGTTGTTGGAGTGGTTGATTTATTTGTAACTAGATAAATCTTGGGCATGGCCTCCTATAATAATATATTACGTACCTCAATAAGAAATAATTTGAGATTAGTGTCCCATGGACATGGGAAACCATTTTTCACTGCAATGTTAGTGGTTCTAAAAAATGGGAACAATAGTGCTTTTGATTCCTTCACTTTGTTTTTTTATGACCTACAGGGTATTGAATTTACTTATATTTTTTTCTATATCCATATGGTTACAGGTTCTATATTTAACTCCTAATATTCGTAGTTGGGCAGCATTCAATGAATTCACCACTAACTTTTCTAGCTTAGTAGTTTGATATCTATTTTGGATAATCTCCTGATTTTTTTTTCAAATATTTCTTTAATTCTTGATAAACAACATCAAATTCTAAAAATAATTGAACTTGGTTCCTTGTTGAAAAGAAAGTATTGGCCACCTATATCCACATTATTCGTTTGGCTTCTAAAAATGTCTTCACCATCCTAGCCTCTATTAGTGCTTCATTGTGCCTAATATTATAGTTATTCACTTATCCTTCAAGCACATCAATTTATTTTCTTAGTTCATGCACACGTTTCTCTAAGTTGTTGAGTTTCTCTCCCTAAACCTTGAGATCGTCTTTCCTCTTATCGGTAAGATCTTCTATTTTGGCAACCTTCTTGGCACTATTTGTGGCATCGTTTTTCCATTACATATGCTTTTTATCCAATTTCTCAATCCTTTGTTCTAATATGGGCACTAAGCCTATAGATACTACATGTTGGTTGCTAGAGATGGCCATATTTATCTCTTTCATTGCTTCAGTGAGCTTGTGTTTTGAAGAATTAGTTTTATTGTTAGCCTCATCCAATTGGAAACTCAAATATCTTGTAGACTTTTATTCTTCTTTTATATATTTCATCCTTTCTTCATTGAAAATCATCTAGGATAATAAGGAGGAATTATCTTCTTCTTCTTTTTTTAATTGAGATCTTCAATGATATTTTGTCAATCTTTTTCCATATGTTGTGTGAAGGGAAGGGCTTGAGTCATCTAGGAATTTTCCAAAGTTGTTATCATGTTATCCTTTTTTGCGAGCAGGGAAATAACTTTTGTTGAAACTTAGGTTCCCTTATCCATTGTTACCATTGTATTCTGTAGCCTGACAAAATAATTTTCCACGATTTTCACTCTAGCATCCAAATTTTGGTTTTTCACCAAAACTGCCTCCAACTTATTTTGTATTCCTCTAATTATTATGCAAATGGAGGTGATTAATATATATAATGTTGTTTGATCCTTGTTCCATTGATACATCATGTTTTGGTGGCACATTTTTTGTATCTAAGGGAACTACCAGAGTCCTTTGATCATGAGGTTTCATATCTTTGTATTTATTTTGAGCAAGAGGATCCAAAGTAGTAATTAAAAGTTGTTTAGTGTATGGATCATACTTGGGTAGCATCCTAGACCTAGCTTATGACTCAAGATACTCTATTTTTTATACTCATTTATGATCCTCTTCTCTTTTATCTTGCTCTTCCCTCAAAATATATAGGGGGTTAGTGGTATTCACAATATGTACAACCTTTTCCCATGGAATTTGTTCCTTTACTTATGAAGTGGAGAGGTTCAAATTCATACTAAATGTGCCTTATGTAACCATAGCAGACAAGATTTTTGTAGAACCAAAAGGAAAATATAATGGGATAGAGGATTTTTCGCCTCCTTCCTGTTTTTGTTCTTCAAATTGTTCTAATACTTGTTGGAAACCTTCTACGAGTGGCACGTCTTCATGAATGTCATGTTCATCATGTTCAGGTTCGAGGGATGCTTACTTGGCCTTTTTTCTATGTGGATCTTCTTGGGTAATATTTCTTTCCTTTATCTTCTCTTCCTTTAAATAATCATAAAAAAAACCCTAACAATGTCGACTGATATTTCCAGATTTTGATTGCAATACTTCTTCTATACTAGGATATCTCGCGTCTTTAGTCCTTTCTAGTGAAAACTATTCAACTTGACCTTCCTCTAGCATTGGTGATCGGATACCAATGACCACTAGAGCTAGAGGTGTTGGGATCCATTCCCTTGTTTCAACAATCATTTGATCAACTCCTACTTTTTCAATTAGTGAGGTGGCTTCAGATTCTATTTGTTCTTCCATTCTTCCTCCTTGTTTCCCAATGACCTTTTCCTGCTATAATCTGAAGGAATTTGTATTAGGGGGGGATATTATGTTACAGGTATTCCTTGGTGTATCTCATGTGACTGTTGTTGGAAAATATTTTTCAGCCCCTTCTTTTCACCTCTCAAAGCATTGTCATATGCACCTAGACCCAATCTAGCTAGTCTCTTCTCAAGTTTGCTAGGTTGGGTATCACCCTGGTTTTCTTTTCCCAACCTTTGTTCTAGTGTAAAACCCATTGATTACATGATGGGGAGTTCTTTTTTCATAAGGTATCACTTCCTTTGGATGAGGGATACTTACTTCATGGGTTTTTCTCAACTCCCTTCTCCTCCATATTTATTTTTTGTCAAAGGAATCACCTCTCTTGTACATTCCTCTAGAAAGTGACTCTTTATTTCCATGTCCTTGTCATTTTCCTCATGTAATTCATTGTATATATCATTTAAATTTGTATATTCAAGGATGCCAATATAGGGAGAAACCATCTTTCCAATGTATTTGTGCATTTGACAACATGATCTCGTCTTGTGTTTACTATAGTTTTCTTGTATTAGCTCATTATGTGTTTCTTGGGAAGGGGCCTCGAATGCCATATATTCCTTTGTCACCACGTCTCCTTATATTTTGTAAAAGATATATAAATTGAAGCATCTAAGGCCTATTGAGCATATGGAGGAAAAACCTAGATTAATACTTTAACTAGATCTGCCTATTCTTGATGACATTTTCCACTTCTTCAAAATTCTCCTTATTTACCAGTCTTTGAATCTATATCCAAGGCTCGTGGTATTGATATTTTTGGAGTTTTCCCCCCTTTTCCTGTCTTATCAGTATATGAGGTCATATTTCCACGGCTAATCCAGGGGCAAGTCAAACCCTTTCATAATTTCCAAAACTTCTTTAAGGATCGCTTTTTCATTGATTGTATAACCTCCGATATCTATGGGGAATGTGGTTTTTTTATTTCTTCATTGATTTTATAATATGGAGGTTATCCACCTCCATCATGTTGCTCAAATATTCTAGTACAAAGATCCTAGGAGTAAGCAGTAAGCAAAACCTATGAGGTGTTGTTTCAGTCCCATATAATTTGATTACGATGTAGTTGGGATACAATACCAATGACCTCTTTTTCATAGCCTCTACAAACTGTAAGTATGGTCTAATTTCTTTGGGAATTTTTTTTTGTTCTCTTCTTATCACAAACAAGTAGGCTCTATACATGAATTATGTTACAAAATGAAACCATGTTCCAATTTCCTCTCCTTTCTTAACCTGTGGTATCCAATCAAAACCCCTATGTAGATTATCATCCTTGTCCTTTTGAAGACACAAAACCTCAAAATTCTAAGGTTGGTGAAAATTAGTAGATAAATTAGGTAGGAGGGATACTTGAATACCCTTGTGACATGAAAATCCTCCAATTGGGTTCTCATTTGGGTAGTTATGGCCTCAACATAACTGAATTGAAGTGTATTCTGGGCATTAAAATAATTAATGAGTGCCACCATTCCTTCATCAACCTCCTCATCAATATATCATCCCGAAATTAGGGTGAATGTGATGATGTATTACGGTTCTTAGACCAAGAAATCTTTTAGCGTCCAATGGGTGGTAGGAATTTCCTCCCTTCCCTTATTGTACTTAATATAGGAAAAAAATTCAACTCGTTGAGCTTGACCCATTCTCCTATATCTAAGCATTAATGCTTTGTATGATAGAACATCCCTCCCTGGGGTAGTGCCTAGGATTTGGGAAATGGAGAGACCAATGAGGTGGATAACACAATTTAGCCATTATCAACACTTATGGAAGACATGATAGGGTTGCAGTTCTTGTCTTGAGAGTTGGATGAAAAGCTAAGAATATGTGAACCATAATAGTATCTCTAATGGAATCCATTATTTTTCTTATGAATCTTGGGACCTCTAACGGACCCTCAATTCCTATATTTGGCAATGGAAAGGAACCATCAATGTGAATTACTGGGATTTCTTTCTGTGAATGTGGGTGAATCAATATCTGTTGTTGGAATGGGGTATCACTTTGGGATCCCATGTGAAACTGCAATAGCGTGAATGGTATTGATGAGGCATTGGAAAAGTGTATAAAGGATCTAGATAGTTCACATGGGATCCTCCTTTTATATCCCATGTGATATTGTCTTAGTGAAAATGGTCCTAATGAAATATTGGAAAAGTGCATGATCAATATAGGTCGTTCATGAAGGGTGTCCCTTTCGTATCTCATGTTACATTACTTTAGAGGGAATGGTTGTGATTTTGTGTGGTCAGCTTTCCCAATTAATCATGGGTGATTGTGTGTGCCTTCTATTTTTATCTTGTGATCTAGTCCTTAATTAGATCTTATCAACCTACTTGATTGATCCTAGTCATTCGTGTGTGCCTTCCTCTTATCTTACCCATGAAATAATTGGGTCCTTGACCTCCAAGGGTGACATGATCAACATTATTTTCCAATTCTTTTCTTTTTAGACAATTCTCTAAACTAGTAGCGAAGGGTCATAAAGGATAACAACTAAAATCATAGAGGTGGTAACTCTATCTTAAAGTAATTGATCTTGTGTTGAATTACATATTGATATAGAGAATACAAAATATAAACCATAGAATTAGTTAATCCATACCAATAATTAGTGTGGTTGCTTTCTCAAGTGGTTGGCCAAGAAACCACATCTCATGCGCCTAGGTATGTTGTATACATCATGTATCATACACTGCATAGTGACAGTTTTTTATTAGGGTGATCATATCTCCAACAATATATCTTCTTATAAAATTTATTCATTAATATTTTTTAATTAATTTGAGAATCTATTTCCAATAATATTTTGACTTTAATATAGATCCCATTTAGTTTTGTAATCCATGTTCATTAATGCATAAGGTCCATTTCATTTCTATAGAATTCAAGATGATTTTGTTCGAAGATTCAAACATATATGATTAAACTAGAAATGAGCCTAATAGATTGACTTGGTGTAATACCCCAGTTTTGACCCCTTGGTATTTAATTGTACATAATGTAAATATTGTATTGAGATCATGGCATGGAGCTCAAGGCCAACTCCCTGCCATTGATGAATGTTTTGTGGATAGGTGATCAAGGCTGATACCTATGGTGATAGTGATAAGTCATGCATGGTAGATATATTTTGATATATCATGTAAATGTACAAATTAATATAAAACCACAGCTAGCTATGGGACTGCAAATGTTAAAGAGATGGGGGCATGATTCCATAAGAGATGGGGAGGGGAAATATTCAAACCTTTGAGCCAATGAGGGAAATCCAAATGTCAAAGGGAAAACCCATAAATTGTCAACTACCCATTTTGTCTTTTGTGCCCAATCATCCAAAAGTGGTTGAGTTAGTTAATGAATGGGGATGGGAAGAGTATGGGAGTGAAGTTCGAATTGGGAAGCCACCCATTTTTGGGAAAACATGTTTTTGAATTTGGGGAAGTAAATGCTTGGAAGTGCATGCCCATCCAATTGATCATCCATTTGTTTTGCTCTCTCACATGTTTTGGAGCTCCTGTGTGTTTTCCTTCACATCTCGGTTGTTTTCTCCATTTTTCCATGGCTGGAAATTTGTTTTGGTATTGTTGAGTGAATGTGTAGCAAGGATTCATGATTTGGGGGTTTTTTGAAGCGTTTTTTTCTTCTTCATGTAGTTGGAGCTTGCTGTGAGTTTACCTCCACGTTTTTCTGTCATTTCCTCATTTTCCCATACCTAGGATTTCGTTTTTGGTATTCTATAGTGAATGGGCAAAGGAGACCCACGGTTTGGGTGTGTATGGAGGTCGCTTTAGCCACTACAATGCCCAAAAATGTTTTGTGAAATCATATTTCTCTCACAAGGTGTTATTCCCTATTTTACCAGTCTGTTTTGGTTGCAAACTCTTTTTTGGTTAATATCAGTGGTTGGGAAGATAGATCCACATATTGGGTGTGAAGAGAGGATTTTTTGCCTTTGTGAAGCCATTAAACGTTTCCTGAAACGTTTTGATCACTTGGGTCATTTTTTCCCATTTTCCATTTTCGATTTTGGTTCCCAGGACATTTTTGTCCATACCCAAAACATGTATTTTGTTGTGAAGAGCATCCTTGTGTTGGATTGGCTGAGTAAGTCCAAGGATCCCATCTATTAGTGGGTTGAATGTATTTGGAGGTGATTATTGTCTTGATTGTGGGTGTATGGTCTTGTTGTGTGCAAATATGTGTTCCCTAGTTCCTTGTGGAAATCATGCCCAGCTCGAGGGTGGCAGTGATGTTGAGATATTAATGAACACACTAGCCTATGGTTGGGTGGAACGTTGCAACGACATAGCTAGTTGCGAGGAAGCTTCTTCTCGAGATAAGTATTCTTGCGATTTATGAATTAATCTCTGCAAATGTATGTGCTTGTTTAATGAATTATGATGAACATGATGAAGGCTTTCATGAATGTATTTGCTTCCATTGTAGATTACATTGCATTATGCATCTGTGAATGTTTTATGTTCAATGCATTTCTTTTATTATGTTCATGGGGCTTAGATCCTCACTTAAATGATAGTAGCAGTGCCATGGTCGCGTCCTCTTGGACGGGAGGGGACATGACACTTGAATTCCCACATTTTTCTCATAGGTAAAGGGGAATATTTTTATGAGTAACATGAGACTTATATCATGATTTGAAATTGTGAGGGGAATCCCTATATTCTACTTAAATTTGTATCGAGTCAATATTGTCTCATTTAGTTCTACCATCTGTATGGAAAATAGTCCATTTTCTTCGATCAAAAGAAGATAAAAGAAGTTTATTACAACTCCTTCCAAGTTTGTGTTAGGGTCCTAACCTAAACCCCCTAGTTTATTAGTACACAATGGCATCAGGTACATAATGAATAATTTTGCTACATGAAAAGAGCATGGAGGTTTCTGAAGAAAAAAAAGGAAGAAACAAATACTATATATTAAGCTAGATTCCTTGGAAAAAAACATTCAAATTAACTCGAACATTGATTATCTAATGAATTGCATATTCATGGACCTAGCTCTAACATCATGGACCACCAACATCCTAAAATAAAACATGCATAGTCAATGAAAATCAATTATATTAAACTTGACTAGCGAAAGGGTCCAGTGTAGATTTTTCTTCGAATTGTTCTCGTTTCTCATAGAATATAACATAATCAACCTAACCAAATATAACCTCATACATCATTTCAACAAATATTATATATATATATATATATATATATATA
>LPNX010210302.1:163024-221672 GCA_001517045.1 Pseudotsuga menziesii
ATATTTGTGTTATTCATCGGAATCAAAATCAGATTCATCAAGATATGAATCGCTGAAAGAATTGTCCATAACAACATCACCATCAAATTATTTGTCTAACAGATCTAACTATTCATGATCAGTCTCATATTCAACTTCTTCATCTATGACATCTATCTGCATCATGACCTTCAAATTCTTTTGACAACCTATTCTGAAACATGTACCTTCGCCTCTACATCATCTTCCTTATCTTCTTCAATATTGGCGTTTTTCAATACAATATATTTTACAAGCCTTCCTCTTGTCTCATACCTCACTACATACGACCAAACTACTTTATTTGGAACATGTGAATAGAAGACCTACTCACACTAACTTGGAAGGACATAAGTATTTGTACCTAGCTCAAATAACCTTGTATTAATCATGGCAAATTTGTTATCATGCTTGATAACAATTCTATCAAGATCATATTCATTAATGTGTAACATGTACCAATAGACCTCGGAGAGAACTACTTGCAAGATTGAAATTCTATCTCAAGTAAATATTTTAGGTATCCATAGCATCTATTTTCAAATACTTCCACATTCCTGACAATGGGATATGAAACTTTAGGCACTTGGAAAACTGTAGTTATCCCACCATAAGAGGTTTACTTCTTAAAATCCAATTGTTTGATATAAACATTTATGGCATTGCACAACATTGCCTTGTGGTGTTTCGCTTGCACCAATTTATACACTCAATTCGTTGAAAATGAAATATTGACAATTAATAAACATATTTAGACAAACAACTACTTAAAATTTGAGAAAAAGTAATACTAGCACATCTAATATATGAAAAATAACCCAAAATGTGGGAAATGATCACCTGTTTATCTTTTGCAACATTTTCAAAATCAATTCCCCTTTGCGTAGGGTTGATATCTCGAAATCATGAGATGTTATAATCAAATCCACCACCCAATCCCATGATAATTTACTACAAACATATATACATCGTTCTATCAATGAATTCATCAAGTCAATATTATTTGCAATGTATAATTGTAGTGCATCCCACTCTTGAGTAGTTATATGACAAAAAGAAAATTGAATAACTAGGTACTTAATAAACGATGGATGAATAAAATTAAAGAACTACAAAATTGGAAAAAAATAATATACACTTATGTTTAAGTTAAACTCGATTGTTTGGTTACCTTTGACTTTCCTTAATCTACCGTTCCCCAAAAAGCACTCCCTTTCATATTTTTGCTTAGAATCAACATCCCAAATACGAGGCACATTAATATGTGGCAATGCTACTTTAGGAAGATAGTCACTGATATACACCATAAATTGATATACCATATATACCTCAAGACGTAATTGTTGGTAGTGGAGCTTGATCTTCCATATTCATAAATGTTATTGTTCAAACATGTTTGTACCCCAGTTTTATTATACCCTCATCCTAGCAGGGGGTGGAGGGGATCATCATCCCCCCACGAGGGTCCGGGGGCTAGAAGGGGTTCGGGGGGAAATCCCCCAAAATACATTTTGCGGATGTTTCTTGGCCAATAGTTTACTGGCCCATGGTATTGGGTGACCCGTGGTATTTTCCCATGATAATTCCCCTATAAAAGGAAAGCATTGTAGTGCGAATGTGTATTGTATTGCAACATTGTAAAACAATATTTGTGATTGTGTGAGAGACATTGTGATAGAGTGAAGATGAAGTGCAGCAGGGTTGTTGCAAGTTGTATCCCTTAATTTTGTTGGACGGTATAATAATAAAGGACTAGACATTTATTTGTGGACATATCCCATCTTGGGTGAACCATGTTATATCTATGTCTCTCTTGTAATGTGTTTTAACATTTGCATCTTGTCTATTGTTTATTATTATTGTTATATGATCTTGTTTTTCTAACAGTTGGTATCAGAGCCAAAGGTCTATTTGGATGGTAAACTCGCAGGAGAGAAGGGTTCTAGGTTTGAGTGGGAGCAATGCAAGAAGGAAAGTTTAGGTCCAAGAAATTTAACCACCAAAACTACTAGTTATGGAAGATGCAAATGGAGGATTATATGTACTAGAAGGATCCATACCTAACGTTGGGAGGAAAAACAAAACAATTGACAACTATGAACGACGAATAATGGGATGTTCTTGACAAAACGGCACTGGGAACAATATGGTTGTTCCTGGCTTCGTCGGTGGCTTTCAATATTTTTAAATAAAATACAATGGAGGGCGTAATAAGTGCATTGGCTAATCTCTATGAAAAACCCTCAGCTTCCAACAAGGTATCTTTAATGAGGCATTTATTTAATATGAAGATGTCAGAAGGTGGATCTGGTGTTGACCACTTAAATGAATTTAATATGATTACTAGTCAACTAAGTTCTATAAAAGTGAACTTTGATGATGAGGTTAGGGATCTTCTAACCCTGTGCTCATTAACAGAAAGATGGAATGTCTTGTTCATGGATGTAAGTAACTATGTCCCTTGTTTAAACACTCTTAAATTTGATGATGTTGGTGTTATTCTTAGCGAGGAATTGGGAAGAAAAAGCACAGGTGAGACATAAGGTAATGCCACATTGACCATGGAGAGCAGGGGAAGACAAAGGGAGAGAGGAAGGACCCGAGGTAATCGCAGCAAGTATAGAAAGGGAAGATCCAAGTCCAGAATCGGAAATAGAGTGTTGGAACTATGGTAAGAGAGGACATCTGAAGAAAGATCGCAAAGATCCAAAGAAAAAGGAGATGGGCAGCAAGAGACTACTCAGGAAGAAAATGTAGAAGGTGGCATGTTACAAGATTCTTTGATTCTTGCATTAGATAATACTAGTGATTACTGGGTAGTAGATTCAATGGCTTCATGTCATGCTACACCCCATAGGAAATTCTTTCATGATTATGTTCCAGGTGATTTTGGACACGTTTTATTGGGGGATGATGAACCATGTAAAATTGTTGGAATGTGTAAGGTATGGATTAAGTTAAATAATGGAAATGAATGGATGCTAAAATATGTAAGGCATATTCCTTATATGAAAATAAATTTGATCTCAACAAGGAAGTTAGGAGATAGCGGTTGTTTGTATGCATTTGGAAAAATATTATGGAAAATCACTAAAGGAGCACTAGTAATAGAAAAAGGTCATATGATAGGTATGTTGTATTTATGTCCTTGTAATACTAATAATTCTATATTTGTAGCTTCCACAGAAACAGGTGCAGTATTGTGGCATCATAGGCTTAGCCACAAGAGTGAGAATGGGATGCATACTCTTCACTCAAGGAAATTGCTTCCATATATGAATCAGGTAAGATTGGAATTCTGTGAGAATTGTGTTTATGGAAAACATAAGAGAGCTATATTTCTCAGGGTTGGGAAATGGAAGAAGAGAGAAAAGTTAGAAGTTCCACATATAGATGTATGGGGACCAGCTTAGGTACGACCTCTTAGTGGATCTCATTATTATGTTACTTTTATTGATGATGCAACTAGAAAAACTTGGGTTTATAGCATTAGACAAAAAAATGATGTGTTTTCTACTATTAATAAGTGGAAAGATTTGGTTGATAATGAGATAGGAAAAAGGTTGAAATGACTCAAATCTTATAATGGAGGCGAATACTGCATCAAGGAGTTTGATAGTTATTGTTCATACAATGGGATTCACAGAGAGAAGGCAGTCCCTGGAACACCACAAGAAAATGGTGTGCTAGAAAGGATAAATATAATGATCATGGAGCATGCAAGGTGTATGATATTGCATGCATGGTTTCCCTTATAGTTTTGGGTTGATGATGTAGATATTGTTGTTTACTTAATAAACAGAGGGAGGGCCTTCAAGCACTTTGGATGGTAAAATTCTAGAGGAGGAATGGACAGGTAGAAAGGTAAAATACTCATTTCTGATAACTTTGGTTGTGAATCATTTGTCCATATTGATAAAGAAAATAGAACAAAGCTCGAGGCTAACTCCAAGAAATGCATGTTTATTGGATACAGGGTTGATGATTTTTTATATCGCTTATGGGATTATGAAAATCACAAAATCATTAGGACTAGAGATGTAGTATTCAATGAAAGGTTATGTACAAAGATCAGTTGCGAGGAAATAAAGAGGAAAGGGAAAACACAGAATACACGGTGCTTGATGAAATCAAAGAAAATGAAGTTCCAAAGGTACCTGAAAAATCAAGAACAACAACAGGTACCTCAAGCTCCTACAAATGTAAGAAGATCTAAAAGGTTAAGTAGACCCCCTGAACGATTGTCTCCTTCACTGTATTATTTATTGATGACTGATTCTAGTGAACCAGAATGTTATGAAGAGGAAATGCAGGTGGAAACTAGAAAGAAGTGGGAGCAAGGAATGACTTAGGAGATGGACTCGTTGGTAAGAAACTAGACTTGGGATTTGGTTGAGTTTCTTGTAGGGAAAAGAGCATTACAAAATAAATGGGTTTACAGGTTGAAGGAAGAAGATGGAGGCAAGAAGAGGTACAAGGACAGACTTGTTGTAAAGTGGTTTGCACAAAAGAAAGGTATAGAATTTGATGAAATATTTTCTCATGTTGTTAAAATTACTTCAATTAGGACTATTTTAAGTTTAATGGCGGTAGAATATTTGCATCTTGAATAGTTAAATGTAAAAACAACCTTTCTCCATGGGGATTTAGAGGAAGAGATTTATATGCATCAACCACAAGGGTATGAAGTCAAAGGGAAGGAGAATTTGGTTTGCAAGTTGAATAAGAGCTTGTACGACATGAATAAAGGTCCAAGGCAATGGTATTTAAAATTTGATAATTTTATGGCAAATAGTGTTATAGTAGATGCCATTCTAACCATTGTGTTTATTTCAAGAGGCTAGATAATGGAAGATATATTATCTTGTTATTGTATGTGGATGACATGCTTGTAGAAGGATCTAACATACAGGATATAAATGTGCTCAAAAGGAAACTATATAAATCCTTGCAATGACAGATTTGGGTGATGTAAAGCAAATCCTTGGAATGAGAATAATAAGAGATGGAAAAAATTGCAAATTGACATTGTCTCAAGGTGAGTACATAGAAAAGGTGTTGCAAAGATTTAGAATGTAGAATGAAAAACCAATTAGTACACCTTTGTCCATCCATTTCAAACTAAGTAATGAGATGTGTCCCAAGTCAAAGGAAGATAGAATACATGTCCAAGGTTCCCTATTCAACGGCAATTGTAAACTTGATGTATTCCATGGTGTGCACAAGACTAGATATTGCACATGTAGTGGGAGTTGTCAGTAGGTATATGAACAATCTAGGTAAAAAACATTGGAAGGAAGTGCAGTGGACTGTCAGGTATTTGAGAGGTACCACTTCTCATACATTATGTTTTGGAGGCTCAAACATTATTCTACAGGGATATGTTGATGAAAATGTGGCAGGTGATAAAGAAAGTACGAGGAGCACCACGGGGTATGTTTTCACTATAGGTTGAACAACATTAATTTGGATTTAAAAACTGCAAAAGGTTGTTGCACTTTCAACAACGGAAGCTAAGTATGTTGTTGCTACAAAGGCTAGTAAAGAGATGATTTGGTTGTAGAGGCTCATGGAGGAATTGGGTGATAAGAAATAGAATAGCAGGTTGTATAGTGACAGCCATAGTTCCATTCATCTTGCAAAGAACTCGGATTTTCATTCGAAGATTAAATATATACATCTCAAGTACCATTTCATAATATATGTTCTGGAAGATGAACTGTTAAATTTGGAAAGGATACATACTAGCAAGAATATTGCAGACATGTTGACAAAGGTAGTAACCAGAGAGAAATTGAGTTCCTACTCGATTTCAATTGACCTTCATGAATGAAGGTGAAGAATAGAAATTTTCCAAGTCCAAGGTTTAGAGCATAGTCTAGTAAGTGCAGTATCAATGGATTTGTTGTGATCAGTCTCCAAGTGGGATATTATTAGTTGTGGAGCCTGATCTTCCAGATTCAAATATGTTATTGTTCAGTCATGTTTGTACCCCAGTTTTACTATACACTTGTCCCAAAAAGGGAGTGCAAGGGGACATTCTCCCCCTAAAGGGATCTACGGGGACCATCCCTCTTGGTGGGGAGTTTGGCGGCGAAGCCCTCGAAATAATTTTTTGCGATTTTTGTTGGCCAACATTTTACGGGCCCATGGTATTGAGTGACCCGTGGTATTTTCCCATGGTAATTCCCCTATAAAAAGAAATCATTGTAATATGACTATGTATTTTATTATAGCATTGTAAAACGATCTTTGTGATTATTTGAGGGAGACTGTGAGAGAGTGAAGTGGAAGTACAGTGGGGTTGTTGCAGGTTGTGTCCCTTCATTTTCCTGGATGGTATAATAATAAAGGACTGGAAATTTATGTGTTGACGTAGCCCATATTGGGTGAACCACATTATATCTGTGTCTCTCTTGTAATGTGTTCTAATATTTGCATCTTGTTTATTGTTTATTTGTATTGCTCTACGATCTTTTTTTTCTAACAGTAAACTTTGTCTAATAAAATATTTTAGTTCCTTCAGGTTCCTCTTCACCATCCACATTTACCTTGTTTGTATAGGAGCACATATTTCAATCTCCTCAAATTGGTGTATGAGGTAGTGTTCTTGTGCATTTAAAAAATCCAGAGGAAGACACTTTTTCAATTCACACATTATCTGATGAATTTGCCTTTTCCATACCTTATATATTCTTTATGGATTTATTCATATGACAACCATGCAAACATCATGTTGATGCAACTTAATTTTATTGTTGGGATATTCAAAACAATAATAAATATATGTACATGCACAGTGAAAGTAAATCACATTTGTGTCAATTGTGTACTAGTAAATATTTTGATTGTAAATTGTGACACCTTACCTCATGTACTTGGCCCAGATCATATATAATTTGTTTTATGTTGTTATCGAAGATGTTTGCAAGAAATAGAGGTAGGGAAAAAAGAAACATAGAATCAAGACATGTACTCATTATTTTCTTCAAAATTTGGAAACAACAAAAAATTTCCTAAAAAGGGGAGATTAATTTACCAAATTAACTTAATAAAGGTATTCCAATGATGAGTTTTTACCATACCAAAGTCTCCTTTATTAATTAATATATTATTTATGTTTGAAGAAAAAACACTAGGAAATTTAATTTTCTTAATAACATATTTTACAGTATTGCTTTCATGCTCTATAAATAACCATATAATATTGTTTGCTTGTACATAATTGGAATAATGAATCAAATTTACCGATACATGATTGGATTCTTGAATGTCACTACAAACTTTGGTGATTTTATTTTTATTACTCCTTCAATCTAAGATTCTCCGTAATGTTTATGTAACATTTTTCTAGATATGCATTTTATCAAACAAATGAGCAACTTGTAGGTGCTCATAGTAGGGAAACCTATTGAATTGGATAGAATATATTTCCATTCCTCGTGTAGGAATCTCATTAATGCATTGATGACCTTTATAAAACATAAATGAAAATAATTATTAAATATTAGATAGCATAGAAATTAACAATTGAATATAAATATTTTAAGATGTATAACGTTGTTACACATGATATGGAATCCAATTGCTTATGTCGACAGTGATTCTTAGTGTACTACTCCAAGTTCCATAGTTGAGGTGCCATTCTTAAAAAAATCTAGTCTCTTCCTTCCCTTTAAAAAGATATTTCCTGATAATTTGATATTTGTGGTTCTTAGGGAGGATGTACATATACTCATCAAACACTTCCTTTCCTAAACTTCTGGAGCATCGGACTATCATTCTAGGACCTCATACCATACATGCACATTTACCCTTTGTTTGAAGACCTGCAAGATGTGTAATTATGTTAATGTTGTATTTATACAAAGCAATTATTCAAAAAATGCATTAATCATTGATAAAATTAAATAGTGTTAGAGTGTAGTACTTTAATGCTAATTACCGCAAAAAAGTGTTAGGCTCGGGGCATCATGAATTTTTCAAAAAAGACTTTCCAGCCTATTGGTTTGGATATGTCATACATAGTGATTCGAACCCATAACTTTAGCAATAGGATTAATAAATACGTCATTATCTTTAACTTGGTACTTCCCTAATTAATTAAAAATACACACTTTTATTATATTGAACTTATAATAAATTAATATATCATGTAAAAAACATCTAAAGTACAATTGACATGATATCTATATTTTAAAATTTTATTCTAAACAAATACTTGGAACCATCATTGCCAACATTGTGTTCTCCCTCTTTATTCACATCCAAGGAGGAAGGTTATTGTTTATAAGAAAAATAGACCACACCGAGTAAACAAACCTCATATTTCCAAATGTATAATGCACCCACACGTCACACAGCTACACAGATATCAATCTATATCTAAAGCACACAAACAACAATATAATGGTTATATAATTATAGGAAAATTAAGTTGAACATTATTAAAATAATTAGAAATGAGTCCCAAACAGATCACTACTGCGGAAGCGTAGATAAATATAGTCTAGAAATATTAATTAAAGATTAAATTAAGTTAATCAATTAATTAATTTTCATTAATTAAAGTCTTGATGGTTTAATTCCTACCTACCTATCTTAATACACCCTTCTGGAATTTCTGAAAATGGAAGTTAGAAGTCGGCACCACTCAACGAATCTAAACAAAACCACTCTTACATGCTCACCGCAAATTCAAGATCCTCAATTTCCCGACATCGACAGGTTAGACCTCGAAACTCAACACACATTTTGTATAGATTAAAACCAACACTCATACATTGATGTTCCGAACTCGGAACTCGATTTCCTAGAAATCAAAACTCGTACATAGACACCTTGGCATTAACATAAAACAACAAAAAATTTAATATGCCAATATCAATGTCGGCACATCAACATCATCACTTCAACATAGACATGCAAATTCAAATAACAATGAATATGTTGATCCCGACATCAACAAGTCGACATTGACACTCCAGTAAATGGAAGTTAACTTAGATTATTCCAAAGGCTTAACACTTAGTTATTTTAGTAAAATTACTAAGGCAGGAAAAGTGTCTAAGACTTAACATTCTTTTGCCTCAACATGGCATTCCAACTTAGACCAATTTGGCACATTCAGAAGCTATAGATAAGCATTCCGTTGCTTTCAGCAATTGGAAATTGTAACGATTCTTCCAACAAGGAATTACTTCACCAAGATAGAAGTATTTTAACTCCAAAACGAATCCAGAACCAAGATACCCATCATAGTTCATATTCATAAATCATTACTTAAACTAGACATTCACATGCATCAACAATATGAAAATATGAATAAACGAAGGAAACAATAATTTTACCATATTTACAGTGATATCCTACTTGCTTTCTTTTCATTCAATATTACATGAAATGCACATACAAAGCAATGGTCGTCTTATAACTTCTCTCTTAAATTGACTAAAATGGAGAACATGTTAATCGTTAAATGTCAAGCCATAACTCTCTTCTTCATTCCTAGTTTGAATTTAAACATAGGCAAACACCATCCTAATATTATTCAACTCTCAAGAGAGTTCCAAGCATATTGCCTCATTACTTGGTTTGTAGAAGTGGTAACCCAAAGGCTTGCTACAACCATTAGTCTAAATAACATTACCTACACAACTCGAGAACTCTCAAACAGAGCATTTAATTGACAACTAATCCAAATAGATTTCAAACAGAAAATATTCAAGAAACATATTCAAGTTGTCTCATTAAGCATCTACCAATTCAGAAGAAAAAACATAAGGATTATGAAATTGCATTTCCATCTTTATCCAATCAACTCTTTGAACCTATAATTATGTAACCACTTAAGAATCCAATAGATTAATGCAATTACTTCAAGTACATTCCATTCATGGATAAATAAACAGGAAACAGTATCCTTGAATCCAAACGCAAGTTAACATTGCAAAATAATAATTTATTTACCATCAATTGAACTTATCTGAAAATAATTGCATTGGAAAACTGGCTGCGTGTGAGGCATGCTCCACCCAAGCGTAGGAAATTCTACTCATTTATCTCTTAGCATAACACCACCCCTAAGATGATACCCATGCATTCACCAATGAGTTTCTTCACTAGCACCATAATTTCTCTCAATGGTTTAATACTAGGCAATCAAGAACGTTTGTTTACAACCAATTATTCCATTCCAAATAATGCATTCCATATTTCAAGCTTCCTTCTATCAGCACTACAGTGAGACACATAATTGCTCAAAGTGCTCAAAATTCCAATAAGGAAATTTCATACACCATTTTCCATTTTATTAGAACATACCAAGGAAAACATGGTTACAGATCAACATGAAAGGTTTCTCAACCAGGTTTACAAGTTCAGAATTGCATTCTCCTTATTCCACTAATAGAAATTCCCCTATTTTTCATTCAGCTCTCTCTTCACCGACCATGTCTGTCGATTCTTCTCCATCGTCCCCACTGAACCAAAACCAATTTATTTCTTCACATCAAGACTCCCTTCCTCCATGGAACCAACTACTCCCTTTCTAACAAGACGATTCACATGGATGTTTGTATTTCCTTCCAACCCACACATGGTATCCCCTATGAGCCATGTTATTCACTTAATTAATCCCTTAATTAATTTTCCTAATCACACTTAAGTCCCTTCTTAATATTAAACAATATTTTAATCTAATCAAGAGGTTTAGGATAAAATCAAGACATAAGGGTAAGGTCATAGAAGGTTTTTCCCAACCAGAATATCTCTAAACCCCCTTTCAACCTCTAGTGAATACTTAGGTCCCCAATCTCTTTAGCATTCCACCTCTTTGCAGACACTTGTAAATTTTTATAATGATAATAATAAAATACAAATTGTTCAACCTTTCAGGATTTCATAGTTGATAATTACATTTAGATCGAATCAGAATTGGGGTTTAGTCCATGGGTGTTACATTCCCCTCCCCCTTAAAGTCTACAAGTCTGGGTGAGATCATGAATTTGGTATACACTTATGGTTATCTGTTGACAATCAAAACTGCAAAATTTTATGTTTTTCAACTTCAACATATTCAAACCCATCTCTCCCTTAGGAATTTTACCTTGAAATAAACACAAATGTTTTAGAGAATTGAATTAGATTTCTACTCGTTTTTTTTATGGACATATCATGGGACAAATTTGTAGGTCACCAATGACATATACTTGAAAATTTTATGTATGGATAATGAGTGACTTGCATGGCCTCTAGTTTTTTGAGAGATGGTTTTTCATTTTAGGGAAACAAAATGAAAAACATGTTGTACAATAGTTTGAGGTTTTTAGACTTATGAACTATTTTTTATTATTTATCAAAATAACATATGTTCAAAAATCGGTACCTTATCGACACATGTTGGTGACCTTCAATTCTTTTTAGTGTGACTCATATTGAAAAAACTAAAACTACCCTTTTGAAGAGGACAGGGAAAGGAAGATATCTGTGAAGATTCCAATTTTTTTCATGTTGTCTTTGTTATGATATTGAATTTTCATTGTGACCAATTTTTTACTTTTTAAATTTCTTAATGATAGAGTTTAGAAAAAAATAGCAATCGTTAATCAAACTCAAAAAAAATATACCATGAGAAAATAGATTCAGAGATGAATTTGTTGGTATAAATTCTGACATATAACTTTGTGATTTTGTAGGGTTTCGAGCTTGCCAAATTCACAACTTCCTGTAAACTGTAAAATTGTTTTGCTTTTTCATTGACCAAAACTCTCAGTCGAGAGTTTTAAAAACTATCAATCAATAATTTAAAAACTCTCATATGAGAGTTTGACCGCCCACAAATTAACCATGGGTTATGTTTGCAAACTCTCATCCAAGAGTTCAAACAAACTCTTGGATGAGAGTTTGGGGGCACACCATCCCCGAGGATCTTTTTTCAGCCGACATAATAAATATGATCAAAGACCCGACATAATGAATATTATTTAACTCTCATCTGGCAGTTGTATAAATATAATCTTGGTCGAGATATTGAAGATAAGTTTTCATATTGAAGATCAAATCAAGTGCGAGGATAAACTGGGACTGCGGTGCATTGTGTGAAATTTCTGAAAAAAGTGTTGGGAGTAATTTTTTTTTTACTTAGGGTTTAAAAAAAAATCATCTCTCAATTTTGTTTAACTATGCATAATTGATTTTTAAAAAGATTTTGTGTTTCGACTTGCAAGAAAGAGGTTTCATAGGAACTAGGGTTGCTATGAGTACATACCCATGGATCTTGATTTGGGTTCTTCCAGATTATTTTTTATAGTTTTTATATAGTAATTTTTTGGTATGCTACATGTTGTGATGTTACCACTTGTTCTTCTTGTTAATTTTTTCTTTTCTAGCTACTATTGAGTTGTTATTTGTTCTCCATGAGTTATTCTCATGTATGAGATAGTTACAACTCGGTTGTTATTAGATATAATTTTTTTATTTACATTTAATGTAAATTTATGTACCATAAGTTTTTGAAAAAACTACAAAAGTTTATGTACCATTTCAACATATATTACTCCTTTTTTTAAATGGCATTTTTCTGGATTTTTTTTTGCTTTTGACTCCTTATGGATAAATTTGACATATTGTGAAATTGAGAACTTGTGCATCTATTATATTTTGTTTTTTTATAAGGGTCACATTGTGCTTTTTTGTTTATTATACAATTACTTTTTTAAGAAAGTTTCATGAATTTTATTGCAATTGAACAATCAAGACATGTGATTAATATCCTACCACACCTATCAATTCGCATAGATTAATTGGAAGTTGTATCAATATCGTCATTAGTGGCAATTTTTAAGAGAATATGGATTCGAGTAAATTTGAAGAATGGGGACCACTTATGCCAGATCATAATGTTTTATATAAAGAAAATGAATTTCCTCAAAAATATCTTGAAGGTGCTTCTATCATAGCACGGGCTCAATTGTTACATAGATTGTTGAACCAAAAATGTGTAAAAGATGTGGTTAAATTATTGGGCATTAAAAATATCAAAGAGGTTAAAACAAATGAGATGGTATCAAAAATATTAAGGTCGCCCTTGCCACACTTGCCAAAATGAAATATTGTGTTGAAAAGGCTACTCATAGAGCATTTCTGACAAGGGTTGTTGCAAAAGGCATTGCTTCAAGTCGTTTGATGGAAAAGACTGCAACAATATTAAAGACAACAAGAAGAACTTTATTAAAGTATAAAAAAAATTAGGATTCAATTAGATGAGAATGATGGTGTTGCATGTTGGGTTGTTGTCTGTAGGAAACCCTATCAAGATAGACTACAAGATAATGTGAGGGATAGGGTGAAATAGTTTTGGAATTTTAACTCTTGTGTGCTACCAAAGGAAAAGGACCTTGTGCAGCATCGAATATCTAAAGGAGATTATGAAACTCATTCCAAACATATAACGGAACTCAAGTGGAAATGTTCAACAATTTTACAGAGAGCAATGTTGATGTGAAAAATTCTCTTAACACATTGGTGAAACTTAAATCACGGTATATCAATCCCATCACTGTTCGGGACACATGTTGTTGTTGGTACCACGTAGAATTTGAATTATATTATGATACATTTGTAAATGTTGGCATTTAATATTTTCCAAATAATTCCCCTCCTTATATTGTTCATGAATTTCTCTCGAATATATTATGTACAAGAGAGGGTGATCAAGTATTTTATAAGAAAGAATGTGTTGGTAGTATAAAATGCAATGCATATGCTCAAGTATCACCTTTTGATGCTAAATATCCCATAGATACAAATGATCATCGACTGTCAAATCTAATATTGAAATTGAAGAGATATGGATATATCCAGTATACTCCAGTTACAGATTCAATGAAAACATCAAAAATAATTGATTTACTTGAACATGATATATAGATGACATCTTTTATGGAAAATTTCAGCGAGCAAACATATAAATATATTAAGCACTCCCACACAAAACAATGGAATGATGGTCAGTTCAAACAATCACAAGAAGTATTCCCATGATGGAACGATGCTTGATTTTGCTGAAAATTACACTTTCAGTCATCAAAGGGAATACAAAGTGGATATTATTATTCAGACCAAGTGGCTATGCTTGTGCACATTTTATATAGACATGTTGAGCTCGATGTGAATGGTTTTGATAACAATGAGAACAATCATGAAGTAATTAAATAGTATCATTTCTACATCAACAATGACTGTACTCATGATACATGTTTCGCTCAACATTATTTTAATATACTTTATAAAGAATTATCAAGAAGAGGAGTTACTTTTACAGAACATTGGGTGTGTTCCCACGGTTGCAATGGTTAGTTTAAATCATCATGATATTTTTATTGGTTCAGTCACCTTCATAAGAATATGGATATTCGCCACATATGGAGTTTTTTTAAACAGGGAATGGAAAATGAGAGCATGATGGTGTTGGGGCTTGCATAAAGCGTGCACTTAGAAGACATCAATTGAATCACTATGTTGCTCGATTTGTAAACTCTATCAATGTTGTTGATCGGTGCAAACAAAATTTAAGCCATGAATTCAATGAAAGGATGATTTGCGTGAGAAGGTATGTCAATGTTTCATTGACACTTAATTTTTTATACATTAAGTTTATTTTTACTAATATGTCAATTTAGATTTATATACGTATGTGTCTTTTAGAGATATATTTTGATTTTAAACAAATATGTATTTTAATGTGAAATGTGATTTTTTAATAAGTTTTTTCTTTTCTTTGAACAAGTACTTTTGGGATATACCAATGGGTGATGTTGATAGATCAATGCCATATAATTATATTGCAATCCCTGGAACAAGGGGTTTACATTCCATCAGGACTGAGAAAGTGACAAATATACACTCAATTCATAAATGAAAGTACTATTCTTTTGTCTTAGATGTATTGATAATGAGGAATCGATTCATGAGTGTCAAAATGAAACTAACAAATTTGTCAAACCTTGGTTACACCAAGAATTGGCATTATTGCCCCTATTTCAAAATTACTCTAATTTGATGATTGACAATGAAGTGGTTGTGATTGACAAAGATTATGATTATGTTTTTGATATGGTTAGAGAATGTGATGTGTTCATTTTCATTGCATTGGAAGATAATCCAAGAAAAAAAATCATTATTACTTATTAAGATGTACTAGATCAAAAAGCACGTTGATGCGAGAATTTAAATATCCATCAAATTACACATATGTAGTGGGCTTGATGGTTTTAATGGTACATTTATTTAAAGAAGTAAAGAAATGAACTGGCCATATTATTTTTCAGGACTACCAGGCATATGTTATTTGTGCCCAATATAGTCATTTTGTCATAGCAGCTCGATTGCAGTTGAAACCAGTGAATACTAGGAAAAAGTCCAAGCATCAACAAAAGAAATTATCGATAGAAGATCATAATGCCATTCTTTGAAAATATTCCAATGACACATTTCATGTGAATGGAACAATTTGAATGATAAATTATTGTTTGACTATAGGTTTAGAACATGGAATTGTTTATGTTGTTCAATATGTTGTGATGAATTGTGTGGTATTGTTGACCTGAACTATGGATCGTGATGCATGTTGGAGTATGTCACTGTGATGGAAATTTCAACTAGTTTTCTCTCCTTTGAAATTGAGATTAATAACTTCTTTTTATTTGAGTTAGCCTTTCCATCCAATAGAATATATTCTCTTGTACTTTCAATCTTAGAATTTTCACCCATAATCTTGTTTGTATTGCTACAACTACTAGTAGTATTCACTACAATACTTCCAATGAATTATTATTGAATATTATCTCATAGTTTCAACGGCTTATCAACCACTTGTTTCTATTGTGCATATATGTTCATGAATTCTTGAAACATATCCAAATATTTTTTTAATTTGTCTCAAATAGGTGAAGTTAATTTTTTTGATCCAATATTTGAGCCTCTAAATCATTGAACTTTTCTGTCGATTCTTTAAAATACGGAGCACAGATATCCTAAATGGTATAGCTAGCACCCTTGAATGAATTTTCACCATAAACTATAAATATGTGGGTGTTAGCATTGAGTTCATAAATTCCACACCGTTGGAATCATTCTAACCTTTTGAAAAACATAACATTGAGATTTTTGGCCATTTCCAATGCATGGACTGTTGGATACAATTGATATAATTGCTAATGTAAGAAGTATATTCCAAAAAATATAACTTTACTGGGATTTTTGCTATCTTTTTGTAGAGCTAGAATGTAACCACCGGTTGCCTCCTATTCAAAATAAAGTAGCTTGAATTTGCTTTGTGCAAGTGAAGTGAATCTAACCTATATTCCATATTGAGATTGTTTCTCTGTAATAGTTACACCAATAGAATGCGCCAAATTTTTTTCTACATTTTCACTGCTAGGTACTCCAAGGGGTAGCGTCCTAACAGTAACTGCTCCATCAAAGGAATCCTCAATAATAGTAGAAAAAAAATGTTGTCTTTATGGGAACACCAAGCTTTATAAATAATGTTGCAAACATGGTATTTCAAAGTACGCAAGTTTGATAGGTCAACCTCCATGTACATGCTTTCAAAGTCCAAAGCCTCAAAAAATAATCACTTATATATTGACTGATCAGGTCAATTTTTTGTTTGATAAGGAAATATAAAAAGACAACTGAAATTGACTTGATGGTGGAACTTCCTTTCTCAGACAAATCCACAACATAACGTAATCACTAATTTTTTGAACAATTGTTGTTTTGCAATGCCATATCTTCATGATTTGAATGATCATTTTCTGAACTTTATTCATAGTGAGCCTGAGATAAATTGTTTGCTAACATGTCAACCAAAGTCTTTGAAATTCGATTAACCTACCTTTTGAATGTTTCATCCACTTTCCACGAGTATTGGTGCTTAGGATTCTAATGATTGCCAACAATTGTCCTAGGGATTTCGCCACTCTCTGTTTGAAACTTTTCTACCTCCAATTCATATCTCTCTTGATATAATTTTCCATTTAGTGTAAGGTGTTCAAAATTACTTCGTTGGAGGATCCACTCCTAGTTCTTAAATAATTTATATAGCTTCTTGAATTAGGGAAACTCAAAAGAATAATGGTGTTTACCTTTTATTTTTCTAAAATATTAATCATTGATCATGTATTTTTTGCCATATATTAATCATTGATCTTTTATTTGTTTCTATCTGTACCATACCCTACATCATTGAAAACATGTTCCATTGATTTGGGATACTTTTAAAATACATTATTGTTGCATAATTGCATCCCACGGTGGTTCCTAAGCATACCAATCTACTATGAATAGAGCTTTCAAAGCTACATAGGTTCCTAATACTTTTTTGTAAAGGATTATTGGAAACACACTTACTATTACTTCCAATGCCCAAAAGATATCTATACATATCCATATAGATTTCTTGAAATACTTTATGAAAACTGGTAATGGAATAAAACAAACAACAAAATGAGAAGTCAAAAAGTTGGAACATTTCACAATTACATATAAAATGGGTGATGATCTTGAGACATTTCACAATTACCTTTTTTTAATATTTAAAGAAAAAAAATACACTACATAGTGAAGTATAATCATATCAAGTTAGACCACTTCCATCCATTGGTGAAGTATAATCATATCCAATATCAAGACATTGTTCAGAATCATGCAATGCATGGATATTCTTATTTTTATCATCTAAAATTCATAGGCATTTCCCATTGCCTTTTTTTTCCATAGAAGAATGCCCAAAAAAAGAAATTTGAAACTTGAGCCTAGAAGGCTGGAAATTCTTCCAATTGCATATGTACATATATCGAAAGCTTGTTTCCCAAAAAGAGGCATTGATGCTGGTGAAAAATTAAAATTGTTGGTTGCCAAAGTAGTTGCGGAAACCAAATGTGAAAATATTGACTTTTATATTTTTCCTCTGCATGCGTGGAAGTCTGCAACTACATAACATATGGACATAATGGTTAGGACAATCTACAGAAAACCAGTATCTTACATAGATTTAAATTTGCAAACACATGAATATTCTTTGATTTGGTGTTGAAGGGGTCTATTGCAAGTTTTCTACAAGAAAGCATTTCCATTGAAGTGGTTGCAAAAACTAACATTGAAGAAATAAACATTGTCCTAATTGGAGACAAACAACACTGAGATAACAAGCTTATGTGACTATTTGAAGCCATAGGAAAATATTTTAGATATGCATATTGTTGAAAAATCTGTTAGGTTAGTGTTTAAGACAAGAAAGTAAAAAAAATTAAATTTAATGCATAAAATATAATTCTAAACCAATGCTAGAAACATAACAATCCAACTGTAATAAAATTAATACATAATTTACATCTCTTTCAACTTTATCACTCCCAAAGGTCCTTATGTTAAAGTTGGTCCTTGTGTTAAAGTTGAAAGCATATGATATTAATAAACAACAATAGCAATTAAAGATATGCTAATGAACAAGTTAAATAAAACTAATTAAAACATCAGGAAATGAGAAGAACAGTACTGGTTTAGACATTCCTTATACTCAAATATATTTTTAGATCATACCATGTCTCTTTGAAGACACGTCACTAAAGGAACCGATGACATACCTGAGAGAGAAATAGGAGAGTTGCATAAGGGTAAAGTTAGACAAATATCGACCTTAAATTGTTGTCCAAAACAATCCAGAAATGAAAGTGGAAACTTCAAACCCTTGAACAAATTGTAGCAGCACTTTCATAAAGGAAATGACACCTTCTAAATAGGCCTAAAATATCACAGATCAGACTTAGAAATTCAACAAGATTCACTTCTTAATCCTAACATCCTAATGAAAGTCACAGACCAACTTAACAGTCCAGAAATGAGAGTGGAAAAATTCAAACCCTTGAAAATACTGTAGCAACACTTTCATAAAGGAAATGACACCTCCTAAACATGCCTAAAATATCACAGATCAGACTTAGTAGTTCAACAAGGTTCACTACTTAATCCTAGCAGCCCAATGAAATACATAGTCCAACTTCCAGAAATGAGAGTGGAAAAATTCAAACCCTTGAACAAACTATAGTGGGACCTTCATAAAGGAAGTGACACCTTCTAAACAAGCCTAAAAGATCACAGATCAGACTTAGCAGTTCAACAAGGTTCACTGCTTAATCCTAGCAACCTAATGAAAGTCACAATCCAACTTAACTATTCAGAAATGAGAGTGGAAAACTTCAAACCCTTGAACAAACTGTAGCAGCACTTTCATAAAGGCAATGACACCTTCTAAACAAGCCTAAAATATGACAGATTAGACTTAGCAGTTCAACAAGGTTCACTGCTTAATCCTAGCATCCCAATGAAAGTCACAATCCAACTTAACAATGCAGAAATGAGAGTGGAAAACTTCAAACCCTTGAACATACTATAGAAACACTTTCATAAAGGAAACTACACCTTCTAAATAGGCTTAAAATATCACATATCAGGCTTAGCAATTCAACAAGGTTTGCTTGTTAATCCTAGCATCCCAATGAAAGTCATAGTCCAAATAGGGTCAAAATGTTATCCCTAGCAAGCCCATACAAGTCATAGTTTAGTTTAGGAAACCAATAGAATTCAATGTTCAATCTAGGAAACCAATAGAGGTCACAGTTTAGTCTAGCAACCCACCAAAAGGTCACAGCCTAGTTCAACATCCCAAAGAAAGGTCATGGTCCAAGTTTTCGCAGATTAGGATCCCAATAAGAGGTCACTCCCCTCTCATAAATGATCAACACAAATCAGGGTAACCTTCTACATGATGAAATAAATCACAATAGTCATTTGCAGACTAAGAGGAAGGGTTACGACAACCTTAGCAGGATGAAGATAGACACAACCACCCTTAACAAGTTGAATACAGGTCATGTCTACCTCAAGCATCCCTTAAGGCACCCCAAACAAACTCAACAACGTCATGTTTGGGATCTAGGCAGCCCACCAAAGTCACGACCTGGTTCAACAACCCATAGAAAGGTCACGGTTTAACCCTGGGAAACCTACAAGTGTCACAACAGTAGAAGGTGTGATGTGGGAGCATATTCTCTTGAAACAACATTGGTTGATCATCCCAAGGAGGGGTCTCAACATTTTTTGAATAATTCAATTCCTTTAATTTAAATATTGTATTTTTTCCTAAGTAGTTCGTCCCAAGCATAAATCTATAATGTAATCATAGGGGAAAGGCGAAGACCAAGGGGGCTAGATATGGCCAAAATGAATGAGGATTAGTCCATTTAGAAACTCCATAGATGGGAGGTAGAATAAATTTTTAGAAGATTGATGTATAATATCTAAATCAACGAAAATTTATGTTTTACGCCTCAAGTGTTTTGTATTTCTCTATAATGATGGATTGTTCATATTGTCTAAGTGAATGATAGAGTTATGATCCAAAGTATCCTTGAAAGAGTAATCAAATTTGTACATTTTCTTGTGGGAATGAAGTAGGGTCGGAGTTTATATAAACTCATAGGACGGAGGAAACGATTAAGGAAATGTGTATTGAACACCGAATAAGAGAAGAATAATTCCTAGGTTCAAGAATAGCGCCTTCTATAGATGAATATGAGGTATACTCTACTTTTCAATTAATTTGGAATGAAGTATTATTGGTAATTGTTGCCAAATTAGAATATAAATCAAATGTTCTTTGTATATGCATCTAATTGGTGTTTTATTATAGCATCTAATAGTTCAATCATGAGCCAAAGAAATCTGAGTTAATATTGTGGTTTTTTACCCATTTTTATTCATCGTTGTGACATGGAAATATATCTAATAGGAATTATTCATGTGTGCCCAACCGTAGTAACAATAAGGAATTGTGTCTGGTAACGTGCCCAACCTATAAGGGGATTCAACCTTGGAATGAGATAATCATGCTTAGTTGGAAAGCATTGTTTGTTTGTTTTTCCATTTAATATTTGTGTCGCCTCCATTGAAAGACCCAGCTTAATATGTCACATTGAACTCTGAATTGGATTGTATAAGAGGCTTTATTGTTGACACGAACCTCTAGAGTGGATAGTATATTTCCTTCAATTGTTGAAGTCCATGTTCTCAAATGTTGGGATATGAAAATAAGAGCACTCAATTGAGTTCAAATTCTTGAATCGTGATACATTTCCCTATCTCTTCTATGATTAGGTTTCATCTTTTCATTTGTAATTGGATCCAAAACAAAAATTATAAAGCTTAGTATGGGTCAAATTTGGTAGCTATTGTAAGGCATGATGTCATTGCATGGTGTGGAGTGGAAACCTACAAGTATTAGTGGTTTCTTTAAGTTGAAATGAGATTGAAATTGGAGAGATAGATCTTGGATATTTAGCTCAAAATATTGTGAGCTTATAGAGAAATAAAATCATGTAACATGTAAGAATGTGTATGTTGCTCGTAGACTATAACTAGAAGGGATTATACAATGAATTGGAGCAGGGATTGAATCCTCTACATCAAGGTTGAATGAGAGGGAGGAAACCCTATATGGTTGGGGAAGAGGTGACTATAGCTCCAAGATAGCAGCAACCGTTTGGATAAAAATGGTAGCCCAACAAGTTCAGTAATAAAACCCTAGATGTCATTCCAAGAAGAAGAAACAAACCCTTAAAGTAGAAAATAAATCAGATCTTCAATTTTCTCTTGTCAAGACACACTAAAATCAAGTTTAGGACTTTAATTTACAGTCTTGACATGTCGTCTTGGAGGATCTCCCAACTAACCCTAGATTTAGGAGAGATACCAAAAAAAACATAAAATAAAGTTAAGTTGACTTAGGATAGGGTACCAACGGTCAAGTGGCCATACGAAACAAAAACAATGAAGTTAAGTCATCATATCAAAAGGGTCAAGGTATCACCAAGATGGGAACTAGGACCAATAGGGAAACATAAGATTGTAAGTCAACAAGAGGGGTTGCAACAAGGTGGGAAGACAACCCTTTCACCCACAATACCAAGGTGTACCATCAAGGTGGGGAAATAACACTTTTACCCACAAGACCCAGGTATACCATAAAGCTGGGGAAACAACCCTTTTACCCACAAGACCAAGGTGTACCATCAAGGTGGGGAAACAACCCTTTTACCCAAAAGTCCAAGGACTTTAATCTTTCTCTCTCAAGGTATATTGGTTGTAAATTTTGCATCAAAAAGTTGGATAAAACCAAGAAAACTTATGATTGTGGGAAAACTGCAGTATTTGAGGTGACCAATGTTTCCTCTAGAAGTGACAAACGTCCAGAACTCTCAGAAAATCGATACTATGGGTATTTGGAAGATATTATTCAATGTGATTTTAACTCCTTCAAATTAGTTTTGTTTGTTTCCAAATGGTATAGGTTACTATTGAATCAACGTGATCCTGGTACAACTATTATTGAATGTGATAATGGGCTTACCATGGTTAATACAATGTTGTTTGAGCCAGAAATGGATCCCTATGTTCTTCCAAGCCAATGTGAACAGGTATTTTACTTTGAGGTTCCAGGTAGAGGGGGTTGGTTATTTTCCATGAGACACAATCCAAAGGGAAGGTTGGTAAAGTATAATGTGGAGGATGATAATGAATAGGATCTTGAAGAAGAAGATGATCTTGAGATTGATCAACAGGAGTTAGAGCATCATGTTCCAGAGGAAGATGGCGAATAATTAGTTGAATCAGATTATGTAGCAGACAATTTCCATGAAGACGACATCGACGATGATATGATGATTGAAACTGATACAGATGACGATGATGATATGGCCAATCCTTACATTGTTGAATCTGGATCACATGATACAGATGATGACTTTGATGAAGAATATGATGAAGTTCATTGAAGTGTATGAGGTATGGATTAATGTTAAGATTCCATATGCTTAGCCAGATATCATTAGTATTCAATTCAATTTCACAACATTAGCATATGCAGGATCACTGAAAGAAACACAATCACAAGATAGACATAGATTTATCCTGGGAAACCCTCAAGGGGAATAAAACCCAACAAAACTTCCTCTATATAGATGTATCAAGAGTATAAAGATAAAACCCCAAACATGTGCTCTTCGTCCTTGCAAATATGTCTCTCTCTCTCATATGCACTATACACAAGCGAGTGTCTGTGTTCAAATGAGGAAAACACCTCCTCTATTTATACTCTTTCTTACAGTTGACTTTTCCCCTAACAAGTTGGACCCAACAAAATTGCTGGGCCGACTTCACCTAGGAAATCACAAAACAGTATTATATTATATTTAGGAGAGTTGCATTGACCCAACTTACAACATAGGTTTTACCTCATGACTATATGATGAACACATACAATAGTAACATCCCGATGGAGGAATAAAACATCTCCAATAGGTTACATCAATAAAATGCATTTAGAATATTCCTCAAAGTTACAATATTTTAACACTCCCCCTTAACAAGAAGGGTATTCTACTGACAACAACATCAACTATAGGAGAAAGGAGAGAGAGCATCTTCAACAACATCAAGGTGATACATCTATATGTCATTGGAAGTTTTCAACAATCATCAACAATTGGAATAGTTACTGAACATCTTCAACATCTTCAGTACTGAAACATCATCTTCTACAACATTGAGTCTTCATCTTCTACAACACTCAATTACTCGATCCTTTGCAGCACTCGATCACTCAATCCTTTGCATCACTCGATCACTCAATCCTTTGCAGCACTCGATCGCTCGCTCTACAACATCATCTGTAGCCATACTTGATCCTTCGATGAACAACATCATCAGAAGCATCATAACCTGCAGCACACATGATCCAATTATGGGATGATCAATCCCTATCACTTTTGGACTGAGGTCCAAGGACGATGCAATCTTGACCCACTTATGGGATGGTAAATCTCTCTCACTTTAGGACATAAGTCCAAGGATGATGCAATTCTGAACCACTTATGGAATGGTCAATCCCTCTCACTTTAGGACATAAGTCAAAGGTTGATGCAATTCTAAGCCACTTATGCGATGGTCAATCCCTCTCACTTTAGGACATAAGTCCCAAGGATGATGCAACCCTGAGCCACTTACGGGATGGTCAATCCCTCTCACTTTAGGACATAAGTCCAAGGATGATGCAAACCTAAGCCACTTACGGGATGGTCAATCCCTCTCACTTTAGGACATAATTCCAAGGATGATGCAATCTTGAGCCACTTATGGGATGGGAAATCCCTATCGGTTTAGGACATAAGTCCAAGGACGATGCAATCCTCATCTTTCATGGAGACAAAATTCTACGAATCACTTTAGGACTAATGTTCAGGGATGATACAATCCCACTGCAACATCATCAGCCTACTCCGCTTTTTGTGGAGGGTCCACATCATTAGCCTGATCCCCCTTTCCGAGGAGGATCCACAACATCAACTTGCTCCCCCTTTCGAGGAGGGTCCACATCATTGTTCCTCCTTGGGAGGAAAGTCTATAACATCATCATCATTGTTCTTCCTTTCGAGGAAGGTATTTTTGGACTACACCAAGCTTGTCACAGAAGTATTTAAACTTTACTCGAGACAGAGGCTTGGTCAACACATCAGCAACTTGCTCATCAATACTCACATACTAGAGGTTTATATCTCACATACTGGAGGTTTCTATATGCTTTGATTTATCATGGAACACTGGGTCCTCCATCATCTTTATACAACTTTGGTAGTCACATAGAATCACTATGGTATCCATCTCCAGTTCAAATAGACCTGACATCAACTTTCGAAGCCATATGGGTTCACAACTAGCAGAACAAGTTTCTATATACTCTACTTCAGTCGTGTTGAGCACAACATTGGACTACTTCCTGCTAAACCATGAGATCATGGTGGATCCCAAACAAAAACATCCACCTAAGATGCTCTTCATGTCTGAGGTACTTCCAGCCCAATCTGCATCTGTGTAACCATTCAATTTGTAGTCATGATCTCCATTATAGTATCATCCAAATTATATCGTACATTTCAGGTACCTCATCATGTGTTTTGTAGCTATTAGGTGAACATGTCTAGGTTTGACTACTATATACTGACTCAGGGTGTTCATAGCAAAGCATATATCTGGTATAGTATTCATCACATACATCAATGACCCAATAATTTGTCTGTATTGAGTCACATCTACTAACTCTGATGATTCATCAGATAACAACTTCAGGTTGGTATCCATGGGTGCGGCCATGGATTTACAATCCAACATATCAAATCTTTTTAAGATTTCCACAACATACTTTCCCTGGTTGAGAAAGATTCCTTCTGGCCTCAACCATACTTCCTAACCTAGAAAATAGTGCATCAATCCAAGATCTTTCATCGTGAATTCTTCAGCGAGATTCCTCTTACATTCTACAATATTTTTCCCATTCCTTGTTAGAAACAAATCGTCCACATAGATTAATAGTATGATAGGTTCATCATACATAACCTTAAAGTAAAGGTTAGGGTCGACTTTACTTTTGGTAAATCCCAAGCTTGTCAAGAAGCTATATATTATTCTGTACCAAGCTCTAGGAGCCTGCTTCAGACCATACAGAGCTTTCTTCAACTTATATATGTAAGTTCATCTATCCTCAACTTCAAATCCTTGTGGTTGTTCTATGTACACTTCTTCTTTGATTGCACCATTCAGGAAGGTTGAAGTTTACATCCATTTGGTGTAGAATCCACTTCATCATGGATGCAAGTGCCATGATGGTTTTGATGGAAGTGTACCTTGCTACTGGCGCGAATGTCTCTTCATAATCAATTTCCTCTTTCTGATAAAATCCTCTAGCCACAAACCGTGCTTTGTATTTCTCAATACTTCCATCAGCTACATGCTTTATCTTGCAGATCCACTTGGAAGATACCACACTCTTTCCCTAGTGTTTGGGAACTATATCCCAAACATCATTCTTCATTATTGATTGGTATTATTTCGTCATTGCTTCTACCCATTCTTTCTTCTATACAGCTTCTTCATAACTGGTAGGTTCTTGATCTACAAGATCACACATCAAAGATACGTAACTGAAGGATGGCTTTGATCTCTTTCTTACTCTTGTGGAGCCTTTTGGAACTCCATACTTCTATGCTTCTTGTATGATTTATCTTACCCAAGCAGGTTTTCTCTTTCGTGATTTGTTTATAGTAGTAGGTTCTTAAGGTTCCAGCATATCATGGTCCTCTGAAGTCTGATTTTAAGGGGAGGGTGCATCTTCTATATTTATGAGAGGTACATCTTCTTCATATACTTCTTCATGCTAGAAATTTCTAGATCTCTTGAGAGATGCTTCTTCATCAAATGTTACATCCCTACTAATCTCCATGTGATGGAATCCTGGGATGTATATTCTAAAGGCTTTGGAGACTTCATAGTATCCAACAAATGTTCCTTTATTTCCAGAAGGGTCCAACTTAGTTCTCTTTTATTTTGGAATGTGAATATATACTGGACAACCAAATATTTTGAGATAGCTTACTTCAGGATTCTTTCCAGTGAACATTTCTTCAGGAGTCTTGAATCCAAGGGAACTATGAGATAATCTATTATGTACATAAACAGTTTTTCCTGTTGTTTCATCCCATAGATGAATGGGAATATCTTGATAATATATCATTGTCTTCATTGCTTCCATAATGGTCCTATTCTTTCTTTCCGCAACACCATTTTGTTGAGGATTGTAGGGAGTGGTTAGTTCCCTCTTGATTCCAGCTTCTTTTCAAAAGGACTCAAATTCTTTTTAGGTATATTCTCCACCATTCTCTGTTCTGAGTGTCTTGATCCTTCTTTCCGAATGATTTTCTATCAAGGCTTTGAATTCCTTGAATTTTCCGAATACTTCATCCTTTGTTTTCAAGAAATATATCCAAGTCTTTCTTGAATAGTCATCAATAAATGAAACATTTTGCAAGCTATTCATAAATGTTGTTCCCAATCATTTTGACATATATTTGACAACGGATTTATTGCTTGTTTGAATTGTTATATGTTTAGTGTCAATCTGAGGGTTTCATTTTACAAGTTGTTCATAACTTTTGTTCCCAATTGGCTTAACAGAGTCTCATGGCATAAAAACCATGAGACATGGTTAAGTAATTTTAAACGCTACCTATCCACCTCGTTTTTTACAGTGGATTTATTGCTGGTTTGAATTTCTATATGTATAGCATCAATTCGATGGATTCGTTGTGCAAACTGTTCATAATTATTTTTCCTAAGTTGTGGAATACATCTTCAACACTGTTAAAAGTTGTGTTCTAGAGAAACATGTTAATGTTTTCTAAGATGCATCTCTTGCATATTTGAAATCTATGCATTTCTTCTTATTTAACCAATGGACCTTAATATACTTTTAAAAGGGCCCCATCCTCTCTTAATGCCCCAAATTATCATTTTGCAATTCAAGATGCATCTCTTACATCCCTTGCATTTCTCCTTCTTTTAACGATGGACCTTACTATATGTTTAGAAGGGCAGTAGACAATTTGGGCCTTAAGTCAGTAGAGTTTTAGCTTGTATCAATGGAGAGAGATAAATGTCAGTGACTGCAAGTTTATACTGGTAACTTCTAGAAGTCAAATGCAAATGTGAGAGCTCGTTGTCTCTTCGGAAGTTTCTTAATAAATGTAGTAAATGTCAAAATGTTCTACAAATTCAGTAAATTTTGTGTACAAAAATTGAAGCCATTCTCATTCAAGTGTATAGAAAATTCTTTAAAATAATCATATTATTTTTATACTCTCATTTCTTAATAGTATAGGTTTTAGGTAAATAACAACAATGAAACGTAGCAACAATATTTTTGGCAAAAATTTATAAAGAAAAAAATATAAACAATTTTTGTTAGAAAGAAAGCATAGAGAAGAATTATGATAACTTTATACTAGAAAAAAAATTGTCAAAGTAATTGAAATAATTTTCCTTAAAACAATTAAAAGTTAAAAAGCATCTTTTGCGTTCAAAATTTTTTTATTGATTGAAAATGGGCCAATGTGCAACTACTTAGAACTTGTTTTACAAAGCAATTCATTCATCCATGTCCCCACATACATATATAAAATGCATGCCAACACTTTAAATATGCAAAAAAAATAATTTATTTATGGCTATAATAAATTAGCCATACGTATACATTATTTATATTCATTTAAATTATGTACCATCCATGTGATGGATGTAGTTAACTAGTCAACCCATTGTTTATATCTTCAATTGTTTATTACCCTTTGCAATAATGAAATATGTATGATGGTTCACGGCTATAAATGATTTGTCTTAGGTCCTTGTATAAATTTTATAATAATGTTTACTAAATTATATCTTTACCTCAGTATGTTTTTAGCAATGAAAAAAATATACTGTTTAGACGTGTTATTTTTCATTTAAAGATATCTCAACACTTGACAAATAGGTCTATTTGTTTTTTATCCATGCAAATCCTTTTTTATGTTGTTTTCCAAAAACAAATATCCACAAAATCAGTTTGACACTTCATACTATCAATATTACAACAGTGGATCCCATCAATTATTTTTTACCTTCCTTATTTGGTGATTATAGAAGTTTCAGTTGCTGTATTAAACACTTGTACATTTGAGAGAGAGATAAAATGGGTTTTATCCCCACCTCATCTTTACATCCTTCCTCTTATGATTTGATAGGTGTTTATCAATCCTTGATTTATGGTGTTTTGGATTTGTCTTCTGTTGACCCTTACTTCTTGGTCCTATGTGCTTATGCCCACCTTCTACATGTAAACCTACCCCTTTGTGTTCACCCTATGTTCTCTTCTTATATGATCTACTATTCCTATCCATCCCTCTTTAAAGTTGATTCTTGTTCCTCTTCCAAAACATGTAACATGTGAACTGTTATTAGATTGTGAAGAGAACTTGATTCCCATGTTAAGTATTTTAAAGCTTCCATTAGTAACATAAATCATGATCTAGTGAGACTAAACTTCTCACAGGGTATGCCCATCTGCACATAAATTGTTAAATTTGAAATGATCCATCCATGCTTTCTACATAGACATGGTGTGGTGCCTGTGCAGTTTCATGTTCGTCCCTTACTGCTTCAAAAATGGGTTAGGATAAAGCACACACGGTATTTCAAAGGACACTTGCTCCCGCCATGAGAATCCTAAGCTTGAAACCCGGTTAACAAAACAACTACAACATCCTGCCCGGACCAGATAAACCTACCAAAACCAAATAAAACTCTGTGAAACCCAGACAACAAAACCACATGTCGAAAACCATGGAAGCCAACACCTATGTGAACCTTGGGTTTCATTGCTTAATTGTTTTCATAGGACAAAGGTTTATTTTGTGGTTGTTGTTGTTAATGATGAGTAGTCCGATGTTGTTTGATCCCTACAACCATTGATCTAAATCCTAATATTCCCTCTAAGTGATCACCAAGACATTATTTGAAATTTTCTTATTTTTCCTATTCCAAAACCTCTAACACATGAACGGTTATGCGATTGTCATAAATATATGTTTCCCATGTTGATCGTTTTAGAGCTTCCATTTGTCACGTGAAACTCTCATATATTATGTAATGTTTCCAAGTGCCTACCAACATTGGTTTGAGGGTTTCATCTTCTATCTTTTAGGACCGCCACTCCCTAGATTAATTGTCTTAATGGGATTCAAGACTTATGTGAACCCTGTTGTTCACTGTTTAATTATTTCAAGTAATAAAACCAAAGGCAAAATGTATCAAAGCATGTTTACCTCAGGATTTTTATGGATACTGCAAAGAAAAGGTGGTGCAACAAACCTAGTGAATCGAACAGTCCAACAAGATCTTTGAAATATTCATTAGATAAGACGCAAAAAATGCAAAAAAAAACTAGTTGGAGCAATTAAGATGCAACTACACATATGAACGCAACCATGCCTCTTGTTGCTTTGATGGAGCATTCCTGCATTTATGGAGCATTGAGGGGCATCATTAATGGTGGTGAACCATTGTCTAAGTTGGTTGAAGTCTGCCTTGGTTGGTCTAAGTTCTAATATTGTATGTAAGTGACCACCAAGACCTTATAGAAAGACTGTGAAATAAACCTGCCTGGAAATAGCTATGTGAAACACAATTTAGCAGTCACCTGGGATTCAAAGGTCCCCTTCCCCATGGCCCAAGTTGTAGGCTATCCAACCAAATAGGTGTGTAAGACAATGACTTGAAGACGACAATAATATTATTTGACCTATACTTGCTTCTCAATGTTCATAAATGGATCAAGAGAATCTTAACATCCAGGGTGAAAACCCACAGTGAACTGCACATACAATGCAAATAACGTGAACTTCCTCATAACCGGATCATCCTACGACACCTGAGCATTACCAAATAAACCTACGTGAAACTCGATTAACAAAACAACCTTTCAAAAAAACGCAAGAGACCTTCCAGCCATTGTTATGGCTGCCACTTCTATTTTGATTGTGTTTTGAGGTTGCCCTTGTTTAAATAGAAATGTTGTAAGATGTCTTTCTCCATTTTACGGTCGTGGTTTAAGTTCTGTCATTAATATTTCTCTACCTGTCTAAACCTATCCTGGAAATTTTTCTATCTCTCTCTCTCAGGTATGTACAAAGACTCATCGACACTTCTAAAAGCTAAATATTTCAATATAAGGAAGGTCCCAATTCACCAACTAATTTATCATACTTTCTCTTTGTGTGTTACACATTAGATCTATTACTGCTACTACAGTGTTGTGTAATTACTCTTATTATTGTTTTTTCTTTGCTCATTCTATATTTGCATTTATTTAATGCGTGTTTCATTTTAACTCAAACATGTTTGAAAATGTTGAAGTTGAAAGAGATGAAAATTGTCTTTTACTTGATCCGATCTAAACTTCTCTATTGGGAAAATACTAATATTTTCATAGAGATAGACTTCTTGATTACATGGAAACAAGTGTAAAAAATTCCTCACCTATGAATCAAAGGAATATATGTTTAGTTTTGTGGGAATTTCCCAAAAGTACAAATTTGAACATAGATTCATTGTTAAACATTTGAGTTTATGTCTGAAGGATGGAATAAAAAATGCTTTTGGAGACCTGTGACAACTTGCAAGTTGTACTATGGAAACTTTCCTTTGAAAATAAATGCAAAGGTACGCTCCCGCATATGAGCCTTACTGGGTCTACTTTGCCTTTTCAAGCAATCCCCTTGATCGAATATATTATTGTGTTTTTTGGAACTGTTATTTTGTCCTTTAGGTTGTTGGCCTCAACCCTTTGTTAGTAGTCAAATTCGCAAATAGGATACCTAACATATCCACAAAACCAACAATTATTATTGAAATGGATGTTTCACATGGTTCTCTAGTACATGCAGATTCACGTTCAATTTCACCAGTATGTATCTTTTACATGTTATCAAAAATTTTAACTCAAATTGACAGAAACTTAATTGTAGTTTTAAATATATGTTTTTATCTTGTTATGTTTAAGGTAACATATATTCTTTCTTTTCTTTGAAAATCTTAGAATTTTTCGTTCTATCCAGTGTTACATAGTTGTATGCTCACATTTTCTATTAGTCATATAAATGTTATTTACAAAGATCTGAAGTTCGCTATTTGAGTTTAGGAAGACCAAGTTCTCAAGATTCCATACATGTCTATGCTCAGTTAAGCTTAGAACCTCCCCTCTATGGTATCAAGCAACTAGCATAGGACACTTACCATGTGAAGGTAGGCAAGACTAATGGCACAAGCTCTATCAAGGGCCACTCACCTCATTTTTGCAAAATATTGATTATCACTTACCTTTGCCATGCATTACCAAAAACCTAATCAGCAAATGAATTTCTTGTTTTGTTCCCCTCTTCTCATTACCATACCTCTTTTGACAGTATGTTAGCACATCACTAATAAACTGACCTTACAACACTCACTATGAAAACATAGGCAACCCTTTCTTGCACAAGTTCCCTCAATCTAATGAATGAACCTTTACCTGTCATATTTAAAAAAAAATGAACATCTCTCCTGCTACCAACACTCTCCATCCATGGTTTCCTCCACTACTATTGGTATGATTGATATTCATGCCAATGCAATAGTTGGAGAATGCATATAGAGGTTGTTCACTTTGTTATTATCCTTAATAACCAAATAATCAACACTATTATAGATAAAATCCTTTTGACATTTTTATAATAGATTTGCATGACATAACATCAACCAGTGCTTATATTTTTAATTACTCATCCAACAATGCTAATGCAACCAAATAAAGACTCCAAAAGTCTGCAAGCCCCGGAAACCTCAATGTACTGCACATACATTCCCTATAAAAGTGATTAAATGCAGGAGCCAGTAAAAAAAGAAAGAGGGCCTTCGGAGTCACTGCTAACCTACAATGTCTCTTACGATCCTGCCACGTGCATTCCTCTTACATAGTCTCAATGCTTTCAATTAAGACCCTAACCAATGCAATTACCATACATTTATACACCAACAACTTCTCATTTTGTTTCCACAACTTGGATCATTTTGTTTCCACAACTTGGAAGATTTGGAAAGTTATGAAGTAACTGTATAGGCAATTTAATATGCAGAAAAGCTTCCAAGGCTTTTACTATTGGTTTCTAGCTTTTAAGAGATACTGTGCAATATTCAATGGCATTCAGTTAAAATGTCTCTCACAGAGTTAATATATACCTTAAACTTTTGCCAATGTTTCTCTATATAATATTAGTCTTTCAGAATTCTTACATGAATTTGTAGCTTATACCAATTTAGATTTGTTCTCCCCAACCTTTAGGAATTTTCCTTCAAACCCTAGTGAACCCCTTCAAACCCTAGATCAACTCAATATTCAATAGTAAAAGCTCATCAAATGTAAGAAGATGTTTGGAAATGTATTTAAGAATAAAATATCGAGCTGGAATTCAGGCAATTCTAAACATGGTGATCAGATTCTCTTTGCTTTCATGTTTGTTTAGCACTTAAAATAAACAATTTTTGTTTCCCAAAAACATATTTAGTTTGTTAGAATGAGAAATGATATATTTCTCTTTTCTACAAACATTTTGATTTGTAGTCTAATCATTTCACTATGCATTTTTTTAGCATGTTACCTTTTGGTATGCCTCAACAAATTTTCCAATTGTTTATATTGATCAAAATCAAGTTGTTGCAAATATAATGAAGAGTCAACCCCTTTCAAGTAGTTCATATCGTCTATGAATAATCTATGCATTAACCCCTTTCAGGTCCTCATTGTTATTTTCTTATACCATTATCACACTTATATTGCAGAAAACCTATCCAATTTAGCAAGGACTGATTTTGTATCTGCCATTCACATTCAAAAAAAGTACATTGACATCAAGGAAAAATTTCATGCTTTTTTATCTGATTCTAAGAGAATAAATTTTGATTGCATTATAAGTTTCAGCTTCTGAGTCTAAGAGTGTAATGTTTTGTTCAAATACTTAATTGATCATCATTTTCCAAGAATAGAAAGCTCATACAATTGTTTTTGCCAAAATGAACAGGCAATACCCGTGCAGAGAATCAATTTTAGTGAATATAATAAAGACTATAATGTCCTAGGCACTATTCATACGAAGAGGTTGCAAATCCTTGATATTGAAATTTCACTCCTACATTTTTTGAAAGTAGGATTTGTGAATAAGTGGCTAGCACTTGCTAAATTTGTTGATCGTTTTAGAGCTTCCATTTGTCACATGAAACTCTCATATATTATGTAATGTTTCCAAGTGCCTACCAGCATTGGTTTGAGGGTTTCATCTTCTATCTTTTAGGACCGCCACTCCCTAGATTAATTGCCTTAATGGGATCCGAGACTTATGTGAACCCTGTTGTTCATTGTTTAATTATTTCAAGTAATAAAACCAAAGGCAAAATGTATCAAAGCATGTTTACCTCAGGATTTTTATGGATACTGCAAAGAAAAGGTGGTGCAACAAACCCAGTGAATCGAACAGTCTAACAAGATCTTTGAAATATTCATTAGATAAGACGCAAAAAATGCAAAAAAAAACTAGTTGGAGCAATTAAGATGCAACTACACATATGAACGCAACCACGCCTCTTGCTGCTTTGATGGAGCATTCCTGCATTTATGGAGCATTGAGGGGCATCATTAATGGTGGTGAACCGTCGTCTATGTTGGTTGAAGTCTGCCTTGGTTGGTATAAGTTCTAATATTGTATGTAAGTGACCACCAAGACCTTATAGAAAGAATGTGAAATAAACCTGCCTGGAAATAGCTACGTGAAACACAATTTAGCAGTCACCTAGGATTCAAAGGTCCCCTTCCCCATGGTGCAAGTTGTAGGCTATCCAACCAAATAGCTGTGTAAGACAATGACTTGAAGACAACAATAATATTATTTAACCTATACTTGCTTGTCAGTGCTCATAAATGGATCAGGAGAATCTTAACATCCAGGGCTCACATGAAAACCCACAATGAACTGCACATACAATGCAAATAATGTGAACTTCCTCATAACCGGATCATCTTACGACACCTGAGCATTACAAAATAAACCTACGTGAAACTCAGTTAACAAAACCACCTTTCAAAAAAACGCAAGAGACCTTCCAGCCATTGTTATGGATGCCACTTCTATTTTGATTGTGTTTTGAGGTTGCCCTTGTTTAAATAGAAATGTTGTAAGATGTCTTTCTCCATTTTACGGTCGTGGTTTAAGTTCTGTCATTAATATTTCTCTACCTGTCTAAACCTATCCTAGAAATTTTTCTATCTCTCTCTCTCATGTATGTACAGAGACTCATCGACTCTTCTAAGGGCTAAATATTTGAATATAAGGAAGGTCCCAATTCACCAACTAATTTATCGTACTTTCTCTTTATGTGTTACACATTAGATCTGTTACTGCTACTACAGTGTTGTGTAATTACTCTTATTATTGTTTTTTCTTTGCTCATTCTATATTTGTATTTATTTAATGCATGTTTCATTTTAACTCAAACATGTTTGAAAATGTTGAAGTTGAAAGAGATGAAAATTGTCTTTTACTTGATCGAATCTAAAATTCTCTATTGGGAAAATACTAATATTTTCATAGAGATAGACTTCTTGATTACATGGAAACAAGTGTAAAAAATTCCTCACGTATGAATCAAAGGAATATATGTTTAGTTTTGTGGGAATTTCCCAAAAGTACAAATTTGAACATAGATTCATTGTTAAACATTTGAGTTTATGTGTGAAGGATGGAATAAAAAATGCTTTTGGAGACCTGTGACAACTTGCAAGTTGTACTATGGAAACTTTCCTTTGAAAATAAATGCAAAGGTACGCTCCCGCATATGAGCCTTACTGGGTACACTTTGCCTTTTCAAGCAATCCCCTTGATTAAATATATTATCGTGTTTTTTGGAACTGTTATTTTGTCCTTTAGGTTGTTGGCCTCAACCCTTTGTGGGTAGTCAAATTTGAAAATAGGATACCTAACATATCCACAAAACCAACAATTATTATTGAAATGGATGTTTCACATGGTTCTCTAGTACATGCAGATTCACGTTCAATTTCACCAGTATGTATCTTTTACATGTTATCAAAAATTTTAACTCAAATTGACAGAAACTTAATTGTAGTTTTAAATATATGTTTTTATCTTGTTATGTTTAAGGTAACACATATTCTTCCTTTTATTTGAAAATCTTAGAACTTTTTGTTCTGTCCAGTGTTACATAGTTGTATGCTCACATTTTCTATTAGTCATATAAATGTTATTTACAAAGATCTGAAGTTCGCTATTTGAGTTTAGGGAGACCAAGTTCTCAAGATTCCATACATGTCTATGCTCAGTTAAGCTTAGAACCTCCCCTCTATGGTATCAAGCAACTAGCTTAGGACACTTACCATGTGAAGGTAGGCAAGACTAACTGCACAAGCTCTATCAAGGGACACTCACCTCATTTTTGCAAAATATTGATTATCACTTACCTTTGCCATGCATTACTAGAAACCTGATCAGGAAATGAATTTCTTGTTTTGTTCCCCTCTTCTCATTACCATACCTCTTTTGACAGTATGTTAGCACATTACTAATAAACTGACCTTACAACACTCACTATGAAAACATAGGAAACCCTTTCTTGCACAAGTTCCCTCAATCTAATGAATGAACCTTTACCTGTCATATTTATAATAAAAAAATGAACATCTCTCCTGCTACCAACACTCTCCATCCATGGTTGCCTCCACTACTATTGGTCTGATTGATATTCCTGCCAATGCAATAGTTGGAGAATGCATATAGAGGTTGTTCACTTTGTTATTTTCCTTAATAACCAAATAATCAACACTATTATAGATAAAATCCTTTTAACATTTTTACAATAGATTTGCATGACATAACATCAACCAGTGCTTATATTTTTAATTACTCATCCAACAATGCTAATGCAACCAAATAAAGACTCCAAAAGTCTGCAAGCCCTGGAAACCTCAATGTACTGCACATACATTCCCTATAAAAGTGCTTAAATGCAGGAGCCAATAATAAAAGAAAGAGGGCCTTCAGAGTCACTGCTAACCTGCAATATCTCTTACGATCCTGCCACGTGCATTCCTCTTACATACTCTCAATGCTTTCAATTAAGATCCTAACCAATGCAATTACCATACATTTATACACCAACAACTTCTCATTTTGTTTCCACAACTTGGAAGATTTGGAACGTTATGAAGTAACTGTATAAGCAATTTAATATGCAGAAAAGCTTCCAAGGCTTTTACTATTGGTTTCCAGCTTTAAGAGATACTGTGCAATATTCAATGGCATTCAGTTAAAATGTCTCTCACAGAGTTAATATATACCTTAACTTTTGCCAGTGTTTCTCTATATAATATCAATCTTTCAGAATTCTTACATGAATTTGTAGCTTATACCAATTTAGATTTGTTCTCCCCAACCTTTAGGCGTTTTCCTTTAAACCCTAGTGAACCCCTTGAAACCCTAGATCAACTCAATATTCAATAGTAAAAGCTCATCAAATGTAAGAAGATGTTTGGAAACGTATTTAAGAATAAAATATCGAGCTTGAATTCAGAAAATTCTAAGCGTGGTGATGAGATTCTCTTTGCTTTCATGTTTGTTTAGCACTTAAAATAAACAATTTTTGTTTCCCAAAAACATATTTAGTTTGTTAGAATGAGAAATGATATATTTCTCTTTTCTACAAACATTTTGATTTGTAGTCTAATCATTTTACTATGCATTTTTTTAGCATGTTACCTTTTGGTATGCCTCAACAAATTTTCCAATTGTTTATATTGATCAAAATCAAGTTGTTGCAAATATAATGAAGAGTCAACCCCTTTCAAGTAGTTCATATCGTCTATGAATAATCTATGCATTAACCCCTTTTAGGTACTCATTGTTATTTTCTTATACCATTATCACACTTATATTGCAGAAAACCTATCCAATTTAGCAAGGACTGATTTTGTATCTGCCATTCACATTCAAAAAAAGTGCATTGACATCAAGGAAAAATTTCATGCTTTTTTATTTGATTCTAAGAGAATAAATTTTGATTGCATTATAAGTTTCAGCTTCTGAGTCTAAGAGTGTAATGTTTTGTTCAAATATTTAATTGATCATCATTTTCCAAGAATAGAAAGCTCATACAATTGTTTTTACCAAAATGAACAGGAAATACCCGTGCAGAGAATTAGGATCAATTTTAGTGAATATAATAAAGACTATAATGTCCTAGGTGCTATTCATACGAAGAGGTTGCAAATCCTTGATATTGAAAGTTCACTCCTACATTTTTTGAAAGTAGGATTTGTGAATAAGTGGCTAGCACTTGCCAAATTATATTTAATTTCTGAACTCTAAAGCATATATGTTATTTAGTTCATGGTACTTTTTGTAGATGAATATGCTTATTCCAATTTGGTTGTGGCATTTTCTTTTTTATTCAGTTTGGGAGAACATGTTTCTGAAATTTCACTCATTAACATGCCTATATTGAACTTGTATATGCATATATATGTCTCTGTTATTCGGTTTATTTTCATTCATTTTTTCATTATGAGAGTAATTACTCTTTCTTTTTATAAAACATACTTTTTAATTCCAAGAACAAAGCACATATATGTTATTTAGTCCATGGTACTTTTTTGTAGATGCATAAATTTATTCCAGTTCAGTTGTAGAATTTTGTTTTTTATTCAGTTTGTGGGATCATGTTTCAATATTTGCATTTTGAAACATGGGTTTATGTTAACTCGTTTTTCATTATGAGAGTAATTACTCTGTCTTTTTGTAAAATCACATTTTTTTATTCCAAGAACAAACTATGTTCAAGTATTTCATATTGCATTTTATGGTTTGATGTTTGATTGCAATTCTATTAGCATTTCTTTCTTTGCATGTATCAAATAACAACTGGAATTTCTTCACATGTGTTGCTTTGATCATTATGTGTTTCTTGTGAAATTTCTCCAAACAACTATGCACATCTATCTCAAAGTCAGCTGCACAAAATTGTCAAATCAAAGGATTCAAAAACAACTTTACAATTTGCACAAGGGAAAGGGTTATTGCCATTTCAGAGCATGAGGATACAATCCTCATGTACATGAACTCCTTATGCTGGCTTGAAATGTTTCCAACACCATCTTTTTTTGTTGAATCCTACATGGGATTATTATTGTTCATTTCATACTTTGATTCGTATCAAACATGTTTTTAATTTTTATCGTTGTTACACCATCAATTATAACAACACATTGGAGTCTTGTTTATTACGAGATTAGTTTCTGCCATGCAATGCAAAACTGTGATGTGATATTCATTGTTAAGACCAGTTGGCATTGCTCTTTTGTTTAAAGCAAAGATATCTCATACTTGCTATTTTGTAAAAGTGTTAAGTTCAATCAACTTGTTGTTGCATTGAAGAGGCACATTCTACAGCCTAGTAGGGGAGATGTGTAACTCCTTTGGTGCTCATCCTAGAGCTGACACGTGTGCTTTTGAAAAAATAATAAAAATGATATATATATATATATATATATATGAAAAAATCAACATGCCTGCTCAAATTAGTTTAAAACATTTACAACATATATATATATATATATATATATATATATATATTAAAACGCTTCCTCTGCTTTTACACTTTAAAAAAGGGTTTTGTAGTTAAAGAGATTTTATTCCTCTCGATGTTTGTTAAATCCCCTTTTAAATTGAATATATATTGGTATATTTTGATTTAGATTATTTCTTTCAACATTTCTTTGCACCTCTTGGTGCAAATGCTAATAACTTATTCTTTGATCATCATATCATTATAAAGTGCAAATAGAGATAATGGTAAAACATTTTGATATACAACCAAATATGAGAAAATCGCATAGTATAGAACACACTTTATATATATCAAACCCCGCATGACTAGATGGGATAAAACCCTTGGGTCATAATTGTAGATACAAGCGAAGCGAAAATATGAGGAACGAAGTGAAGTTTTCCTAACTTGCCATCCTTTAAGCTAACCTACAACCATCACTCTTTTTAGATTAGTTGTTATCTACAACGGAGAGCACAACATGGCTATGTAGAACTCCCTTTTCTTCCTATATGGAGTGAGTGATAGAGTTAATGGAAAGGAGAGAATTGTTGAAAACATAACTAACATTACCTATGACCATATAATGTAGGACTCTTACAATTCCCATAAGAAGTGTACTCAACCTATGCTTCAATAAATACATGAGAAGACTTTTCCACCAACCTCTCACATGCATTCAATGATTGGTTTTAATAAGTAAAAGGAGGTAAATGGATTATTTAAGACACATCGTAGAAAAAAGAATAGTTATAAGGCTAACACTTGGAAAAAGAGGATTTACTTTCGAGTAGGATCCCTTTCCTCTTCCCCTCTGGTAGAATCGTAGCCGCCTATTTCTCTATAGGAAACCATCTTGGACCATTATGTTATATACCAATATAGTATTTACATGTCTTTAAATAAGTACTCATATGTTCCTAGCCATTCATCATTTGGGCCTTGATCTTGAGCTCCATATTAGGAATCTTGATTAACATATTTGCAACATTTTACAGAATCTGATTTGATATGTGCCAAGGGTTAAAACCAGGGTACTACATTCCCTTCCCCTTGGAATAACAACGTCCTCAACGTTTCTTCAAACATCGGGGAAAAAAATGGGTATGCCTCTTTCATGGCATCCTCTAGCTCCCATTCAGCCTCATTGGGACCAAAGTGCTTCCACTACAACTTCACCTACTCGATGGTTGAGTTTTAGAGCAATGTTAATTTCTTATCAAAGATGCCTAGTGGCTATGTTTAGAACTTCTCCTCTGGTTCCACCTAGACCACATTCCAATCAATCTCATGGTTAGGACCATGTACATATTCTAAGGAAACATGAAAATGCGCTTTAGTGTTAGAAAGCAATACAATTTTATATGCAACTAACCCTATCCTCCCAGTATCTTGGTGTTGACTTGGAACAACTTCCAAACTTCAAGGAACTCTTCCTTGGCCTCACCCAGAGGTAAATGTGATTCACAACTTAAAATTCTCTCTGCACCCTACTTTTATTGGCATAACTTTTATGCCTCTCTTGGGATGCCTTCAAATTCTACCTATATTTTGTGACTTGTTGCTCCATTTCCTTGAGCATTTTTTTCCCAAGCACAATAATTATGTTTAATAAATTATCCCAATAAACAAGAGTCCTACATCTCATACCATATAAAGCTTAAAATTGACTCGTTCTCAATAATACTAGATACACATTGTTATATTCAAACATTACCAAGTGTATATAATCCTCCCATTTGGATGGTATATCTATCACATACTTGCAAAACATGTCCTTAATCACTTAATTTAACCTTTCAATTTGTAATATGTCTACGATTGGTAAGCATTGCTAAAATTTAACTATATGCCCAAGTTTACAAAAAAAATTCCAAAAGTTAGATGTAAACTTAGTATCTTTGTTAGATACAATTGTTTTGGGTAACCCATGCAATTTGAATATTTCCTTCATAAATATTCTAGCCATATCAACAATCTTATGAGTGGATTTAACAATAATAAAATGTCCTGATTTGAATAATTGATCCACCACAACCATTATAGATTCATGTTTTTTTGAGATAGATGGTAACCCAATAATAAAATTCATGGTTGCTACTTCCAATTTCCATGTTATAATTGTCAAGTCTGCAATAAACATGTTGGGGGATGATGTTCAACCTTAACTTGTTGGCATTTCATACATCTAGAAATATATTCAACACTCTTTTTCGTCATCCCATGCCAAAAATATTATGTTATGGTTATATTAATATTTGTTTTGGCATCATGAATGTAAAAAATATAGCATTTTCTAGATTTCATCCATGCTAATTCTTCTCAGATCTAAAGAATTGGGAATATACATATTATTTTTGTAAGTAATAAGTATGTCATCCTTCAACTAATAATCTTCATAACTCTTTTCTAATCTATCTTGTCGTAATTTATTTTCACTTTAATATATTGTTCATCTTGAAGGGAATGGATAATGTTTTTTCTTAAATATGATTGAAATTCTTATAACTACTACATGTAATACATGCTTTTTCATATTGAGTGCATCAATCACCTTGTTTTACTCTCTTTTATGCATTTGGTTTCAAAATCAAATTCACATAGAAATTTCATTCATATTGCTTGGCATTTAAGGCTTGTTATGCAAACAAATATTTTAAGCCATCGTGGTCAATTCTAAGCTTAAATCTCTTTCCCATCAAATAATGTCTTCACATTTTAAAAGCATGCACTATTGCAGCAAGCTCCAAGTCATGGGTAACATGATTATTTCTTGTTCTTTCGGATTTTGTGACTCATAATATACCACATGATTGTCTTGCATGCCAATGCCACCTATTCCTTGTTTACATGAATATGTAAACACTATAAATCCTTTGTTGGGTTTATAGTTTTCAGAATTTGGGAATTAGTAAGAAGCTTCTGCAACTACTGGTATCCTTCCTCACATTCTTGTGTCTTTCAAACTTGATCCTCTTATTTTACAAAGAAGTAACTATGTGTGCAACCGTGGAAAATCCTTCGATGAACCTTCGATAATAACTAGTAAGATTCACAAAAGACTTGCATCCATTACATTCCTTAAAGTTTCTCAGTTTCATAATGGCTTCAATCTTTGCATGGAGAGTAACAAGGTGCTCTACAACCCAGTATTGGGGAGATGTTGTCACGTAACGTTATGTAACGTGACATATTTTAATAATAAAAAAGTTAAAAATTAATATTTAAATTTAAATTTAAAAAGGTGAAAAGATGTCCACTTAAAATTTGTATATATGTTTTAACGAAAATTAACAGCCCAGTATGAGGGAGATGTTGTCACGTAACATTATGTAATGTGACATATTTTAATAGTCATAAAATTAAAAATTAATATTAAGAAAATAAAAATAAAAATGAAAACATGTCCATTTAAAAAAATGTACATATGTTTTAATGAAAATTAACCGTTCGGTATGAGGGAGATGTTGTCACATAAAGTTATGAAAGGTGTCATATTTTAATAATAATAAAAATAAAAACCAATATTAAAATTAAAAATTAAAATATGAAAATATGTAGGCTTAAATTATTTTACATATGTTTTAATGCAATTTACATATATTATATGCTAATTTAATCATCGTGATTATTGATGAGGTGTAAATTCTTCTCGATATGTAAAAAAAATAAACTTCTATATATTGGATCCCTCTCGTGCTGCATAGATCTAGGTTTAAGATGGATCTACGTCGTTTGCACCTAGAGTAACCAGGTGCTCTAGAACCCAGTTAACCTTATGTAATGTGACATATTTTAATAATAAAAAAACTAAACATTAATATTAAAATTTGAATTTAAAAAAATGAAAACATGTCGTCTTAAAAATTTTACATATGTTTTAAGTAAAAATAGCAGTCGAGTATGAAGGAGATGTTGTCACATTATGTAATGTGACATATTCTAATAATAAACAATTTTAAAAAAAAATGAAAACATGTAGTTTTAAAAAATTTACATATGTTTTGATGAAAATTAGCACCTTAGTACGAGGGAGATGTTGTCAGGTAAAGCTTTGTAATGTGGCATATTTTAATAAAAAAAAATAAAACTAATATTAAATTTTTTTTAAAAAGCATGTTAGCTTAAAAAAAAATTATATATGTTTTGCTTCATAGGTTCGGGTTTAAGATGGTGCTTTACAACCTAGTATGGGGGATATGTTGTCACATAACGTTATGTAAAGTGACATATTTTAATAATAATAAATAAAATAAAATATAGAATAATAATAAAATAAAAACATGTGGCTTAAAACACATTTAGATATGTTTTAATGAAAATTAATAAAAGAAAAATCTATGTCAATCATAAAAGAAAAGAAATTAAAACCATCAAAGATCCATCTTAAACCAATTGGGATCAAATTTATTGAGGTGTAAATTTATTCAAGATAAAAATAAAATTACATCTCAAAAAATTGGATATGGGTGTTTTATAGATCCGGGTTTAAGATGGATCTATGCTGGTGATAATGACAATGATTGCATCGAGAGGAGCGAGGTGCTCTACAACACAGTGGGGAGGAGATGTTGTCATGTAACGTAACTTTGCATCACCTAAAATAAAAAGTAAATAAAAAATTTAGGTCTGCTCATAAAAATAAAAATTATGAAAAGTAATTAAAAAAATCCATGTCTGCCTATAAAATAAAAAATTAAAACTTAAACCCACATCTGTCATACAAGAAAAGAGATCAAGTTTATTGAGTTTACGTCATGTCCCCAATTAAATAATTTCAAAATGAGGCTACTTGCAAATAATGCTTCACCAACCTACTAGTTCCCCACGTTGAGATGGAGGCATACATTTTGTAATAAGGGGAAATGGGACCCAAAAGGACTTTAGTTTATCATATTCAAATTTAAATGGGTCACATAAATGATAAATTCTAAGAAAATAAGGTGGCATGGATTCATGACGACACTTGGAAGCTTGTGGAGCCTTTGGGTGACTAGATTCCCTGCACACTTGGCATGATATTCATCCAAATTCAAACAAATGGGTAATGTAACATTATTGGATGGTTAGGTGGTGTCAAATATCATATAATGAGCCATTCAATTTGAATTGGTAAAGGAGGGTAACTCCCATGGAAGAGGAAGACACTAGAAGACAAGGTGTGCCACTTGGAAGGAGACTCTATGCACTCTATGACAACAAATGATGGAAGATTTTATGAAAAGTATGACAAATTCAGACCTGATTGATTACATATGACAAACATAGCATGTCATGGATAAATATAGCCACCAAGAGGTCAATATTTGGAGTTAGAGGCATCCGTTTGAATTGGGGAAAGAATTGGAGCATGAAGAGGAAACCAAGTGTCATGAGAGTTACTAAACAACTAAGATGAGTTGGAGGAAGCTCATGGAGGTAAATTCGAACTTATGAGGCCTCATGAAGTTAATAAAATAATTTCATGAGGAATGATAATATCTTTTGATCATTTTTTAATTGACCTTTGGCATTTTGGAGATATTTTGTTTGTCCATTGCATGGTGAGTGTTCACTCTCCCTGCTTGTGAACCAATTTCGAGGGAATTGGATTCCTTTCCAAGTTGGATGATGGAGAGTCCATTCATACCTATGATGGGAGATTAATGAATGATTTATATTTTCAGGTTAAAATTCCATATATTTGAATTCTCATCTATCTCCCCATTCTCTCATTCCTTCTTCTCCACTTCCCCACACTCACATTTAATGGCGCACTTGTTGGAGTGATTCTTGCGCCTTGCTGAGGATAGTTGATGAAAAATATTTGATTTATGATGTATGGCTCTGAAATATCATTTCCATATTCTCTATAAGTCAAAATCTCAGAAATACATGTATGAAAGGCTCGCATTCCCATGCTCTTGAATACCTAGTTTTCATGGATTTGGCTTCAATATTGAAGTAGTTTTATATCGTATTTGAATGAGGACATTTATATGAGTTTTATGATGATGGGGAAGAAATATATGATGTATGAATCTTTAATTTCATTTCCATATCCTATGTGGGTCTAAATCCAAGAAAATCATGTGTGAAAAGCTTGCATTCCGTTGCCATTGGGTCACTAGTTTCCATGACTTTGGCTTCAATCTTGAAGGAGTCTTGTATCATATTTGTATGAGGGATTTTATACGATTTTGACGATGTTGTGACAGCAATATATGATGTATTACTCTATAATTTCATGTCCATAAACTTTGTGCTTTGAAATCCAAGAAACTCGTGTGTGAAAAGCTTGCATTCCCATGCCATTGAACCACTAGTTTCCATGACTTTGGATTCAATCTTGGAAGAGTATTGTATCAGATTTGTGGGAGGGTTTTCCTTAGACTTTTATAATTTTTGGGAAGAAATTTTTATTCCATATATTACCACCATGTTTCATATTACTCTCAGAACCATATATTCTACCTTTCCTATGTCAAAGTCTAGCTAGTAATGCAAATTTCCTTTAGGCAATTTCTATGAAAGTTACCCTACAAATGTTGTAGACCATAATCCATTTGAAGAAATTAATAAACATGATTAAGGAAATTCATTGATGTCTAATACTCATTCCCATACTCTGTTATGAAATTTGGGAGGGTCGTACTTGATTTGGAGAGCTAGTTTGGCCATCACCGTTGGGGGGATTTGAACACAATTTCATAGTAATTTTGGTCTTTTTGTCATTAGCCCCAAAAAAGTTTGCAGAGGTATAAATTCTGATAAAAAGTATCCATAAACCACCTTGATATGTTTTAAGACTCACCATACCATATCCTTTCAAATTCGGTACCATTTGGTGAAAGTTGGAACCCTCTAGAGTCATGACTAGTTAAGCTCGAATTTTCCCCGAGTTGCACCTTTCTCCAAAATTTCCAAAAAGGGACATTATAGGGGTATCAAATCATGGTATTGGAACCTATTGAATATATGGATGATAATAATGATAATGAGGACCTGAAAAAATTCATTAAGGTAGCTCTTGAAGGTATGACCAAGGAGCTTATGCAAGGGTTCGAAGTGATGGCTACTCAACTTAGGGGTAAGCTGGCAGTCAGGGGTAGTAGTAGTTGCCATCATGGAAAGAAAAATAATACCATTAATTTTGAATACTTTGATGATTGGGTGAATGCATTTAGGAACAATAATGAAAATGCCAATTCATTAAGGGACAATCAACAATCCACAAGTTTGGAGGAGCATGAAATGAGAAAAAAACAGCCTACTTATGAAAAGAGCCTAGATACACCATTACATGAAGAAATTAAGAATCATGAAGTGGAGCATCAATTACCTAAAGGTGATTGTAGAGAATAACATAAAGAGAAAATTGAATACAACCACACAATCCTTACCGATGGGGGTTGTACAAATCAAATAGAATCCGACTGATGGATCATCATTGAACTATGAAGGAGTACCTACTAATGGGTGCTCACAACTCTATGTTGGTGACATAGATATCAGATTTGAAAATGTTGATGCAATACAAATTTCTCATAAACATGAAGATGAATACATTGTGACAGATAATGAAGAACCAATATCAACTTTCCCATCACCACTTGAGCTTCAAGAAGTTGATCAAATCAAGAAGAAAGAAGAGGAGGTTCACTCCCATGAACCATCCTTCATTGAAGGGTATTTGAATCCGAGTGAAATGGATATCCATGAGGCCCTTAGAATACTCCATTACACTAAAGCATTGATTTCAAATTCTTGTTGGAAAATTTCTTCATTGGAGGAGCCATCCTTCATTGAACACATGGAGAAGATTCAAAGAGCAATGTGCAACATTGAAGGTAATTTCATGTCTTTGTTTTTTTATAGAAACAATTTGGTTGAGCTTAATGAATTGTTACTTGAAGAATACTTGAATAATAATGAGGATATTCATAAGCTCAAAATTCAAAATGAGCAACTTCTTGAGAGGTTGCAAGATACTTGTTCTTCCTCTTATGTTTCAGATTGTCATATGGTATATTGCTTGGAGGATTCTCATGACATGAGGGATCACAAGAAACATGTAAAATTTCGGGTTATTGATGTGTTTGAAGATGATATTGATGAGAGCCAATCACTTGAATCCAACCCATGAGGAAAGTTTTTCATTTTAAGAGAGGTGTATATTCTTACCCCTATGGATCCTTCACTTATGAAAATTTTTCACTTTCCAAACATTTGGGTGAGTTGGTTCTTTCTCTTACATCCTACACTTCCAAATTTTGCAGCATTCATCCTAATGAAGTATGGGTGAAAGGTTTATTTTTTGATGGTGCCATGTGAAGAGTATGGACTTTCTATCTCTCCTTTTGATGATGGCATGATTAGAGAACCATATTCTTTACATTTGCGGTAGAATCCCTTGTTAAATTATGATGATACACATCTACATGGATGCACCTATGGTATTCACTTCAATCACTTGGAGACTCGTGATTTTCCTTGCTCCTTGCCTAGTCCATTTGATGTTGGAGGAACTTCATCCCACACTTGGGTGAAGAGATATATGATTGAAGAACATTATTATTGGAAAAAACATCCTATGTTATTTCATGATGATACACATTTTCATGGGTGTATTGATGAGACTTATTTGATCCACTTGAAGTCTTCATGTTTTCTCTGCTCCTTATTGGGTTCATATTTTGGTGGAGGTTCTTCATTCACTACTTGGATGAAAGAACACATGGTTGATTATTATTTTGATGCATCTTACATTCTTTTGGATCATAATTATAGGACATGGGATCCTTACCTAGGTCATTGGATCAGATATGATATAATACTTGATGCTTGTGTTTATGGGCCACATGATGATCTACTTACTTGGATGTACAAGCACTTTCATGATTCTTTGATGAGGTACCTTCTTGATGTACATTTGTATAATTTTGTTATATACTTTAATGATCTATATTTTGTTCTCATGATGTTTGGAAGGGTGCAATGCAAGCAATGGGATCATGCATTGCTTTGTTTCATCTCACTTGGAGTAACAGTTCGATTGTTGGTTTGAGAAAGCAAACCAACGTTTAGTTGTTTGAGTTCATCTTTGCAGAGCAGTGTTACAGTTTCCTATGTGGGAGAATTTTTTACAGATGGACTCAATTTTCACATGCTTGGTGTTCATGGAATTTCATTATATACATTTCACACCATGCATGTATCACGATCATATGGGAACCTAGGATCATTTTTTATCTCATTGATTTCAATTTTGGGGGCAACAAGTAGCATTGGAGATTTAGTCACCACTTGAGAATATGATTGTAATAAGAGTAGTACAGTAACAATCATGGTGGTTTCTCTCTAAAATTTTATTGGAATCTTCAAAAAATCACAGTTTGGTAACTCGGTACCAACCTCAAAGAGTTATACAAAAGCAAAAATGGGTGAAAGTTCAGAAGAGGTTTCCAAAATATGGAGGTAAAGATTATTTGTGCAAAAATTGTTTTTATGGATTTGATTAATCCTTTTGGTGTTAGTGGTGATGTTACAGGATATATCAATATGCACAATTCACATCTCTTTACTTTTGGGAACACAAAATTGCAGTACATGAGTGCCACTACTCAAGTTGTAGCTAAACAAAATTAATGAGAAGAGCCATAAGAGAGCACTTGGTGCAAAGGAAGGATCACCAAATGAGGATGCCACTTGGGAATATGAAAAAAAATTGCAGAATCCAAAGTTGGCATTGCTTGAGGACAAGCAATCTTGAGTGGGGTTGTTGATGTATATGTAACTTCGGAATGTATTCACTTGTATTTCTTATGTATTGTAACCCGATGTTTATTTTGGGATGTATTTGTAATGTACTTGAGTCATGTCATGCCCCAATGTTCCGATCGGGAAGATCTATAATGTAAACAAGTCATGTCAAGTCATTGTGGGTAACCCTCCTATTGTCTAAGGGTTAAAGTCCCCGCAGTTTCGGGGCACTAGGGTTATTAGACTCTCCTAGAGAGGTCAAACCTAGTAGGGTTTTAGTCATGTCGGGATTAGTATAAATAGAGAGCTAGCCTCTCTATTTAGTACACAACTCATACACACTCAAGTGTAGCACAAAGTTGAGGAAGGAGAAGACACTGGGGCTAGATAGAAAGAAGGTTATTGTTGTCGGGAGATCATCTTACTGTTTTTGGGGTTTTACTTTTGGTGTTGATTCTATCTCTGAGGAAGTTGTGGGGTTTTCTCCATTTATGGTTTCCCCGAGGAAAAACATTGTGTTCATTGTCTCTTGTGTTTGATTGTTGTGCTTGTTGTTCTCTCAGTTAAAGATCCTAATGTTATACAAGCTTAATGTTAAAAATCCAACATGGTATCAGAGCTAACCTGAGAAGAAGACACTATGCAGCTGCGGGAACTAGGGCTTCCTCCTTTGTGGATCTCTCTCCACAATTTTTCAGCAAAATAAGGTTGGAATAACTCTCCTCCTTAGGGCGCATCTTTCTGTCGAAGCATAATCCAATTCTGAGGTTTTTCAGTTTTGGACCCGACACTACTGCCGAAAATTAGGGCTTTTCATAGAACAGGAATTTTTCAGTGAGCCCAGGCCTGAATTGATATCCTCCCTAAAATCGAAGTTAGGGATCAATTTCAAAGGAATTGGTTGGACAGAACTCCAGAAAAGCAAAACCCTAATCTGTTTCTGAACCAACACTACAGAATTTCAGCGACAAATCCAGATCCGACATCTTGAACTGGTAAGATCTAAATCTTTTGTATTTCCATTTGAGGTTCTTAGTTAAGATGTCTCATCATACCAAGCTTGATGAAAAGCTTGAGGGAGCTGATAACTTCCGAGCCTGGAAGTATAGGATCTCCTGGGTCCTGGAAGAGAATGAGTTGGACTCCTACATCAATGAGGAGGTTCCAGTTCTAGAGGGAGATGAGGCTAAGGCCCTACACAAGAACAAGATGGTTATCGCAAAGAGAATCATTGTTGATTCTATCAAGGATCATCTCATACCACAGGTGTCCTCCCTAAAGACACCTAAAGCTATGTTTGATGCCCTAACCAAATTGTTTGAAGGGAAGAACATAAACCGAAAGATGACTCTGAGAAACCAACTAAAGAATGTGAAGATTCAGAATGCAGAAACCATCCAGTCTTACTTCACAAGAGTTTCTCAAATCAAAGAACAACCGGAAGCAGTAGATGAAGAAGTGGAAAATGCTAAGATTATAATGAGCACCTTGAATGGTCTCCCTATATCATGGGACTCCTTTATTTAAGGGATATGTGCCAGAAAGAAGTTAGTCAAGTTCAGGAGACTATGGGAAGAATTCTCTCAAGAAGAAGCTAAGATAGCAGCCAGAGAAGAGAAGATTGGAAGTGAAGATCAAGCGCTCACAGTACATTCCAAGAAAACCAAAAGAAGTTCTCATCACTCCAGATTTAAGCATTTCTCTAAAACTAACTCTAGAAAAGATTTCTCTAGAGGCAGATGTTATACTTGTGATGAAGTAGGACACTTTGCAAAAGATTGTCCTAAAAGACAAAATAAGAAAAAGGGCAACAAGAAAAGACATCTTGCTCATGCTGCAGAGGATGATGAACCATCCAAGAAGAAAACCAGATATGAAAGTGAAGACTCTTCAAGTAATGAAGAATATGTCTTGATTTCTGCTTTCACGGGAAATATCACACATAGAAGCAATGATTGGCTTATAGACAGTGGGGCTTCCAAGCATATGACAGGATTCAAAGAATCCTTTGTGAAACTTTCAGAACATGAATCACCTAACAAGGTGAAGCTTAGAGATGACTACCAATATCCAATAAAAGGTAGTGGGGAATCTTCTTATAAACTAGACTCTGGAAAGTCTATGAGGATGCAAGATGTATTTTTTGTACCAGAACTCAAGAAGAACCTTCTCTCCATATCTGCATTAGATGCAAAAGGCATGAGGGTTGCATTCATAGATGGCCAAGTCATCATGTGGCCAAAGGGAAAGACTATTAATGATGCAATAGTGATTGGGGAACAATAAGGAGGTCTATACAAATTGAAAGGCCATCCAGAACAAGCCTTGGTCCATGACACAGTAGAGCCAAATGAACTTTGGCATAGAAGGCTTGCACATGTGCATTACAGAGCACTACCAATTGCAAGTAAAGCTGTTGAAGGTCTTCCAGAAATTCAAGCAAAAAATGATGGGGTATGCAAAGGATGTGCGAAAGGAAAGAATACAAAGAAGACATTTCCAAGTAGCGAAACCAAAGCAAAATAAATCTTGGAAATCATCCACTCTGATGTATGCGGTCCTATGTCATCAAGCTCACTAAGCAGGTATATATACTATGCTTCTTTTATTCATGAATTTTCTAGGAATACATGTATTTACTTCATGAAGAACAAAGATGACATATTCAGCAAATTCAAGGAATTCAAAGCCTTGATCAAGAATCACACAGACAAGAAGATCAAGAACTTTCGATCAGATAATGGCAGAGAATTCACATCTAATGAATTCAAAGAGTTATGCAAATACTCAGGGATTAAGAGGGATTTGTCCACTCCTTATAATCCACAACATAATGGGATTGCAGAAAGGAAGAATAGAACTATCATGGAAGCTGCAAGAGAAATGCTTCACGATCAAGATCTTCTTATGCATCTTTGGGCGGAAGCTTCCAGAACAGTGGTGTATGTACAGAACCGTACTCCACATAGAGTACTTGAGAACAAGACTCCTGAAGAAGTCTTCTCCGGCAAGAAACCAGAAGTCAGTCATCTCAGAATATTCGGTTGTCCTGTGTACATACACATTCCAAAAGAAAAGAGAACAAAATTAGATCCTTCAGGAAAGAATGGTATATTTGTGGGATACTCTGAAAGCTCGAAGGCTTAAAAAATATATTTCCCAGGATACAAGAAGATTGACATCAGCAAGGATGTGACATTTGATGAAGACACAGCTTACAACAAATCCAAAAAGAAACCTGTTGAAGAATTTAAAGAAGCAGAAGCAACCAGAATTCATCATACAACCATGAATGAAGAAACTCAAGAATAAGATCGAGAGTTTGAAGTACCACAAAGACCTGTAGATCCACCTCCAGATAAGAATCCTCATAAGAGGAAGCCTGCTTGGGTACGAGAACTTATCTAAGGTGCAAGAAGATATGGTGCTCCAGAAGAGAATCACAGAGAAAGAAAAAGGACCAGATCCTACTCTGGGTATGTAGCATTACTATGTGATTTCATTGATAAAGAACCTTCCAGTTATGAAGAAACGGCAGAACAGAAAGAATGGAAGGATGCTATGATCGAAGAATATCAATCGATCATGAAGAACGATGTTTTGGATGTTGTCCCAAGACCAGAAGGGAAGTCAGTTGTAACTTCCAAATGGATCTACAAGATCAAGCATGCTGCAGACGGTAGCATAGAGAAATATAAAGAAAGATTTGTTGCTCGACGTTTCTCACATAAAGAAGGAATAGATTATGAAGAAACCTTTGCACCTGTAGCCAGATACACTTCCATCAAATCAGTACTTGCCCTAGCTACAGTGATGAAATGGAAGATACACCAAATGGATGTCAAGACTGCTTTCTTGACTGGTGTAGTGGAAGAGGAAGTGTATGTAGAACAACCACTTGGTTTTGAGACACATGACAGAGAGTCTCATGTGTGTAGATTGAAGAAATCCCTGTACGGTTTGAAACAGGCACCCAGGACTTGGTATGGCAGAATTGACAGCTTTCTATCCAGTTTGGGCTTTACCAAGAGTAAAGCAGATTCCAACCTTTACTACAAGGTTGAAGATGGCAACCTAGTGATGCTCCTACTATATGTAGATGATCTGTTTGTGACAGGTATGGATGGGTTGATTGCTGATACGAAGAGAAAGCTTGCTACCGAGTTTGAAATGAAGGACTTGGGTATGATGCATTATTTTCTAGGTATGGAGGTGTGGTAGACTGGAGATGGAATCTCCCTTGGATAAGGGAAGTATGTAGTAGAGATCTTGAAAAGGTTTGGGATGATGGACTACAAGGCTATGGCCACACCTATGTCATCGAACCTGAAGCTATTGAGAGATGCTTCATCAGATTCGGTTGATGCTATGATGTATCATCAGATGATTGGGTCCTTGATGTACCTGACGAACACTAGACCAGATATTTGATTTGCTGTGAACACCTTAAGCCAATTCTTGACAGATCTGAGACATGCTCAATTGATTGCTACAAAGCATATTCTGAGATACCTGAGAGGTACGGTTGATTATGGGCTCGAGTACGATACGAATCAAAAGATTAACCTGGAGGGTTATGTTGATTCAGATTGGGTAGGCAATGCCATCGATAGGAAGAGCACTTCAGGATGTTGCTTCAGTATGGGATCAGGCTCTTGGTTTAGTAGGAAGCAATCCTGTGTGGCACTGAGTACAGCTGAAGCAGAGTATGTCGCAACTTGTTCAGCTAGTTGTGAGGCAGTATGGCTCAGGAAGCTACTGTCTGATTTATTTGATCTCCAACTGGATGCTACTTGTATACACTGTGACAACCAGAGTTGGGTGAAGTTGTTAGAGAACCCAGTGTTCCATGACAAGTCGAAGCATATTGAGATCAAATATCACTATATCAGGGATATGGTGCAGAGGGGAGTAGTGAAGCTCCAGTATATTGCGACGGACGATCAGATAGCTAATGTGTTGATGAAGCCATTGGGCAGAGTGAAGTTTGAGTACTTCAGGGAGAAGCTTGGTGTTCTCTAGATCGAGGTCCCTTCCAAGGGGAAGTGACGAGTCTGGAAGCCATTCTGATGAGCAGGTCAAATGTAAGGGCTGAGCCATTCTGTCATGGTGAGAGGATTGGTTCCTTCCATGTCAGATATGAGTGCTAAGCCATTCTGATATGACTGTAGGATTGGTTCCTACATTATCAGATATAAGGGCTATTGCCATTCTTGGAATGGAGCTGCCTGGTGAGTTACCAGGAATACTTGGTCTTGGACTGAGGGCCTTTCTAAGACGATTGTAAGATGTAGTATTACATGATCAGATGTGAGCGCATGGCCATTCTGATGTGATTGAGGGATGTGTTCCCACTTGATCAGATATAAGGGTTGTTGCCTTTTAGACGAGTGGTTCAGATGTGAGTGCCGACCATTCTGATGTACGATTAGTTCCTACACAGATGTAAGGGCTACCGCCTTTCTAACGAGGAGGTCAGATGTGAGTGCCGACCATTCTAATGTAGGATGAGATCCTACATAGATGTAAGGGATACCACCTTTCTGATGAGTAGGTCAGATGTGAGTGCCGGCCATTCTGATGTGACTATAGGATGAGGTCCTACATGATCAGATGTAACGGCTATCGCCTTTCCGACGAGGAGGTCAGATGTGAGTGTCGGTCATTTTGACGAGTAGGTCAGATGTAAGGGATACTGCCATTCTCTGAATGGAGGCACCTGGTCAGTTACCAGGAACCCTCAGTATAGGATTGAGCACCTTTCTGACGAGTCAAGGTCAGATGTAAGTGCTGTGCCTTTCTGATGAGTCAAGGTCAGATGTGAGTGTTGGCCATTCTGACGAGTAGGTCAGATGTAAGGGCTACCAAAGACCTACGAGGAGGTAAGCCTACACCCATCATGAAAAAGGGTTGTCTCTATAGAACTTCCTATGACGAGAAGAATCATGAGATAGCACATATGATGATGACCCAGTGATGATCCAGATCCAGTTATGATGTCCCTGAGATGATCCAGATCGAGTGATGATTCAGATCCATCAGCGATGATCTAGATCGAGCTATGATCCAGATCCAGTAATGATGACCTAGTGGTGATCCAGATCGAGTGATGATCCAGATCTAGTGATGGTGATCCAGATCGAGTGATGATCCAGATCCAGTGGTGGTGATCCAGATCGAGTGATGATCCAGATCCAATGATCATGATCCAGATCGAGCGATGATCCAGATCGAGTATGATCTAGTGATGATGATCCAGATCCAGATGAAGATGACGAGAACTTGACGATGCCCCAGATGATACAGAGAAGAAGACTTGTGCTGAAAATTGTGTCGAGAGAATACCTTCCTATTTAAGAGGGAGTGTTGATGTATATGTAACTTCGGAATGTATTCACTTGTATTTCTTATGTATTGTAACCCGATGTTTATTCTGGGATGTATTTGTAATATACTTGAGTCATGTCATGCCCCGATGTTCCGATCGAGAAGATCTATAATGTAAACAAGTCATGTCAAGTCATTGTAGGTAACCCTCCTATTGTCTAAGGGTTAAAGTCCTCGCAGTTCCAGGGCACTAGGGTTATTAGACTCTCCTAGAGAGGTCGGACCTAGTAGGGTTTTAGTCATGTCGGGATTAGTATAAATAAAGAGCTAGCCTCTCTATTTAGTGCACAACTCATACACACTCAAGTGTAGCGCATAGTTGAGGAAGGAGAAGACACTGGGGATAGATAGAAAGAAGGTTACTGCTATCGGGAGATCATCTTACTATTTTTGGGGTTTTACTTTTGGTGCTGATTCTTTCTCTGAGGAAGTTGTGGGGTTTTCTCCATTTATGGTTTCCCCGAGGAAAAACACTGTCTTCATTGTCTCTTGTGTTTGATTGATGTGCTTGTTGTTCTCTCAGTTAAAGATCCTAATGTTATACTAGCTTAATGTTAGAAATCCAACAAGGGAGGATTGTCATGTCCCCAAATAAATAATTTCCAAATAAGGCTACTTGCAAATAATGCTTCACCAACCTACTAGTTCCCTAGGTTGAGATGGAGACATAAATTTTGTAATAAGTTGATATGGGACCCAAAGGGACTTTATTGTATCATATTCACATTTAAATGGGTCACATAAATGATAAATTCTAATAAAATAAGGTGGTATGGATTCATGACAACACTTGGAATCTTGTGGAGCCTTTGGGTGACTAGATTCCCCACACACTTGGCATGATATTCATCCAAATTTGAACAAATGGGTAATGTAACATTATTGGATGGTTATGTGGTGTCAAATATCATATAATGAGCCAGTTAATTCAAATTGGTAAAGGAGGGTAACTCCCATGGAAGAGGAAGAGACTAGAAGACAAGGTGTGCCACTTAGAAGGAGACTATATGCACTATATGACAACAAATGATGGAAGATTCTATGACAAGTATGAAAAATTTAGACTTGATTGCTGACATATGACAAATATAACATTTCAGTGCAAAATATAGCCAACCAGAGGTCAAATTTGGGAGTTAGAGGCATCCATTCGAATTGGGGAAAGAATTGGAGCATGAAGAGGAAGCCAAGTGTCATGAGAGTTACTAAACCACTAAGATGAGTTGGAGGAAGCTCATGGAGGGAAATTCAACCTTAGGAGGCCTCATGAAGTTAATAAAAGGATTTCATGAGGAATGATAATAGATTTTGATCATTCTTTAATTGGCCTTTGGAATTTTGGAGAGTGTTTGCTTGTCCATTGCACGGTGAGTGTTCACTCTCCCTGCTTGTCAACCAATTTCGAGGGAGTTGGATTCTTTTCCAAGTTGGTTGATGGAGAGGCCATTCATAAATCTCATGGGAGATTAATGAAGAATTTTTATTTGCAGGTTTAAGGTCCATATATTCGAATTCTCATCTATCTTCCCATTCTCTCATTCCTTCTTCTCCATTTCCCCACACTCACATTTTATGGCGCACTTGTTGGAGTGATTCTTGCGCGTTGCTGAGCATAGTTGATAACCAAGATTTGATTTATGATGTATGGCTTTGTAATATAATCTTCATATGATCTATATGTCGAAATCTCATAAATACATGTATGAAAGGCTCGCATTCCCCGTGCTCTTGAATAACTAGTTTTCATGGATTTGGCTTCAATATTGAAGTAGCTTTATATCATATTTGTATGAGGGAATTTATATGATTTTTATGATGATGGGGAAGAAATATATGATGTATGGCTCTGTAATTTCATGTCCATATCGTATGTGGGTCAAAATCCAAGAAAATCATGTGTGAAAACCTTGCATTCCCTTGCCATTGGGTCACTAGTTTCCATGACTTTGGCTTCAATCTTGAAGGAGTCTTGTATCATATTTGTATGAGGGATGTTCTATAAGTTTGATGATGTTGTGACAGCCATATATGATGTATTACTCTGTAATTTAATGTACATAACCTTTGTGGGTTGAAATCCAAGAAACTCATGTGTGAAAAGCTTGCATTCCCATGCCATTGAATCACTAGTTTCCATGACTTTGGATTCAATCTTGGAGGAGTATTGTATCAGATTTGTGGGAGGATTTTCCTTTGAGTTTTATGTTGTTAGGGAAGACATTTTTATTCCATATATTACCATCATGTTTCATATTACTCTCATAACCATATATTCTACTTTTCCTACGTCAAAGTCTAGCTAGTAATGCAAATTTTCCTTAGGCAATTTCTATGATAGTTACCCTACAAATGTTGCAGACCATAATCCATTTACAGAACTTAATAAAAATGATTAAGGATATTCATTGATGTCTGATACTGATTCCCATACTCTGTTTTGAATTTTGGGAGGGTCTCACTTGGTTTAGAGAGCTAGTTTGGCCATCACCCTCGGGGGGATTTGAACACAATTTTCTAGTAATTTTGGTCTTTTTGTCATTAGCCCCAAACAAGTTTGCAGAGGTTTAAAGTCTGATACAAAGTATCCATAAACCACCTTGGGATATATTAAGACTCACCATACCATCTCCTTTCAAATTCGGGACCATTTGGTGAAAGTTAGAACCCTCTAGAGTCATGACTAGTTAAGCTTGAATTTTGCCCCAATTGCACATTTCTCCAAAATTTCCAAATAGGGACATTACAATTTAAAATTTTAAAATATATATATATATATATATATATATATATACCTCAAGAAATGGGAGCCCTCTCAGTGCTTGGAGGTGCTCTACAACCGAGTATGAATTTTGCCCCAATTGCACATTTCTCCAAAATTTCCAAATGGCAAAAAGGGACATTACAGTTTAAAATTTAAAGTATATATATACCTCAAGAAATGGGAGCCCTCTCTGTGCTTGGAGGTGCTCTAAAACCGAGTATGAAGGAGATTTTGTAACTTAACGTAACCTTACCAAAAATAAAATAAAATAAAATTATAAAAATATATGTTGACTCATAAAATAAAATAAAAAATTTATGAAAAGTAACTAAAATCTACTAAGTAGAAGGATCCAATTTCATGAGTTTTAATATTAAAACAAGTGGAATAAGCAACAAAGTTGCTTAGTACCTGCCTCCTAAGAAGAGATTGAAAATATATAGCGATAGGATAATTTTGCTATAAAAATATATGATAAAACAAATATAATTACAATTTGAAAGAAATTAAAAAATGTCCATTTAAATACGATATAGGTTATTGCAATGTAGC
>LPNX010210302.1:223604-303690 GCA_001517045.1 Pseudotsuga menziesii
AGCAATGTTACAAGGTGGCAGTCGATTCAGTAGAGGCTCGTAGCAAGTGAGAGGAAAACATGGTGGAGATTCAAAAGTCTAAAAGGGAGGAAACTCTGCTCGAAAAACGTAGAGAAGCCCTGAATTCTCAGCCCTCGAGTGGATATGATCAAAGGATTTCCCTTGATGAAAAGGTAAATTTTCTTTGATTAGCAATATATGTTTACTAGGAGTTTACCACCACTATCATCCTTACTAAGTTATTGCATACGCAAATACTTAACAATAATTTGTATAAATATAATTCCCATATGTTATTTTTGGTGCAGTTGCAGTCTTTGCCAGCAGTTGTTGTCGCGCTTGCTTCTAATGACATTCGAGCAAAGGAGGCCGCTTTTATTCATCTACGAGAATTGTTAAGCATTGGTCAGATTCTTTTCCGTGCTGCTATTCACCTACGATAATGTTGTGTATCAGAAATGGAAAACAGATCATAATTTTATGTCAATCCTTACTAATGTCTTCTTTATGCAGAAAGTCATCCTCCAATCGATGTTTTTGTCGAATCCGATGTAGTTCCTCTTCTTGTCGATATTCTTAGGAGGGCGGATATGCCTCAGCTTCAGGTAAAATGCAATTGCTATATTGATTTATAAATATGATAAAATAAATAATTCAGTGGAGAGGTTCGATCTCGTTTGGGTCCAGAGAGTTGATTATAGCTAGTTATTTTAGAATTATTGTTGTGATAGTTGATAGCTTGTTATCATAAATGATAATACAGTTCGAGGCAGCTTGGGCTTTGACAATTATAGTATCGGGAAACCCTGAACATACAAAGCTTGTAATTTACTGCGGAGCACTGCCATTATTTGTGGAGCTTCTTACGTCTGTGGATGATGATCTTCGAGAACATGTACATAATTTTGTCAATTATCTTACTATCTTATATGCATTTGAATTTCAGCAATAAAACTACTTCTCACTTTGAGTTCAACTGCTGTTGCTATAAGGTTGTTTGGGCTTTGGGAAATATTGCTGGAGACTCTGTAGAATATAGGGATATGGTACTCGCTCATGGAGCATTATGGCATGTGCTTGCCCAATTTCAGAAGAATGTAACAATTTCAATGATCAGAACAGCTGCATGGACTCTCTCAAACTTTTCTAGTGGGAAACCCCAACCTCAATTTCATCAGGTAAGCAGAATCCATTTTATTATCTAGCTCTAGCTCTTTGTGATTGGTAGATTTGACTATTTTTTACAATGATTGGGCGTTTAATAACTTTTAATTATATGGTAAATTTTCAAGTGTGTTTCACTGGGTGGGAAATCTGTGCATGTTGTAGTACTCCATGTCTTACAAAGTTGAACATGGAAATCTATGATCAGAGTTAGAATTTAATAGCATCAAGAGTTTCTGCCTTTTGCTTATCGATTTCAAGTGAAATATGCATTGCCTACCCTGGAGTGGCTTCTCCATATATAAGAAGAGGAATTATTGGCATCTGCATGTTGGGATCTATCATATATTTCTGATGGCCCCAATGAGAATATTCAAGGAGTAATTGACGCTGGCATTTGCCCAAAGTTGGTGGAGCTTCTGTCGTGAGTATCATGATACGCACATAAATATAAGCACTCTTGGTATTTATATATAACTCAATAAATATAAGCACTTAGTATTTATAAGTAACTTAATACATATAGTTTCATGGTTAATTTAAATTTGGTGTTAAGTTCAGTTTATGTTAATTTTTAAATTCCAGCGTCACTATAATTTTATACATAAGGTCCTCAGTGTATTAATCGAAATGAACTGTTCGCAGGCATTCTTCACCATTTGTTGTTACTTCTGCTTTAAAGGCAGTGGGCAATCTTGTCACTGGCGATGATGTGCAAACTCAGGTGTTACTTCAAACATTTTTCACACTTCTTCCAAATAATTATACAATACATTTGTTATTTTGCATCTGTTGAATGCATTTTCGGCTGTGATAAACTGTCTGACATAATACAAAGAGTCCAAATGCAAACACAGTGGATTTACTTTATTGTTTATTGTGTGCAGGTTGGTATTGACAATAAGGTTCAAACACGATTTACTTTATTGTTTATCTTATATTTTGTTGTGTGCAGGTTGTTATTGACAATAAGGTTCTCCCTCGCCTTTTGGATCTTCTCACAAATAAGAGGACAAAGAAAACCGTAATAGGACATACATGCTGGATAATCTCCAATGTTACTGCAGGAACAACAGAGCAACTTCAGGTGGGAATCGTTTTGGATTTATAGTGTTACTCGCTACCACTGTCATATTTCCAGTGTAACACAACTCATGCTTTTGTTTTAATGGACTGCACTCATTTTCATTGCAGGCTGTGATCAATGCAAATATATTTCCCCCACTTTTATCTCTGCTAGCAAATGCTGAATTCAATATAAAGAGAGATGTAGCGTGGGCGGTTTCAAATGCAATTGCTTATGCAAGCGAGGAACAGATAAAGTACGAAACTTTTCTAATTTCTTCGCGTGTGTAATTTTCTGCATCCATCGTCTTAAGGTCGATAACATGAGCCCTTTTCTATTACAAATACCTTGCGATTTAGGGTTGCATCAAGCCACTTTGTGATCTTCTAACCTGCCAGGATTCAAGGACTATAACAGTCTGCCTTCACGGTCTAGAAAAAATACTGAGAGCTAACGAGACTGAAAAGAATGAAGGCATCTCTGAAGTTAATGTATATGTGAGCATAATTGAGGACGCTGATGGCTTTGATAATATTGAGGCATTACAAATTCATGAAAACACACAGGTCTATAGAGAAGCAGTCAAGATCCTTAACAATGGTTTCGTCGAGGAAGATGATGATCACGTGCTAGCCATGTATAATACACCTCAGTGTGCAGAAGTTTCACCTGGTGGTTTTAATTTCATGTAGAAAGATGGATAATGTTGTTGTATATTGTAGGAATTCTGTGTATATTGTTAGAAATGCTGCATAAAGTTCTATGTGATTGTTGATACATCCTTCTCACAGCTTTACCGGTTCCTTAGGAATCATGGCTTTAAGTTAGGCTCTAAGTTATTAGGTTGTTTTGATTTCATGTAGTAGGAAAGATCGAACGAAAGATTGATAAGTACACTTAATTTGCTTGGCTTGCAGAGGAATTTCTGTCGCGCTAATTCTGCTCTGCTCACCGGTCGACGGTGATGCTTGGCTTTCCGTTCCTTTCCTTTGCATTGTACGCAAAACTGTGATAAGATTTAGTTTCGTCGTAATGCGGACCTAACAACCAATACTTCCCAAGCATTGTGGACTTTGTGGTTACAGTAACTTGATGTGCAATCTGCGTTTGTCCTGGCGTTCCTACGTCTTGTTCTTGTGCACAATTGTCCTCTGCCATTTATATCGAGGCTAGGCAAGCAGATTCAGCCGCAGTTTACGAGTTGGATCTTTGTCTTCTTTGGTGTTCTGTCAAATTGATATTTATTAATGTAGTCCTGAATATCTTGAATCCCGAATGCTGACTGTTTCTTTGCCCTCAAGACTGGCTATGTCTAGCCGCACGGAGCATTGGTGCCTCCAGGTTATATAGAGTCTAGACACATATCTAGGGCTTGCCAATCGAAGCCTCTGAACCGCGTTTTAATGGAAAAGATGCTAATTCGAAGGACTAGAACGTTTTCTTTCTTTCTATTTGCATGCATTCTGGTTTCGATCCAGCTGAGCATGACTGGCGTGGTGGCCGCTAGAATCATCCGAGACATGAAATTTAACTTTAAATTGAATAATTATGCGAGAGACGATCCTGGTTTCGCCAAGCTTCCTAGCGTTCTGCTAGACCGGTTGCATATACCACGGCGATTGTCGACCCTGCCGGTTTTCCAAGAAGCTCCGGCGTTTCGAAATGGTAAAGAATGCATCGTCTCGGCACCTTCGTCGTGGAGATCAGGCTATTCTCAACTTCAAGAGGAAGAAGATGATGATACAGAGCTATGTGATAGCACGACCGTGCATATAGCCATGACGCTGGACGTTGCTTATCTGAGACGATTGGTCGCCGGAATTCTATCGATTCTCCAACATGCTGCTTGTCCCGAGAATGTAGTCTTCCATTTCATGGTGTCCGAGCGCCAACGTGATCTCAAGGCTACGCTTCAGGCGACTTTTCCATACTTGCGCTTCATATTATATCACTTTGACGAGAATATTGTGAAGAACAAGATATCGTATTCAATTAGGCAGGCTCTGGATCAACCACTCAATTATGCTCGCACTTACTTGGCCGATACGTCTCATGGCCCGAGGTCTAAAAAAAACCAGAACAGCTGGCTCCGATGGTACCACTTGCTATAACAGATGGCAATGGGATATAATTTTTATTTTTTTAATTTTATTATTATGATGTCATGTTGCCACAGGTCAACTCAAATCCAGATACCAAATTCCAAAATTTACATCATCTTCTATCCATCAATAAGTTGTTTACAAAATAGTTTTTTAACAAAATTAAAAAAAATATTTTACAAATCCCTAAGTTATACTTTACAAAACAGATTTTAATTTTTTTGATAGAGAGCAACTAATACAAAGTCAAAAGATTTTGACTTGCAATCGATTACAATATACCTGCTAAGGCAGGTATAAAAATATAACTCAAGAAATTGGATCCCTACATTGCTTGATAGATCTAAGTTTAAAATAAATTTATAATGATTAATGATCAATAAAATCAACTTTAATTTTGGTAGACATTAAAACATTAGATATGAAGAAACTCAACTCTCACCATAACAATGTAAAATAAGTTACCTAAAGAAACACCACACCCTAGTAATTTTTTATTTTAATTAATTTCATTTTCTAAATCATAAAAGCTAAAAAAAAAAAATTAAAATGTTAAAGTAAAACAATCTAGAGTCTTTAAATTTTTTTCGTTGTTTTTAACCGTTTGGCGAGTCATGGGTTTTTTTTTTAACATGCTCGAGTTGATATTCTGTATTAGACTTTTTGTAGTCTGTAATAGTATATCTATAGTGGAAAACTATTCCTTCTACGTCTTCTAAATGGGTAGTAAAGTCTCCGTTATCATGTAAACTTTAACTTTTTTTTATACTCGTAGACATGTTTATGTCTTATATTTGTCATAGCTCGGTTTTTTTTGTTTGTTTGTTAAAGAAAAAGTTAAAGCAATTTGTATATGTCTTATCTTTGTTATAGCTCGGTTTTTTTGTTTGTGTGTTAAAGAAAAAGTAAAAGCAATTTGTACGGGAGTTGTTTTTTATTTAACCTAGTCAGAGTATTTTTGTTTTTATTTTTATTATTTTATTTTTATAAATTTTGAAGGATAAAATCTATATGTAAATATAATTGTAAATACTTTATAAATATAAAAATATTTTTAAAAATTTATATTGTAAATTTTAATAGAGTAGTTTATTTGTTAGAAATTTTGGTTTTTTGGCAAATTTTTAATAAAATTTGTTAATTTTTTTTTCCAAAATTTAAATTTTGAAGTGTCTAAATCAATTTTTAAGACATAAATAAAATCAACATCCTTAAATATCTCAAATACTTCAAAATTATACAAAATAAATAATTATCATGTATTTTTTCACGCATTAAATTAAAACATTATTATATTATATGAGAACAATGTTGAAAACATCTATAATTCACACTATTACAATTTTAATCTCATATATTAAGTTGAAATAATAAAAAACAGATTACTTGTATTTTTAAATTTAAATTTTCATAAATATACATGAGTTTAATTTCATTCCAGTTTAATTTCTTTAAAGAAATTTGAATCTTTTGGAGGGAAAAGAAACGAAAACTCTTTGGAGCGGTCCGAGTCAAAAAGGTTTGGCTGCCACGTGTAAGCTTAGTGGTACAGAGAAAACGTTGCAAGAATATTCTCTTTAATCTTATCTTCTTGGAAATTGGCGGGAGAGAGAAGAGGCCGCGGCCCCGCGGGAGTGGTCCTTCTCACCTATTTCTATTTGAATTTGAACACTTTTTTTTTTTAACTTTTTTAATTTACTCAGTAAAATAATATTTTACTAGATATATTTTGAATATACGTAATTATTTTATATTTGTATTATAGTAAATCTTCAATTTGTTTTACATGAAAATTTTGATTGGATTACAATAATGAAATGTTATTATTTGTATTTAATAATTTTAAATGAACTATTTGATAATAAAAATTCCTTAAAAGGTTCTATTCACATATATCTCACATCAATATTTAAAACATATTTCTGTAATCCTATAAACATTTTGAAAAGGAGATTCTAAAAAAGTTTTCATGAGTTTTACAAAATTCTCATAATCTTACAACAATGTTTAAAACATATCTATATAGTCATATATGTCTTTACCTTTAATATGACTTAACACTCTCTCTTTATATATTTAACTATATATATGATTGGCTATGAGGATACTTATGCAATGTTTGGAGCTGAATACTCGACTTGCCTGGATGTTGATTTTTGATGGATATCTGTTGTATATGGGTGATACTTGTAATGAAGATTTATGCAATTTTTGGAGCTGAACTTTTTGTGAAGTATTTGTGGAGAGCACCTTGACTAGTTGTTGATTTTTGATGGATATCTGCTGTATTTGGATGACACTTGTAATGAAGAATTATTTTTTGATATTTTGTAATAAGCTTTTTTTGAGCTGATTGTATTGATTAAATGGACACTTATCATTTTGATAGTGGATCATCTGCAAAATGTAATTTTGTATCTTGTATATAAAGTTATGATTTTTTGTTGTGGGAAAAATATATTTAACCATATAGCTTAAATGAATTTACCATTTATATAGATAATTCAATTGAATTTGGCCACTACCATAAAATTCATTTTGAAAATAAGAAAGCATCACTTTGTGTTTACTCCTAAATCTTTATATGGGCTCACCTTATTCTTAATTAAAAGCATGGCTAGCTTTCTAGTTTTTTTTTTTCTAAAGAAAAAATATCACAGTTTTATTAAGATAAAACTACATTGTTCAAAAAGACTTTTAGGTCATACACTTCGAGTTATAGCTTTGTATACATAAAGATTGTTTCGATAGCTTATAATTCAACAAAAAAATGATATATATGAAGTACATAACAACTCTTAAAACAAGACTACTAGTACTCGGTAATTCAAACAGTGTTCTAGAAGTGGCTTTTGCCCAGAGAAATCATGGAACCATCAGACTTCTCCCATTTGTCGATAAATCCAGCCAGAAGAAGAATACCTTTTTTAGAAAGTAGGTTAGCCTCGGAGTTACTTTCCTAGAAGATATGCAAAAGAGAAAGCCCCTAAAAATACATTTTGACCATGTCTATGTCCTCATAAATAGGAAGAAGGGAAATGTTCCATGGAGGCTTTCCCAATTTAAGACAATCAATGGCCAATTTGGAGTCACCAAATATCTAGAGCTGAGTGATGCCAAAGGAATATCAGAGCCTCGGAAGGATTTTAAAAGATGCAAATTCCGCAAAGTTGTTCAAAACATCTCCCAGTCCAGTAGCAAAGAGGATAGAGTGTGATATGGAGAGATGAATGATCCCACCGGCACCACCAGAGCAAGGCCTTCCTTGTGAAGCACCATCCACAAATTCCCATGGAAATGACTCATCCACAATTAGAACTGTAAGAGAGCAGACAGGTTTGGATGAGACCTACTGAGGGAAAGATTTAAAGATGCCAAAACTTTTGCCAGCAAAGACTTGTGCAGGAATGTGGACATCTTTGAAAATCACCTTATTTTTGGCAAGCCAAAATCCCTAAGCAACGAAGGCCAGTAGTGCAGCGAACAGAGAAAATGGAGTGCCACATGACCACGAGAGCCAAGCATGTTGAATATTGGTACAATTCCAAACTAAAGGTGAACCATAAAGGATGGAGAGATGACTCCATGTTTCTTGAGAAAAAGGACAAAATATGAAAAGGTGATCAATGTTTTCAACAGCCAGGGCACATAATGGACATCTGCTAGGCCCGATTTTAAACCTGCGGATTAGAGCATCCCATACGGGGACTTTTCCATCAAGAACAAGACTAAAAAAGATCTTGATTTTGAGGGGGCAGGTCAACTTCTAGATGCTCCTACACCACTAGTCCAGAGGAGGAGCTTCTTTCTCCTCTTTGAACTAGGTACCCCAACTTGGGAGAATAGGTCCCACCTTTATCATTTTTAAGCCAGAGGAGAACCTCGGGCTTGTTGAAAAGGCGTACATTACTGTTCAATATAATTTGAATATACCAGTCCCAAATGTGGCTCCCACGAATAGAAACTCAAGTTTAGAAGCCGAAAACTAATACTGATAAAGATGAGAAAAAATACTCGGATTTTGAATCTCGTGCAGATGTAAAAAACGACGATTGGTTAGGTTTTGGATCGGATCAGTTGGGAAATGAACGAAATCTGTACAACCAACCTGCGGGTCTTGTCTGATTTGAACATCATTGCCATTGCCAATCTTCCAGGCCAACCAACCACCTATAATATTGAATGACTTAATAATCGCCTTCCACAAATATTAGAGATGTTCAAGGATGGCTTATCTTTAACTCAGATCCATTCACCAACAGAAAGTGGGGCAATATACTTTTGATATATGATACAGTTCCATAGTCCAAGCCCTTTGATAATTTTCCAAATGCATTTAGCTACAAGAGCCTTGGAAAAGCATGGAAGATCCTTGATACCCCAACCACCCAAAGATTTGGGGTGAGAGATGTTGTGCTAAGGAGTCCAGGAGAAAACCTGAACCTTGTCTGGGCCACTCGATAAGAATTTTTTGCAAAGCTTCTGAATCCTCTGAATAGTACCAGTTGGGACATATGACAGAGAAAACCAAAAAACAGGTATAAATTCAATTATAGAATTTATCAATACGACACAACCCCCACGAGATATCCATTTGTTGCACCAGATCTTTATCCTTTTCTCAAAAGGCACTATCAACCAAACCTAATATTTGCATGAGTAATCATTTGTCTTAATGAGAAAGCCAAGATATTTGAGTCCGAGTGCCACGTTTTCAGTTATATAGTCAAATTTTGTGAAGTGTCATGAAGCCTCCCTAGGATCCAAATTCATGAAAGACATCATGGATTTTTTGTTGTTGCAAATCATTCCTGTAGCTGAGCAAAAAAATATTAAAGTGGATTTGATTAAGAGTGCGTCCCTTCGAAAACCATCAGTGAAGAACAACAAGTAATCAATGGAAAATAGATGGGATACATATACATTACCATTAAAACAAAAACCTTTGAAGATCCTAGAAGAAGCAGTGTCAGATACCAAGCGGCTTAGCCCATCCATCAGTAAAATGAAGAATAAAGGGGCAAGTGGGAAACCATGACGGAGGCCACAACCCAACTTGGAAATTTTTGCTAAAGAACCATTGATAAGAACCGAGAAGGATACAGACTGAATGGAGGCTAGTATCCAATTGACCATGTTCAATGAAAAACCAATCTGTATAAGATTTAATCTGACCAGGTTTCAGTTTACACGATCAAAAGCTTTTGAGAGATCAACTTTGAAGAGGGCCAAATGCGTTTTCTGTTGTTTTGCATAGTGTAAAACCTCTTGTGCGATTGCAATGGGTTTATGTATATACCTATGTTTAAGAAAAGCAAATTGCTCAACACTAATGTACCCCAATAGAAAGCCTTTGACTCCGTTAGCTATGACCTTTGTAATGATCTTATACACAGCATTGCAAAGAGAGATAGCCCGGAAGTCATCTATAGTTGAGGCTCTATCCTTCTTCGGTATAAGGGAAATGAATGTGTTGTTGAAGGAGCCATGAATCCTACCCTAGACCCTGGATTCGTCTACTACCACACATAGATCACCTTCAAGGATGTCCATAAACCCGATGTAGAATTCAATAGGCAACTTGTTCGACCCCCAGCTTTTATGAGATTTCATAGAGTGAATGGCATCCTTTAGCTCCTCCAAGCTAACATGGTTAAACATAGTATCATTATGCTCCTCCAAAGTAGTATTAGGATAAAAATCCACAAGATCCATCATATCCTTGAGAGAGGTCCTAGAGTCCTCCTTTAAGAGCACTAAGAAGTGACTAGTACTGACCGCAACAATATCATCAAAACCAAATGCCATCTGACGAACCCCATTATGCAGCTTCCAAATGGTGTTATTAGAAAGCCTATTCCGGTAGAAATTATGAAAGTATTTGGTATTACCATCACCATGTTGAAGCCATATGGCTCTGCTCTTAAGCTCGATGGAGAGCTCCTTTTCAACAAGAATCTTTTTCTTTCTAAATTCTAGGTCCATATAATAAGCTTTCTAATCCTAAGAGGAAAAGCCATGGGGGTGGAAATTAGAAAAAGTAGAGAACTTATTTTCAATAAGAAGAGATCTGCCTCCATGAGACGAAGATATTTGGTAACCCAAGACCTATATTCCTTAATCAATTTGAGATTGTGAGCAAATTGTGTAGTAGTCGAGGAGGGATTGCCAGGTACAAATGGAACCCACGTCTTCTGAATCAACTGCTTGTAAGAGTCATGTTGAAGCCAAGCTAAGTTGAATTTGAAGGGGTGAGAAGGTTTGACTGGTTAAAAGCTAAAATCCAAGTAAACAAGATGATGACAAGAAAAATCACCCTCACTAATCCATTGTTAGATGCAAGGTCCTAGCAAAAAAGCACTTTCATTGATAAGAAATATGTCAATCCTCTTAGCCACTCTATCAGCCCCCACACGCTTATTACTCCAAGAAGGCTTGAGTTATAGAGGAGGAATGTCGAAGAGGCCTTCCCCATCCAGTATCCATGTAAATAAATCAATTAAAGGATCTTTGATGGCATTAGGGCCCCAAGTTTCAGCTTCCCCAAGAGAGAAATTTAGATCACCACCCATGATAAACCTTTTCGATCAATGAAAACCATATCTAAACAGTATGTTCCAGTACTTAGGTCTGCTAGTATTAGGTCCATAAATATTCAACAAGGTGAGAGATTTCCTGAATTCTTACGAAAATAGTGTGGTGTTGAGTCCTGTGGTAATAAACCAGGAGTTAGTGCAAAGTAGGTATTTTTTGGACCATCCCGTGATTACACCAACATATCGACCAATAACATCAGTACAACAAAAATCCCATCTTGAGAAAAATCAATGCAACTTATAAATAATGGAGTCCCTTGTTGACATGGTTTCTTGTAACATCAAGATTACAGGATGATGCAACGAGACCAACCTTTTGAGGGCAAGTTTCTTGGAGGGATGCTCAAGCCCTCTACAATTCAAGGAGAGGAAGAGTATTAAAAAATAGGGAATTTGCGGGCTTGTACTCTAAGTGCCCCAAAAATAGTATGTTGACTGCCAGCAAAGATGTCTCTAGCACATTGTTGTCTGGCCTTATCCATAATCGAGAGATGACCTGTGAGTCTAGGAGAAGTAGGGTTAGACTTGACGCATCCCAAGCCCCTTTGCACGGAGTCTTTCATGGAGGAGCGGGATCGAAGAAGATACCTTGGGATATCTTCACAAAGTTTAAGGCTCTCTGAACAAGCATCAGTTTGTCCTTCAAGTATAACTAACGTGGGAGAAGAGGAAAGATCTGGAATAAGTAAGGACACAATTGGGGGAGCAGTGGGGAAATCAGGTGTGGGTGTGCCAGATAATGGGCCGAAGGTTTATTGGTCAAATGAAGAAAAGGAGGAGGGTAGAAGAAGGTTGGTGGAGGGGCTAAATGGAGGAGAGGAAGCAAGGGGAGATAAACATATTAGGGTTTCCAATTCCAACAGCAAACTGTGATTGCACAAAGGTCCCTCCCCAAAAGGAAGGAGGTAATGTATGGAATTAAGGGATATATAGTTAGTGGGACAAGGCCTCGTATGCACTCCATACTTTTCAGAGGAGGGAAAAAGAGAGCTCGAGGCAAAAGGAGTCCTAAACAAGGCCCGACTTACCACTGTGCTTTGTGCCTGGCTAGCCAATGAGGAAACAGGTGTGATGGAAGCAGTGGCAGAAGAGGCTGACTCCAGGCGAGCCAGGGGATGAGACATGTACGATGAAGGAGGGTAAGATATCAAAGTCAAGGGTGGTGAGTAACCTTGATCTCCCACGGAATTATCATTTTTAATGAATAAAGAATCCCAATAGGATGCAGGCATACCTTTTGTCCCATTGATTCTGAAGGAAACAACATTAGGTTGAAAATGCAAAGAGCCAAAAACCAACTCGTTTTCTGCTACCACATCCTTGGACATTGAAAGAGCAGCAAAGGAGAAAATGTCAGGTACTATCAGAGGGACAGTCACAACTATAACTTGTGAGCCACATCTGGAGAGCCCCCAAAATCAAGCAAAACATCTGAATCTAGGTCAGAGTGATCATTATGCCAATAATGTCTAGAAAGAGGCACGCTACAGTCTTTGGCAATGTGACCATATATATGACATATGTTACAATGAAACATAATACCAATAAATTCTAGGGTTTGCTTATGGTGAAAGTCCCCCTTAGAAATGATCATTTCATCCCATAAACCCACCTGAATGACAATTTCAACAAGGATCTTAGCCACCGTCGCCAGCCCCGAGTCCATAAATGAGAAATCAACTTTTATAAAGGTACCAATGAAGGAACCGATGAGCTCGAAAATGTCTTGTGACCACAGCTCTGGAGGTAGGTCGGGCAGCTTGACCTAGATCGATTATTGGGATAGTTTAGATTTCTTAGCGTTAAAAGAAGGGCACCGCCTAATAATGGTGATGAAAGGGTTACCCATCATCCAGTTCCCATTGAGAATAAACTTGGCATCTCCAATGTTTTGAAGAATAATAACAAACCACCCTTTAGTTAGTGCATAACACTTTGGGGCATAACTAAGAAATGGGAGTCAAAGATTCTTTGCACAAACCCTGAAATTATTCACAGAAATCCCACGATCGCCAAAACGACCGATCAATGCTAAATTCGTGAGGGGGATGACATTCACCATCCACACGCCATCCCCTAGAGCAAGGTTAAGAGTGCTACTCTTCCTTTTGACACATTTCTTCTTAAAAATATCAGCCCAGGCCGCAGTTCCAGGTGGAGATTCTGGAGCCTGCCCACTTCCTGACCTAGGTTAGCCCCCAGCAGACGATTGGCCAAGGGTTCAAAATGAGCAAAAGCAGAGAGGTCAAATGGATAGATAGTTCCATCCCCCGAGGAGGCAGGCAGGTTTGCAGGTCTTGTATTCCTTGAAGAGGGGTTCACTTTCAAAACCTCAGAGGCGCTCTGCCTGTCAGGTCTAGTTTTTCAACCCATGTTCCCAAGAATCCCAAAGGCCCGCAGGAGAAAATCACAACAACATAAGTGCAGAGGGGGGCATAAGAAAAGGACAGTTCACATGTGTATTTTTCAGGATGAAACCCTTGGTAGATAAACCCTAGATGAAACCCTTAGTAAAGAGACAAAACCTTGCACAACTTCTATCTACCAAACCTAGGACACTAGATAATCGATCCTCGAGAGTAGAATAAAAGAAAGGAGTTACAACACATAAACCCTAGGAGAGCCTAGAAGTAAGGGGAAAAAAATTACGCTTATAATGACGACCATGACTATAGCTAGCGGATTCTGCAACAACTTGCACTACTCCTCAATCCACTACGTCTTTCTCATGTTCACAGACCGCCAAAAAACATAGACCGCTCCAAACCGCTCTATCATATGGTCCAACTCTTGACTTGGTACCAAGACAGAGAGACAGCTTTCTAGTTGAATCTTACTCTTGTTTTTTTTTCACAAGAAAAAAATAATAAATTTTTTTTTAGTGAAAAAAACAAAAGTTTACATTATTTATGTGTTTTTGCATTTTTTAGATTTAAAACTTTAATAAGTTTCCCAATATAGAAAATCTATTAAATTCTTTACATCTCAAATTCATCCATCAACGAGAATATTGGTATAGAACTTGTTCTTCTTTTTTACGAGGGTGGTTCGATCCAAGTTATCTAAATTTTTGTTATGTTGTAGAGTGCTTATTTCTCGTATATGTATTCTACCTACCATTTATATACGCTTTGGAGTATAGTGTTAATAAGACTCTCACAGGAATAGAGGTGCACAAATAAATTTATTAACAAAAGCTTGAGGAGTAAACAACCCTTAAATATATCAAATCCTATAGGTTTAAAGCACATTGGGCACCTATTCACTTATCTCGTTTATTTCATAGGCAACGAGTCCTAGTCAAATCCAATGGGTGAGCTTTTATGTAAGCAATGGAATATCCTCATGCTACCTAGGGCTCAATCCCTTTATAAATTACCAATGCTCCTCCTCCAAATAGGTCGTCCTTCCAAGCAAGAAACTAAGCTCCCCATGTGAACCACATAAGCACCATGTCAAGGTAATATGATTCCCATTCTTAGGCTCTTTATACCTCAAATTCATTGATTAACAAGATTGCATTTCCTAGTCATTGCCAACAGACCTTTAAATCAAAAGAAGCAAACTCTTACAATATCAACATCATGAGGTTACATAAAAAAATTATGCACGAGAATTTAACAATGTTATCAATATGAACATGGAAAACCAAAACTACCATTAGACCTTCCAATCAGCTACCTTGTAAGATTTTTATATGTCGTTACAACGATATAACATTTATACTAATAATTTACATACAAGGTTCAAAACAACCATATAAATGAGCCAAAAAAACAACTTCAGCAGCATCAGAAAATATCAAATATATAATTTATGTTTTTCCATTTTTGTCATGTGTAAAATACCATTCACCTTATGCTAAGTTCAAGCTCAATTTTGACAATTGATCAACCTCACAATCCTGCTTCTTGTAGACATGATTGACATAAATTGAGTCCATATGCCTTTTTAGCATCTTTGTTTCCTCCATAACGGGTTCCAATACAATGTTATGGCATTCCTTCTCTCCCAAAATCCAATCAATGATAAGTTTGGCATACCCAAAAACTTGAATTTACTTGATTTTTAGTTCCATTGCCAATCCTAATAAGAACTTCAGGAGCATCAATTTTGCATAGTTGTTCGATCCATGTCCCAACCTAACCTTAAAGCATTACTTATTCACCTTTAAAAGATATATGCTCCCACCAGCTCCACTTTGAGACGATCACTCTACACAACACCATAAAAGAATCCCAGTGGAGGTTCCAATTAACCTCTTCTACTGTTACCTGCCTCTTTTTATGATAGGGGAATTCTGAGGAAAATAATTTAGGATAGATAGGTTTCGTATCGCACGTGAATAAGACGTAACTATTGGAGCTTTGAACAAAAGGTTGTTTCTTGCAATCTAGACTTGCGAGAAACAAATAAGGGGTAATGCCTTAATAGAGTTGTAAGTTGAATTTTGCACCGATACTGTTAAACCTTATTGAATTGAAGAGCCTAACCAAGAATGTTTCAGTTCAAGAGTGGACTCTAAAACCTTCCAAACTTGCTTGATGTAGCTACATTCCAAAAATAGGTGAATATTTGTCTCCTCGTCCAACTTACATAAAGACCATCTTCCTGTCCCTTCTCGGTTCCTTCTTTGGAATGTATCCCAGGTTGGCAATTTATTGCATAGAATAGATGAAGTCAAATTTTTAGCTTTGTAAGGATAGTTGAACTTCCATATAGACTTCCACCACAACACGGATCAACCCTTGAATTATTTGAAGCCATCATGTAATCATATCCACTTTTTGGAGAATATTTGCCATGAGGATTATGGATCCAAACCAAAACATCTTTATGAATATGAAGTCTAAACATGGTTTTTGAGTAATTGTTGAGTTGAAGCTATCCACATAATACTTTCCTCATCCCTAAACCCTAGATAGTATGTGTTTCTCCAACCTTGTCTCTTCCAAAAAGTGACTGCTTGGTCTGCAATCTGATTTTGAGTAAAAAGTCTTTTGAAACAGAGTTGCATTATCATAAGAAATGAAAGTTTGTGATTTCCTTCACTATCAATCCAGGGATCCTCTCCCAAGCAAACCTTATGACCATCACCGATTTTCCAAGCAAGGCCTTCACTAGTTATATTAAAAGACTGCATCGTTGCCTTCCACATCATTGAAGCATTATGATATGATTTATTTGGCTTGTGTATCCAATCTAGAATCGAATCTAGAGCAATATATTTATGCTTTATAACTTCATTGCACATCCCTACACTTGTTATCAGCCTCCTTCCACTCCTTGTAGCCAATGCTTTTGAGAAACATGAAGGCCCTAACCACCCATGGATTTAGGAATAACAATTGCTTGCTATTTGATCCATGCATACCCCATGTGATCTAAACTGCCTAACCAACAAAATTGAACATGAAATTTCTTATAGAATCCAAAACACTAGAATGGATGTAGAAAAAAGTCATCCAAAAAACCGGCGTAGCCTCCAACACCAATTTGGTTAAAATGAGTCTACCCCCTTTGGATAAAAAACAAAAAGACGAGTTAGAAATTATCTTTTCACACTTAATGATTATCCAATTCCGGTCTTTTTTAAAATATGTCACTGGCTTGAGGTGAAAGCCAAGGTATTTCAACCCACCAACTAGCTCAAATTAAATAAATTGGAGAAGAGCTTGAAATTTTTTCTTATCCTCCAATTCAATACCTTCGCGTGCAAATGAAGACTTCTTCTTATTTATCAACATACTCGAAGCTAAGCACAATGGATCAAGTATATGGACAAATTTTCCAAGTCTCTAGCAGAGCCATCACAAAATATTAAAATATCATCAACAAACAAAACATGGGAGAGTCTAAAGTACCCACCAATGGAGACTCCTTTGAAAGAATCCATTCTTCTAGCTTCATTTAAAGCCTTGCTCATACCATTTGTTACCAAAAGAAACAACAACAAGGCAAGAGAGAAACCTTTCCAAATACCTCTAGATGGCCTAAAAAAGTCCGAGGCTGCACCATTGACCAAAACAGAGAACGAAACAAACGTAATAAAACCCATCACCCATATGAAAAAAGAAATACAGAACCCCATACGAGTTAAAAGCATCTTCAAATAAGTCCAGCTCACCCTATAGTATGCCTTCGATAAGTCAACTTTAACCATCATTGATTTTAGCTTTTTGTCCTTGTAGTGTGAATACCCTCTTGTACGGTTTTGGGACTCTTTATTTTCAAAGGATATAATGGAAAGTAAAATGATGAGAATGTAATTCAAAATTTACCAGAAACAACAACTAATATGACTAATCTATTTTGCAAAAGTTAATGGAAGCAACAATTAATATTACTCATCTACTTGGTAGAAACAAATATCAACAATGAGACTAGTTACCAAATTCAAAGAAGCATGAGATGAAATTGAAATTGATTATATGAATTGTTGTATTGACCCTTACTAATGGCATTGACATGGCTAGGAACTAACAAATATTAAACTACATCAGTCATATGAAGAACATGATCAACATTAATGCCTTATTGAGGTCCTTGTTTTCTGTAAGTGTGAAGTAACTAAACTTTTGGGCCATTGGTTTATCAAAGGACCTTAGATCCAAATTTTGGTAAGAGCTACATCACTCATATATTACATCCAAAATGCATTTCGTCCTTGTGCTTAATTGGTTAGGGACTATGGGCCATTTCACTTAGTTTTGTCACTCAAGCAATCTGCCTTGAAGGGAATTGAAGGATCTTCATGGGAAAAATGAATTGATTCATCTTAATTAAGAAGAAAATCCTTTATATTTCCAGAAGATACAATAGACATGTAAGATGATGAAAAGAGGCTAGTGATCTATTGGGTGAAAACAATACTATTTCTCAACCACTAGGCGTGCCTCTACTAATCATAACACAGGTACCTCCACTAGGCCACCTTTTCATCAACCTGAGTTGAATGATGCTTCAAAAAGGAAACCATGATGTGCATGGATATGAGGCATCCTAGGGGGTGATATGGATCACCTAGTAGCATGCTATGCACAAAATATAGACATTTCTACCAATAACAAGGCATATATGTTAGTCCTCCTCGTGAGCATTAGTATAACCCCAAGCATGAATGACAATCTCTAATTATTCAAGGGGATTCATAGCTTGACATCAAGAAAGTTTAGAGGCTCATTTCAACCGGGGAATGAGAGAATCAAGTCACGTTGCACTAAAGATTAATCCATGCCTTGTAAAAGGTCCCCTGCAATTTCACTGTCATGAATAATTTATTATACTTAATGTTTAAAGAAAACGGAATGCGGTTGCAGACGCCTTCACTAAAAATACAACAATGTTCCATGGAGGGTTTCAATAAATATTGTGCTATAACATCCACTTTAGATTGACACAATACCTTTCGACCTCTTCCATGTTTTTTAACACATGCAAATCCAAGCGAAAAAGGAAATGAAGGCATCATCAATGCAACACCCATTAAAAAGAACTAAACAAAAATACAACTATGGAACTTGAAAGCAATATAACTGCGACCTTTGAGGGTGGAAGTGTACAATAAAGACAACAAAGCAAGACAATGAATTCTTTGGTTCACCATTCCATAAATGAAGATCACCGTCGATGAAGTAATGGACCTTATCCAACCAATTTTTGTGAACAATAAGATAATGATACACAACTATCTAGGATGTTGTTATCTCTTGTCTTCCCTTTAATGAACTCTGTGATAGATTATGTGTGTAGCAGAAAGAGCCATTGACACTGCAAGAAAAATCACATGGGGAAACTTATAAGCAACATTGTATGAATTACAATAACGTAGTGAAAGAGCTAGTTGAGGGTAACCACGACACGTTGTTTTTTTTTTCCTATTACAAGATTGTAGGTGTGAGAGATTCTCACATTATACCATAAAAAATAAGTTATACATTTTTATGTTTTCATCTAGTGAAATTGATAATTAGGGTAGGCTCGTACTCGTGTGACATGAGGTCGATTTCGGTCCACTGACACTATGACCTCCAGGCATGCCCAAGCTACCCCACACATGACACACAAGGCTAGTCGAGGTTTGAACCAATGAGGTTGCAAAGAATGCTTTAATAATGCACCCCATTGCCAAATGCTCTACATCCTTAGGGCTTTCAAATTTGAAAGACACGGGGTGAGCTTTGATCCACTTATGTGTGCACATGTCACAAGATCATTTAATATAGCATCTCTAGTGCAACCACATGTTTGACCACTATCATAAGGTAACCTATGACTTGAAGAAAAACCCTCACATATAATTGATTTTCTTTTACATTTTTATTATTACACCGATAGCGGTTTATATTACACTGATATGTGTTTATATCTTAGAATTTGGGGTGGACTACCATCTATATTTTTCCTAGATTTAAGGAAGATAATAAAAGTGGATTAATTTTAAGCGTGATTCAAAATTCAAAATAAATAATAATAAAAAAGATATAATGCATAAATAACTCATAACTCATGTAAAGAAAATAATAATTAACCAATCATTTATTTAACTAAAAATAACATTTATCTAAAATATAGTTAAATAATTATGATAAAGATATAATAATTAACCAATCATTTATTTAACTAAAAAAATAACATGTATCTAAAATATAGTTAAGTAATTATGATAATTATTTTTGAATAAGTGAATAAAACCAAACCTATTCCACTACCACAACGTTGTTGAGATCAAAATCTATTTTTTATTACTTGACATTGTCGCATCAAAATTGTAGGGTAAATTAATGCTAAAACATCTAGAAATTACACCATAAATATACAAATTTAAGTGTATTAAGTGGTTAAGGTAGATGCGGTTAATGACGACACATGACTAAGAAAAAGAGCACAAAATTCAAGTCAACAATAGATTTCCGCCATTACCAACCTCCCACTATCCATAATAACGATATTGAAAATTTGTTTAGACATTTAAATAAAGTGGACATATTTGCCAGAAGTCAAAAAAACATTTAATTAAATTTTGCAGATAAATGAGTTCAGTGCCGGCCCGCCGGGTCGTTCTATGCACCATAAATGCGATTTAGTCTTTGCATGAATCTCGAACCATTAATGGAAGATCAATCTGACGGTTCAAAGCTAGGAACAAGCATAAAACGAAACAGGTGGCAACACTAGCACGGTAAAAATCGCATGCGTCATCATAGGCATGAAAATAAATAGTAAAATAAATTCACTGTGTTCAGTTCAATACAGTTTTCATATCAGAATCCGCAACTGACGGCTGCGATTTCCAACTGTAAGCACGACGAACGAAGGCCACCGTTGGATTCTCCAATCAGACGGCCTGCTGGAGGCCCTGACACCTGGACGGTTTCATTCGCTTCCCTCCAAGCACAAAGAAGTCTCGGAAGCGGAAAAATTGCACAGAGACAGCGAATGGAATCGTAAAGCGGGCGGTCACATGGCAGAGAGGAGTGGTAAAACGGGTATCCGAGATTCAGCATATAGTCTCCTCCGCGCTTTCATTCTTTCTGCGAAATATTGCTGTGGCCTTGGGGTTTTGTCTCTACGAACTTCAAGGATAACGGAAGCACTGCCTGAGCAGGGAAAAATTCTGCGTTATTTGAGCGAATTTCTGTGTTTTTTGAGCAAGTTTCAAGCTGCATTTGCATTTGGAAGGAATAATTGTGAGATTCTGGAAAAATGAGGACTCGTGGCTCTTTTTACATGGCCGCGGTCAGCAGCAGAACCAGAGGTGCCCATGACCGTAAGGTCAGGGCCGAGGTAAATAAGCCGGAAGCCGAAGAAATCATAGATTTGGATCAAGCTGATTCCGAGAATAGAATTAGCAAGAAGCGGAGCAGAGAAGACGAGGATAAGAAAAAGAAGGGCTCCAAAGAAACCGTAACTGTAAATGGAAATAGAAGAGACTCTAAAGCGGCCAAAGTCCAAGTAAATGTCGTAAAAGACTCCAAGCCGAGTAATGAGAATGTGAATTCACCTAATTCGAGACAGAAGCGTCCTGAGAATGTGAATTCACTTGATTCGAGGAAGAAGCGTCCTGAGAATGTGAATTCACCTGATTCGAGGAAGACGCGTTCTGAGAATGTGAATTCAACTGATTCGAGGAAGAAGCGTCCGAAGAGGGGCGCGTTCGGTTGCCGTTTAAGCGGAGATCCCTTCGACAAGTCTGAAGCGATGCGTAGATGGCCCCATCGCTACCCTTCCCAGGTAACTTCGAAGTTTTACTTGCATGCAAATCTTTTTAGAAATGCGATACCGTGAATTGCGAATTGCTTAAAGTTAGAGCCGTGTTTTAAAGTAAAAAAGATTGTTAAATTTGGTCCTGCCACAAACTTTAACGGTGGAGGGACGTCTAATTTGTAATTCGGGTTGAGCAGTTTGACACAAAAGTCGCGGCCTTTCAAGCGTAGGGAACGTAGCGATGGACGATATTGAATCATTTACATTTAAAAAATCGAAAAAAAAGAAAGAAAGAGACTTGATTAATTTCTTGCATTTTTTTAGTATGGAAACATTAAAAATATATTAATATATAATTTAATAGTGCCTCTCTAAGTCATTGTCGTAGTTCAGCCCTGAAGACGGTGGCAGGTCAGGCCACGCACCAATGTTAAATGTGTCATGCGACAAATAATCGGTTGAGCTAGGTACTTGAGTGACTATGAGGTAATAGCACTCCTGTCACGGCAGCTTAGGCTAATGGAAGTCTTGAGTGACTATGAAAGAATAGTACCCCTGTCACGGCAGTTTAGCCGAATGAAAGTGGTTTAATGGAAGCACTTCCCGGAAAATACGAACAACTGCCTCTTTCCTCCGTAAGATTTGTAGTCCTATTCAAGAAAAATTAATATCAAAGCTAAAAAACGGAATGCATATCATTTTGCAAGATTTGTAGTCCTACTCAAGAAAAATTAATATCAAAGCTAAAAAACGGAATGCATATCATTTTGCATTCCATATTAGTCACGAATAGTGAATTTTTATAAGTGACATATTTTATTTATATAATTATATTTTTGCTATAAATGTCTATATTGTTTATCCTTTATAGACAATTTATTCAATTTATTTTACTGCACCGTAAAGTTGAAGTCTTATCCAAAGAATTACCTGCCTTTCGAGGGCAGGAACTACAAAAACGACATGTAAACCACGGCCAATTTTCAACTGTGGCACTGATCACAGCCACAAAACATTCAGATTAGAGAGAATCTAACAAAAAGAAAGAACTCTAATAACTTTACCGTTAAGTTCTTGCCTGCTCCAACAACAAGGTTAGCCATTGACCTGTTTATGGGCTTGTGATGCTTGGTTGTAAATAGAGCGATGCATCGAATGCAAGGGCTAATCTAATGGTTCCTATTTGAATGCTAAAGTTGATATGGAGTTATGCTGAATACTCTTGCATCAATAAAAAACCACCTCCTAGGAAGGATGAGAATGGTGCACGCTGAAAATTTTGAAATTCACCTTTCAAGCTTAACCTTTCTAGCGAGAAATGTACTTTGAGATTACATGTAAACTTAACGGGTAGATTAGGCAATTGCATATTTCATCAAGGAAAGCACACAAAAAAGATCCAAATGCTTTCGTGTTCAACATATTGGACATTCTCTTTGCAAGATCTAGTGAAAGGGGGAGTTTTTGGACACATCACCAGGCCTCTTTATTGATGATTTTCATACACAACACAATATATAGAAATGGTCACGATGTTACCAAACACCACAAATTGCAAATGAAATAGGAAATGACAATAAGACAAAAACAGTGGGTGCAAAGGGTCTCAAGGTTTCAAAGATAGATGCCTTACTTTATATGCATATCTGAATGTAAGAAATAATTTAGTGAATCTGTCTGAAGCCGAGAAATGTATAATGTATCAATATTGAAAATTAAATTAGTTCACATCATAATGCGACATCAATCACATCATAATTCAGCACAAGGCCTCGATCAAAGTATGTCTCATATTTACATGAAAGTTGATTCTAGAACATTGGAATTAAAGTATATCTCATATTTACATGATAGTTGATTCTAGAACATTGGAATTGACATATTATGCATAGTGAAATATGTATTGCATTAAAGGTTTGGCAAATTTCAAACCTACCAATGCATAGTGATAACATAAATTTATATTCTAGTGGACAATTTACAATAGACTACTGCTGAAACTTATGTTAAGAATTAGCCCAAAGACTACATTTTAAAATTTTTAGGGTTTGTTTCCAACTGAAATGCCTAAGTGTTATACTATTATTCACCACCCCCTTGGGATCACTAGGAATCTTTACCAAGTTTAAGTTGTTGAGACGATTTATTAAGTTATGAGAAAATAAAAGAGTCTCAACAACTTAAAGTTGGTAAAGGTTCCCAGTGATCCCAAGGGGGTGGTAAATAATGGTATAAAGTCAGGTAGTGGTTTAGAAATGATAAATTCTTGGGAGTAACAACCAAGAAACAACTACTTAATAAATTCTCCTAGTTTGAATTTTTGTAGTGTGTCAACTTGTGTTCAACTCAGCTCCATAATTTAAGGTTCAATTGACATACTCAAGGATTCCTTTTGCAAATTTGTCGCCTACCTATCTGTATGCTTGGTTGCATTCATGAATCTCAAAACCATGCCCAACTTAATCTTTAAAGAAGTTTTTGGTACAAGGTTCCATTCACCTTCTTCGACTCATTGGTTGTGGATAATTTCAAACTTGTTCCCATTTGTGTAGGCAAGCTTTACACATTCTTTATTTATTTTTAATTACTTCGTTCTCATAATGCAACAATTATAGACCAATCGTTTCTAATGCTCTAGAAAGTTATTTTTCACTTCATCATTTAGATTATTTGCAATTCCTATGATTTTGAGATCATCCACTCGCACACCTTTTCTTTGTTAATAGACATGGAAATTTTGGCTTGATGTGTTCCTTTTAACCCATTGTTCGTGAGACGATTGTCAATCTTCTCCTCTGAAGCATGGGGTCATTGTTTTAATCTATACAATGACGATTTCAACTTGCAATAGGTTGTAACTTACCTTGGATCTAAAACCTTGTAGCTTTTGCATCGCAAGTCACCATTTAGGAAAGTGCCTTTGATGAATGTTTGATGCACTTTCTATTCGAAACATGTTGCAAGTGTCATCACCAATATGATCATTACCATATTGGTAGTTGGAGTGAACATCTTGTCACAAATTATTTTATCTTGTTGTGCAAACCTCCTTGCAACTAGTCTTGCTTTGTGCTTGGTGTTGGATCCATTAACCTCTCTCTTTAGGCCTACTCCTTTGGCCACAAGAGGCTTCCCAAGTGCGGATAGAAAGTCATGTAAGCTATGCAACAAGAATAACGCTATCTCTAGCAAGAGCTTCCTACTAGATTAGTAGACCAATGCCTTTATGAAGTCAACAAGATATTCAATGACTAGGAAAGTTTAGGAGCAATACAAACTTGGCACTATTTGATTAATAAGATGTGTCAATTTACTGCAGTAAAAACCAACACCACAAATTTGTGGGAAATCTTGAAAATGTCTCGATAAGTACCTCTCACCACTTACCGACCAATGATGAGCCTGCTTCCCTCAAAGTGCACTTGGTTTGATGGCTATATGCTGTGTTTTAGTGCTGTTTATACCTTCATATCTGTAGCAGCTTGCATAAATTGGTGAATGACTAGCTCAACCACCTCAAAACCCCCCTTGGGTCAACCACCAAGGCTTGGAGATGAAGTATGAACCCTTTACTACTATTAGGGTTTGATCTTTTGCCAAGGGTGGACCTTCAAAGCACTAACCAAATCTGAAACAAGGCTGTACCAGCCACTAGGAGGTGATGTCACCTCTTTTAGGGATGATACCCTAGTTTAAGGCTTATTTGATCTGTAAAACAACTTTTTTATGGATTTTTGCATAATATAAACAACTCAGAAAGTTATAACAGCGGTAACCATTTCGGAATTTACAAGTAAATTCAATACTAAACAAGTACAATGACGAAAATAAATATTTTTTGGATCTTTTCTAAATATTTAATTTTTGGGGTTTTTTCTATTTTTTGATTTTTTGTATTGTTTTCCAATAACATAACACAAGGAATTGTGTAAAATTGAGACTAGTGAAGATGAAGGAATTACACTTAGGTCTTGTTCCTCTGGGCATAAGGAAATCGAGGTTAAAGTTTCTCCTGAGAATTGATAATTCAATATTGAAGAATTGGGGCAAGGCTAGGAAACCCAAACAAGAGACTAATTAGACTAGACTATTGTGCATAAGACCCTAAATTACTCCTACCTTGGATGCCTCCGGTAGTGCAAGACAAGATCTTACGACAATTGAGAAGAAAAGGAGAAGAGAAGATGCCTCAAGAGTCCTTTCACCTTAGAATAGCCTTCAAGATAGTAAAGAAACTTCAAACAACAAGTTTGATTCCTTAGAAACCTTAGAATGGCAAGAAAGGAGGTGCGCAACACTTCAATTACTCATGTACACAAGAAGAAATAAAATTTTAGTCATGTTTGATTCCATGATCTTGATTACAAATGAGAGGAGGGTGCCTTATTTATAAGGAAAAAAGGCTACCTAATTTGTCTTTACCTAATTTGTCTTTAAAATGACTTTTAATGATTTTTTAGGGTTTATCACCCACAATTTGGGGACTAAACCTCCAGAAAGATAAAATAATGATAACAAATGGTGAAATGCTTCAACATGATGAAGATTTGAGCTTGGAAGAAGGATGTCATTCCCCACCTAACCCCAACATGTGTCTTTTTCCCTCAATACCCTCCTTCTTAGATTGCTTCGACCTCCATATGCTTGCTTTCAAGGTGGATGATTTGCTCTTTTTGACCATGTTGACCAAGAGGGAGGAGTTACATGACAATAAGGTCTAAGGGGGTAATAATGAGGTGTGCTAGGGAGGGTGTGACAACCCTTACAAGCGCAATCACCTCTACAAAGCATAAAACCATAAGTGTGGCTAGGAGCCCCTAGGCCATGTGTCCTAATGGATTCATCCCAAGATGCACCAAATACCCACCTAAGGTATAAATGCTCGGCATAATAAGGAGCTTCCCTCATCAAGGGGTAGTCAAGTGAGCTTACAAAGCATAAAACCATAAGTGTGGCTAGGAGCCCCTAGGCCATGTGTCCTAATGGATTCATCCCAAGATGCACCAAATACCCACCTAAGGTATAAATGCTCGGCATAATAAGGAGCTTCCCTCATCAAGGGGTAGTCAAGTGAGCTACAAGACGAACACTCCTTGCAATGAGAACCAATAGGACCTGCCATGTCCTTGACCATAGGTTTTGAGCCCCTCTAGACCAACGCTTTTACATAAAGAAGCCCCACCTTCGCCTTTTACAATGGAAAAAAGACTCTCCTCTTTGGCACATTTGGTAGGGTGCGCTATAGAGGATTTGGGGCGTAACACCAATCATTAAAGAAATATGAAGGTGTTGTTTTATTGCTTAATTATGATTCCATTCAACAACTTAATTTGATAGAAGATGGATAGCATTTGTAGAAATAAAACAACAAATAAAACAAGAGGGAGAATTTCCTCATATTGCTTTACTCCTAAATGAATAGTGTGTTCATTAATAAGCCTTCAATTTGGAATAATAACAAGGGTAGAACAAATTTACAGCAAATGAGGAGCATAAAATGAGACTAACAACAAAGTATATGCAATACCTCACTTCTTCATTAAGTCTTCAAGGGTTTGACATACAATAGAGCCCAACATCAACCTTCAACTCCAAGCTCCTATCCTTTATCACTTCTCAATCTCTAACTGTCTCTCAATCCTCAGTCCACTAAATGAATGGAGAGAAAGCTCCTTTAAATAAAGGTAGCTACATCTCTCTCACATTAAAATACAATATCCTAACTAACTCTATGACAAGTCAAATAATAATAAAATATTGTAGTTAGGCCTTATCCCCATCAAGTTGACTTGCCAACTATGATCTAAAAATATATCGTGTGCAAGATAAACCTCTAAGAGAGAGATAAACCTCTAAGAGAGAGATAAACCATCATTAAGAATAAGATTTTGACCATGTCAAGAAGATAAGAGGTCCCACTTTAAGCGCGCGTCTCTCGCACACATATATAGATAGATATTTATATAACTATTAACACAAACTCACACAAATATGTGTGTGTGTGAGAGAGAGAGAGATACATATAACTATTAACACAATCTCCCTCTCATACACACACATATATACACAGATATTTATATAACTACTAACACAAACTCACACATAACTATTAACACAAACTCACACAAATATGTGTGTGTGTGAGTTTGTGTTAATAGTTATATAAATATCTATGTCTATATATGTATGTGTGTGTGAGTTTGTGTTAATAGTTATATAAATATCTATGTCTATATATGTATGTGTGAAAGAGAGATTGTGTTAAATTGTTAATAGTTATATGCATCTCTCACACACACATATGTGTATGGGAAAGTCAATAACTTGTATGTTTGGTGATAAATTAGAGAAATCATTTGAAATCTTTGCAAAGCAGAAGTAGGCTCGAGGGATTATAGTTTAGAAGAACCACAATTGGTGTTATTGGTTCCTTTTTTTAAATTTAAGATGTTGTCTCTTCCCATCAAGGGATGGAAGATGTCCCTTGATATGATTTAGGGGACATAGGATGCATCCCATGGTTGCTTTTGTATATCTATCTATATTTTTCTTCAAAAAAAGCATTAAGGGATGGAAGATGTCCCTTGATATGATTTAGGGGACATAGGATGCATCCCGTGGTTGCTTTTGTATATCTATCTATCTTTTTCTTCAAAAAAAGCATTGTAGGATTCCCCCTTTTCCTTGGATTCTTGGATGTCGGATTGTACTAACTGTTGCATTAGCAGCTAGTAACCTAACAAGACCATATCCCACGACCTCTTGGTTATTACGTTTGAGCGGTCGGGCTTTTGTTGGATGGGGCCTAACTTGTTAGGCTATCAGTCTATCTATATAACTATTAGTATTAACACAAACATTTATATAACTATTAACACACACACACACACATGGGGCAAGTCAATAACTCATGTTTGGTGGAAAATTAGAGAAATCATATGAAATTATTTGCAAAGCAGAAGTAGGATTGAGGGATCCAAGTTTACAACAATCACAATTGACGTTATTGATTAATTTTTCTTAAATTTAAGATGTTATCTCTTCCCATCGAGGGATTTGAGATTTACCTTGATATGGTTTAGGGGATGTGGGATGCACACACACACACACACACACACACACACACATGGGGCAAGTCAATAACTCATGTTTGGTGGAAAATTAGAGAAATCATATGAAATTCTTTGCAAAGCAGAAGTAGGCTTGAGGGATCCAAGTTTACAACAATCACAATTGACGTTATTGATTAATTTTTCTTAAATTTAAGATGTTATCTCTTCCCATCGAGGGATTTGAGATTTACCTTGATATGGTTTAGGGGATGTGGGATGCATCCCTTGGTTGCTTAGGGGATCTCATCCCATACAAAGGTGTGGGTCAAGCATCCTTGAGGCTTAAACTTGTATTGGGGATGGGAAATGCATCCTTGTTTCGAGTGTTAGTGACAAAAGACTAAGTAGCCAGGTGCAACATTAGGCAGTGATCCTTGTGTGGTTCCCATTAGGCTAGTGATCAAATCCCCTTGCTATTAGGCCAAATTGCAGTCAACTCCCTGCCATTTGTTCTCTATCCCACATTTCTTTTTATAGAAATTGCATAAGTTCCCTGAGACAAGTAAATCACATGATTAATACCGTAGCAGGCTGGCTTATATCAGAAACCTGCAACAAAGATTTCCATTTGCAGATATGAAAGCAACAAGATAAAAACAAATGCTAAAAGACTGTTTGTAGCTTTGTTGCAAATATATGAAGCAACTGTGAAGATAATCTCAAGCTACAAAATAAGCTAGGATGGGATGGATCCTAGCTTCATACAGATCTGATGGATGGGATGGATCCTATTCTGTCAGAACTGAGAAGAGAATTACATAGCAGATCATTGAAGTTCAACTGGACCAAAGGGAAAATTTTAAAGTAGACTTGAGTGAAGAAGAGTTGAGATCTTAAAGTAATAAAGTCAGATGACAGTTGGAAGATTTGGTCTCTATATCATTGCAATGTAAGAGAGTTTAAGGTTTCAAACATGATATTTGCAATCTGATATTGTATATCACCACCAATGTATTATAAATGTAATGCTGTTATTGTTTGCTATGTTGCTAAATGTTATGGTTTTTTTCCTTAAATTTTATGTTTTGTTACAATGAAGTAAGTTCAATACTTGATCAGTTATGGACATCATCTTTAGGCGAACGATCAAACTTTATTTTATTATCTAAAAGAAAGCATAAAACCAATAGCTATCGCATTCATCCCAAGTTTTGTTGTATGCATGGTCCTGCTTAACATATTCATAATTGTTTGCTTCTTATTAAATCGAGGCTAATCAATTTTTATTTGGTTAATTTTGGGATCTTCTGTTTTAATAACTATTTTCTTTTTATCATCGCATATATAGGAGGGGGATCAAGCTCGAAGGAAGGCTAAAATTTCAACTCACGAGAACAGGTATATGAGACATTGTGTTTATTTTATTTGTGCAGTTCCTCCATAATTGTTAATCCTATGTATTGTTTTTGTATTATGCATCATCTTTCACATAATAATAAATAACGTATTTTCCTTGGACCAGAGATGAAGATGATAAAGTTGTTATTCAGGCTGTTGCTCACTATCCAATGTCAAATGTAGATGGAGATATTTATGAACTTGGGGATTGTGTTAATGTTAATGTAAGTCTAATAATAGTTCTCCCCTTTGCTCTTTATATTTTAGTATTTTACGATCGATAATTAATGTTTTTCTATTGGCATTAGTTTTTTTGTATTCTACAATGTGATCTTAGGCACTCATGTATAAAAGTTATCCCTTCATTGTTATGATATATCTTCTTATTAAAAATGATTGATTGTTGCTTCCATCGTGTCAAAATTTAGAGTACTCATCTTAGGACATGTCAAAGCCATGTTCAACATCCATCACTATAAACCTTTATCCCAAAGAATGCGGGGCATACCACCGATGACCCGCTTAATAAGGATTTGAATGAGCTTTAGAAGTAACTTCTAGCTAAGTTATCTGAAACAAAATAGCATAATTAATGTGTTCTACATTACTCTATTATTTTAACTTACTTTTGGTAAAGAAAAGCCTAGCAAAATATTAGATAGCCCCTAGTAACAAAAATTAAGGTTTGATTGATTCTTAAAAAGTAATATTGGAGTAGTATAATCCTCTAGAAAGAAAATTTGAGGCTTGAATTATCAAAATGTAACATTTTGGTAGTATAGTTATATCTAGTTGAGGGTATAGTTTACATGAAACCAAGTGTGTTGCAATATAGTCATATAATTTGTTTGTTTGTTTGTGATTAGAACTCAATCATGAATTGTTATTTCAATTTGGGCCTTGAAAGCTAACCCCAAGTTAAGTTTTGGCACCATTGGCATTATCATTGAAATACATTTCATCCAAAATCCATCCCTTGGACTTAAAATCGACACATTAATACTAGAAGTTATTTTGATTATTTTTGATCTTTGTCTAAGATCTCCTTGAAATGAGAACCATTTTTTATCACTTCTTACACTATTAGCAAAGAGGCTATAATAAAAGTCCTAAGCATTATAACAACATTCTTCTATTGGTATTATCATATGTTTTAGAAGTTATGAAGATTGAGTAAACACTCTAAATTATATATGAAATAAAAGTAAACATTCCATAAAGGTTTCGAAAAGGAAATCGATAAACTATTATATTGTTGTGTAACTTTTAAAATTTCATCCAATTAATGTTTTCAAGTTAGAATTCTTATAGGTGCTTGTTATATGCTAGTTTGAGCCTAGTTAATTGATCAGTGTTGGTTAGTGTGAGTTATGCTTTTGGATCATTTTTATTACAAGTGAAATACATTGGCAGTAAATGAGAGTTTTAGCTCTTATGTGATTTTTTTTATTATGTGGTGGTCACCATTCTTTTTAAAATGGTTGGTTGTATTTTCTTGGGCCCAACATGTAAGAAAAGCTATGACCATTTTAAATTTGGTTAGTTATTGGAATTTTAGCTATGCTTATTGATTCCATTGTCCCCCAACTTACAAGACACCTAATTACCTTGAGAAGGGCTAGATTCTAGAGATCATATAGGTTAGAATTGAGTGAAGCATTGGTTAAAGTTGTATGATGTGATGGTTAAATTTAATAAGATATGAAGGTGCTTATGTCTTATCTCTACATATACTTTCATTATGCTCTTCATGGATGAGTTCTCTCTCCCCTCTTCTTCTCTTCAGGTTTGGATAAGGGTTTTAATCAAACCCACCATCTTCGAGAAGGCTTTTTCAACTTGGCATGCTACATCAATGGTGGCTTGCAGCGATTGACCAGGTCGATGCTTTAGTTATTTTCCATTATATAGTAATGGTTATGCTTAGGCTTGGTGTGTGAGTAATGTGTATTCTATGGCTATGGTTTTATTAATTAGTTTCCTCTCTTGATCATGGCTAAATTTGTTCAATTGCATTACCACATTATAGTTAGTTTTAACTATGGAATGCTTGTTAAATTTTGTTGATAGGATTTCCATTGAGTTTCATGTTAAATATGATGTTAAGGGTTAGTTTTTTTTGGATGCTAAGAAAATAAATGAAAACATGGAGCAAATTATCAAACTAGGAGTTCCAATATAGACATGTTGGGTTAAAACATGGAGCAAATTATCAAACCAAGAGTTCCAATATAGACATGTTGGGTGCAAAGTTTTGAATCCTGATAGACATTGATGGAGTTGGTCAACATGCACAACGAGAGTTGACATTGAGTTGAAAAGAAGCAAGGTGACAAAAGAATTGAAGGAAAGGCAATGGATTAATGCTTGACTTCAACAAATAACTAAAATTTTGCCTTAAATAAATGATGTTTGTTGCATTCGTGACATGAGTTCGCCATGTTGGATACGCGGATAAATGCAAGACATGTGTGTGCATAATTGAGCATCGTTACGTGGTTGTGCACACATGGGGTTGTAACTGGTGTACTTTAGTGTGGGTGATCCATGCTACATTATGCAATGGGAGGTGTCAAATAGTGCTCTAATTAGTTTTGTGTACGAGTCTATTTTATGGAACCATGTGTTGCAGGATTGTAATCTTTTCCATGATTACGAGTTTAATGTTTGGATAGTAAGGGTATACTATATACTATTATACCTATACTATCTCTCTTTGTATGTCAATGAATGTCTAGTTTGTCTTTCTCACATGGTTATATTTTCATGTCAAATGACATGTATTGCAGTCCCTACATCAATGAAGAGGTGGATGTGTATTTTCTTTTAGTATTCGCTTGTGGTTTGGTCTTGAGACAAATGGTGTTTAAATATTTTTGATGTTTTATGCCTCGAAACTTTGAGGTTAGACATTCTTTGACCCCAACAATTGGTATTAGAGCCAATTAGGATCATAGTAGCACTGTCATGTATGCAAAACCATCAATTGGTGGGGATAATAAAATTCTCTTCTCCACACGCGTGGATGGTAGAAGAAAGGTTGAACTGTAGCTCCTTCTCTTGGGTTTTCCTGTACGTAGCCTTGTTATAAGATTCTTGAACATGGAGTCCCTTCAAATCACTTACCATTAGGAAATTTAGATGAGGTTTAGGTTCTTAGAGTTGTTGGGATTTTGCAATAAGCTTTAACTCCCACATTACCCAAAGACCAAAACCTTGAGGCTTCACACTTGGATAATTTTTAGCTTGTTTCAATAATTGTTGATCTAAATGTAGATTCTTTTCCTGAATGTTAAACTCTTTGTTCTTTGCTTTTAAGAGTTTGGGATTTGTTGATTTTTTCTCGATTTCACAATTAGTGCTTCGAGTTGGTGGATGATTGTTGGCTCCATTTCTTGTAGTTTTATGGGCTTTGATAATTTTCTCCTTACAATTGGCATATGGCAAGGTTTGTTTTATTTCCTTCTTTTACCAATGTCATCTTGACACTTTGGATTCTAACAAGCATGGTTGAGGCTTCAAATATTCCAGGAAAACAAATTTGGTCTTTTGCTCTTGAGGTTTCCTTGCTTTCACCTACCCCTTGGCCTCACATTATTGAAGTTTAGACTGAAGCCAACGATGGAGCAACTAGAGTTTCTAGTCATTAATCTTTTTGTCCTCTATTGTTTGTGTTAGGGCCCAAGGATTGTTACCTCATGATAGCTTTCTATGAGGGAAGCGCTATGAGATAGCTTGGACACATTGCTACAATATTAGAAGTAACGTTTGAGTAGAAATAGCTTGTGTAGGGTGTTACAACTTAAACCCTCACCTATGGTGTCAAAGTCCTAATTCACAAGGTGAAGACTTGAGGGTAATTGAGGGGGAGGCCACTGCCACTTCATTGACCCTCTTTTTCACTTTAGGTTGGCTCTCCTCTAGCGCAGGGGGGGATTTTTTGGAAATAGGATTGTTAAAGTTATATCATAAAAGATCAAGGTGAAAAGAAGTTACTTTAGCAAAACTTAAGTATGGAAGATAGTGTTAAACTAGTAGCAACAAGGAAGGTCTTCCCGCATGCATGTGTTCTTGCGTGCAGAAGACTTAAATTAGGAAGCCAATTGTATTTAATTATTTTTCCTAAGTTTACTTTGGAAAATAACTAAAGTGATCTAATTGTTTATTAACTTTAGTGAAACGCTAGTTAAAGTGAAAGTAAAATTAGGGTTTTCGCTTTACCACTAGTTAAAGTGAAAGTGAAATTAGGGTTTTCGCTTTACCTAAAGTTATAAAAGAGAGATCAATTGGTGGAGAGGACACACACTTGTATTTCGACAGAGACAGGATATAGACAGGGAGAGAAAGTCAGATAGAGGATTTAGTTGAGAAGACGGAGGAGCGAGCAGCAGGATCATCGAGCTTCATACAACTGGGCTGTACACTCACACAGGAGGGTGTTGAGGTTTAGTTGGGATTTTCCCAGTGATTCTGTCGGGTACTGCATTCGGTTTGGGTGAATTTGCAGTGATTGTAAAAGTTCCATATTTTTTTCATAATAAAATCTATATCTGACTGCTACACCGGTTTTCCCATCTTGGGTTTTTTTGGGGGTTTCCATACCCAAAATAATAATGTCAATATTGTTATGTGATGTTGTGAGTTATTTCTCAGTTTTATATTCCGCTGCATACTGTAAAAGATATTCATGTGTGGTTATCAGTTGATATTTTGCATGCACTGTTTAGCCTTAGTTGAATATTAAAGGAAAATTTACATGGTATCAGAGCTCTGGTGAGCTAAAGCTGAGAGATTTGTAGCAGCAGTGATAGATCAGGGGCAAATCTATAGGAAGACACAAACCTAGAATTCCATATCCAGGGTTTGATAGGTACACTTCACTATGGCCATGCAGTTGAGAGTTGAGGATAGACTCTAGGGTGCTTAGAACTTTCCTACATGGAAAGAGAGGATCACAAGGATCCTGGACGTCAGTGATGCTAAGGAGCACATTGACTCCACAAAAGTTGTACCCATAGATCCGGTAGATTTGATAGCTTGGAAGAAGATTGATTCCAGAGCCATGCTGATTATCATGGATGGAGTGAAGGACCATATAGTCCCTCACCTTTCTGGTAAGAAAACTGCATTGGAGATGTGGAAGGCTTTGGAAAGTTTGTACCAGAGCAAGAACGAGAATTGGAGGATGGTGTTGCAAGAGAGGATGTGCAACACCAAGATGACCAAGGGAGAAGGAGTGGTGCCTTATCTCACGAGGCTCACACAGATTAGGGATGAGCTTGGAGCCGTTGTCTCTAAAATTGATGATGAGGAGCTAGTTTGGATAGCCCTCAATGGCTTCTCTAAGCCATGGGATACCTTTGTCAAAGGTGTTGTGGCTAGGGAGAAGCTCGCTGATTGGAAGAGACTATGGGATGACTTTGTGCAAGAGGAGACCTGTATGGGTCAAGGATCAGGGTCATCCAGCAATGGCCCACAGATTGTGGATGAGGAGGCTCTAGCCCTTACAGGGAAGAGCAAGGGGAAGGAAAAGAGGAAGAAGGATGGTAAGAAGAACCTTGACGTGTCAAAGGTCAAGTGTTTTATCTGCCACAAGCACGGACACTTTGCCTCCCAGTGCCCAAACATGAAGAAGAAGAGTAACACTCAGATGGCTAGATTTGTAGAGGTGGATGAGTTTAGCAGGAACTTCGATGAGGAGTTTTGTTTGATAGCTTGCATGGCAAGCACCACAGGGAGCAACATATGGTACATTGACAGTGGAGCATCTAGTCACATGACTGGACATAAGAGATTCTTTAAAGACCTGCAGGAGGGTGTAACAGGGATCCACGTTGAGCTGGGTGATGATGCGCGGTATTAGGCACAGGGACTTGGCATTGTTTCATTTGAGAGGGAGTCTGGAAAACCCCTCAGTTTTGCTGATGTGTTATATGTTCTAGGACTGACTAAGAACCTTATATCAGTCTCCACTCTGGAGGACAAGGGATATCAAGTGAAGTTCTGTGACCATAGAGTGTATATCAGGCCCAAGGGGTCAGATAGGAGCTTGGATTGGGTGATTGGTAGAACGAGCGGGAAAGTGTACAAATTACACTTTGAGCCTGCAAAGGCTCTAGTCAGCAGCAACAGTAGCAGTCAGGGTGAGTTGTGGCATAGGAGGATGGCACACTTACACCATGGAGCACTGAAGCATTTGAGACAGGAAGTCATTGGAGTTCCTCAGGTACAAGAGGAAAAGCATAACCAATGCAAGGGTTGTGCTTTGGGGAAGAACATCAGGAAGCCTTTCCCACAGAGTGAGCACAAGTCTAAGGAGCCCTTGGACTTGGTGCATTTGGATGTATGCGGACCTATGAGTGTCCATTCGTTCAGTGGTTACAGTTACTGCGTAACCTTCATTGATGACTATTCCATGAAAACCTGGATCTATTACCTGAAGTACAGGTCAGAGGTCTTTGAGAGGTTTCGAGAGTTCAAGACTCTTGTGGAGAACATAATAGGAAAGAAGATTTGGGTGTTCAGCACAGACAACGAGGCTGAGTACACTTCCAATGAGTTCATGGAGTATTGTTCAGTTGAGGGGATCAAGAAGGAGCACACTGTGCCCCATACCCCACAACAGAATGGAGTTGCAGAGCGGAAGCACAGGACTATGATTGGAGCATCCAAGGCCATGCTATTTGATCAGGGTTACCACTATTCCCCTGGGTCGAGGCATACATGACTACAGTATACATTCAGAATAGGTGTCCTCACACAGCCTTGGGGAGGAAGACACCAGAGGAGGTCTTCACAGGCACTAGGCCAGATGTGAGTCACATTCGCGTATTTGGCAGTGTCTGCTATTGTCATGTTCATGCTGAAAATAGGAAGAAGCTGGACCCTTCTGGAGAGAAGGGGTTACTTGTTGGTTACAACGATATTTCGAAGGCATATAGAGTTTACATTCCTGCTTGCAGAGGATCATTGTGATCAGGGATGTCCAGTTCGATGAGGACAGGGCCTTGCGGAGATCTCTGGACTTACCAGTAGAGCAACAACCAGCATAAGAGTCGGGAGTCAAGTTGGAGGAGCCAGATGTACAGGTACAAATATAGACACAGAGCACAGGTTCTAGTGGTCAAAGGGAGTCAGGTGGACAAGATCCTTCAGTCATTGACTTGAAGGATGAGCTATAGCAGGAGACAGACATCCAACAACTGTAGCAGGTTGACACTAGGCCAAGGCCTAAGTGGTTTATGTCCACAATGTAGGATTCTAGGCAAGTAGATCCTCCACATACATCTTTTAGACAGAGTGTACCCCCATAGAGGCTTAGTTATATGGCACTGATGACAGAGTTGATTAACTCTGAACCTTCCAGCTTCGGGGAGGCTGCACAGCATGATGTGTGGCAGGAGGCTATGGTTGAGGAGTATGACTCCATTATGAAAAACCAGGTATGGGAGGTTGTGCCGAGGCCACAAGGGAAAAAGGTGGTGGGGTCCAGATGGATTTACAAGGGGAAGCATGCAGCAGATGAAAGCGTGGAGAAGTACAAGGCGCGCTTCGTGGCAAAGGGGTTTTCACAGAAGGAGGGTATTGATTATGAGGAGACCTTCGCCCCTGTTGCTAGGTATTCTTCCATTCGGACCATTATCTCACTAGCAGCTGAGATGGGTTGGCGTGTCCATCAGATGGACGTCAAGACTGCCTTCCTCAACGGAGTGATGAAGGAGGAGGTGTATATTGAGCAGCCAGAGAGGTTTGATGGGGAGAGCAGGGAGACACATGTATGTAGACTGCAGCGAGCTCTTTACGGGCTCAAGCAGACACCTCGAGCATAGTACTCGAGGATGGACAGCTATCTACGGGAGATGGGATTTCAGCGGAGTGAGGTTGACCACAACCTGTACTTCTTGACAAGTGAGGTGCCTCTCATACTGGTCCTATATGTGGATGATCTCTTTTTGACAGGAGATGAGAGGCTAATTGGAGATTGCAAGTCCAACCTTGCAGTGGAGTTTGAGATGAAGGACCTTGGGTTGATGCATTACTTTTTGGGCTTGGAGGTTTGGCAGAGAGATGGATGCTTCTTCATCGGACATGGGAAGTATGCAGTAGAGATCCTAAAGAGATTCAGGATGGAGGACTGCAAGCCTATGGCCATACCTCTAGTTTCCAACTGGAGGAAGATTGATGCATCTGGATCAGGCGGATTTGATCCTACCTTGTATCATCAGCTTATCAGATCGCTTATGTATTTGGTGAACACTCGACTAGACATCAACTTTGCAGTCAACTCTTTGAGTCAGTTCATGGTGGACCGTCGGAAAGTGCATTGGACGGCTGCGAAACACATACTTTTCTACATCAGAGGTACGGTGGAGCATGGATTGGTTTATGAGCGCAGGGGGAGTGTACAGTTAACAGGTTTCACAGATGCTGATTGGGCAGGATGTGTAGAGGACCAGATGAGTACTTCAGGTTGTTGTTTCAGCATTGGATCAGGGGTTGTCTCTTGGTTCTGTAGGAAGCAGAAGTCATTTGCATTGAACTCGACAGAGGCCGAGTACATGGCAGCCAGCATGGTTGCTTGTGAGGGTATGTGGCTAAGGAAGTTAGATGTAGGGTTGTTCGAGTGTGAGCTAGAGGCTACAGTAGTTCACTGTGACAATCAAAGTGACATTAGGCTATCGGAGAATCCAGTGTTCCATGACCGGAGCAAACACATAGACATCGGATACTACTTCTTGATAGATTGTGTTCAAAGGGGAACCATTCAGTTGGAGTACATATAGACAGATGAGCAGGTGGCAGTCATTTTTACCAAGGCACTTTGTAGACATAGTTTTGTGAAGTTCAGGGATAAGTTGGGGTTGCTACTGAATCCCTTAAGTTGGAGTTGTCGGGTACTACATTCGCTAGGTTTGGGTGAATTTGCAGTGATTGTAAAAGTTCCATATTTTTTTCATAATAAAATCTATATTTGACTGCTGCACCAGTTTTCCCATATTGGGTGTTTCCAGGGGCTTCCATACCCAAAATAATAGTGTCAATATTGTGATGTGATGTTGTGAGTTATTTCTCAGTTTTATATTCCGCTGCATATTGTAAAAGATATTCATGTGTGGTTATCAGTTGATATTTTGCATGCACTGTTTAGCCCTAGTTAAATATTAAAGGAAAATTTACAGATAGATTATGCAATTATGGGCTATGGGAAGATCAAAACCATTATTAAGTTCATTGGGCATATGGAGTCCTCAAACAACAAGAATTTGAGTACTCTTCTCACAAAGGGAAAGAGATCGATATTCGAATAAAAGGAATTACTAACTACTTCACATGCTGTTTACCAAGGTAAATTCAAACTTGTTATGAAAACCAACAAGCTTTAACATCATAGATTTATTACATGAAGGGGAAACCACCATCAAATGTCATGTATTCCTAGTACTTTCTATAATGGAAATGATACTAATCACATATATCCATTAAACACAATGAGAAGGGCAATAAGGAAATCATTCAGTACAAGCAACTTCAAATAAAAAAAAGGGTTACCAATTTGATGCAACACACATAGATCTCCAACAAGAAATTTGGCCCAAGCAAGATCAACAATAAGATTCCGTTGCAAGCACCAAATACTCCATTGTCACCATTCAACTATTATTAGTTTCTCTCCAAACTTTTCCATCCTTCAAATGGAGAGGGAAAACTTGTATAGACGTTTGAGTTGAACTCCTTTTACCCTTAAATAGGTTTGAGTTGAACTCCTTGTACCCTTAAATATGTTTGAGTTGAACTCCTTGTACAATAAGCAATAATTGTTTTCCTAGATGATAGATCTATTAGTTCTTCAAGGATTACAATAAAATATTACATTTCTAACCTCCTCAACAATTAAAAAAAAAGTAGCCATGAGTTGTTGAGATCTTCTTACTTTTCTAGAAGAAATAATAAAATAATCCTCTTTGAAGAAAACAATATAATAGTTCTCTCATGTAACTATCTCCTTGAGAAGATTCAACATAATAAAATAATAGAGTTAGTTCGAAACCACCTCGCAAAATAGAGCAAGAAGTTAAGGCGCCTCCATATATTGAGTGGTTTGACCAACCAATTACCCTCACAAAATTATAATTTACTCCACAAGTGCACCCTTCAAGAAATAGAATGCACATGTGTGGGTTTAACCAACTTTCTTAAGGCAGGTGTGGGTATAACCAATTCTTTAGCAAAAGTGCCCTTTAAGAGTGTCCACACATGTGGCTTTTACCAACTTTTCTTGAGGCACATGTGGCTCCCTCAAAGCACTTCTTACAATGTGTAACAATGTCCACATGTGTGAGTGGAACAAGAAGACAAACCATGCATGAATAACCACTTTGACAAGGCAAATAAGAAAATAGTCTTGGAGTAGAAAAGGAACCCTTGTAAAATGTGCCATTTAATCGCCTTGACCAAGCAAATAACCAATTTGAGGAGTGTGCCCTAGGGAGGCATGCCAAGTTTGTTATAACTCTCTTCATCAAATGATAAAATAATTCCAAGGGGGCGCCACAGTGAAGTGTGCAACACTTGTTATACTTCTCATCTCCAAATGCTAACTCATCACACCTAGTCCAAGGAGGTGTGCCCTAGGGAAAAGTGTCAACCTCTTCAAGCTATAAACTATTATTAAATTGGATGCTTGCCTCAACATATGTGCCACAAAAACCATATTATATCTTGCAATAATCATCATCCATGTGTGAACAAGGAAACATGAGCTAGGGTGCTTGATTACGAAGCCTCCATGTGGTCAAATAAAAGTCAAAGAACCCCAAATCATCGTCAACATGTGTGTACAAGGCTAGCACTCCAACAAGGGGTGTTAAGCATGTCACGAGAAGGTGGTACATGTTTTGAGCAAAACCAAGATACTTATGGTGCTCACACTAGAGGCATGCCATGAAAAGGTGGTACATGTTTTTCGCAAGCCCAAGATATGTAGGGTGCTCACACTAGAGGCCCCTAACTATATGAAATACATCTATCTATGCTTGGAAACTTTGCAAAATAAAGTCCTAGGATGTTCCTCCATGAAAATATATCACAATAGAATCTTAGAAACCACAACAAAACACCCTTTAATTTTATCATCACACCAAGGCACAATATTAACACTTTAAAATTAGGGAGACCCTAAGTTATAGGTTCCTCCTCCATAAAATGCACCAAGTGTTAAATAATTGCATCAATGCTAAGCAACCAATTGTCCAATCATGACATCGTTATTAAATAGGGGGAGTGCATCATATCATGAAAAGTTTTGGTCTCTTGGCATTTGATAACTCATCAATTATACCACCAGTAACACACTAGGACATCTCATCCCACTCTTAGAATCATGAAATCAACCACAAGTTAACATCATCTCTAAGTCAAAACATGAATGCGTCCCTTATCCATCAAAACATCTAGCAATGTTATCTTGCAAGCTCGATTTTTATGAAAAAATACACAAGTGTTGTGATAAGAGTCACAAGTGCAAGCCTCATGCAACATGAGGGGTAGCATAGAGAACACCTAGAGTTGAAGATACAAAAGTTGTCTTATTGCTTCAAGGACAAAGGCCTTCAACAACATAGGAAAGTCTATTGTTTGTCTACTATTAAGCTCTCCCCAACGATCCTATGAAATCCTTACCACTCATGCTTCTCTTATTTTTTATGATAATGGATAAACCATTGTTGGGCACGTGGGGGGGGGGGTGGTGTCGGGGGAGGCCATCGTCCATTTTATGCTAGATAGAAATATGGACTAGATACAACCTTGATATAACTTGTATACATATCTTTCTTGGATATGAGGATTGATATGGACGATGTTCTTATCAAATAATTATTGGATGGATATCGACACCTCATGTTAGATACAAATATGAGTTGGATACGACCCCATCTTGGATTGATGTGGGTTGTGTAATTATCCTTTTTGGATATGGGATTCTTATGGTTGGAATATGTATTGGATACATCAAGCATACCATATTGGATACATTCGATAGAGATTCTCTAATCCCATTAGAAAGAAAAAATCAAGGCTCACAAAGTTTCTAAAACTTTCATGGGATTATCATTGACCAATGTTTTAAAACTTGGACTCGGACTCAGAATTGGCTGAGGGTCAACTTGGACTTGGACTCGAACTGGACAATGAATCGGTAATGACTCGACCGATTTGAATTTAATGACTTGGTTCACTAAAAAACACATAAAATATTTAAATTTTAAAGAAAAAATATTTTAAAGATTCTAATCCATTATTTCAAATCATTATTGCTCATGTATATACTATATACCATATAAGGGTGAACATATCGAAATGGCACGATGTGTACTGTGCAATACATATATGGAACATTGCAACACAATGAAAATACATAATCAATGAAGGCTTAAATGGCTTGTAGAGTGGCATACTTCACTAATTTATTAAATTTGATTCTTTCCATAATTCCTCCCTCCTGGAGATGCCCAGGACCTTCTAGATCCCACCGACAACATTCTAGAGGGCGACCCGCACCTACCAACCCCGATTCATGACAACAGACACTCTTACAGTTCACTCAGTTTTCTTCGTTCAGCCTCAGATGTTAGGAGTACCAGACCTTCCTCGGCATTCTCAGCTCCTGGATCTGGTCCACTTGAGCTCCTTCGCCCCTGTGCTGGACTACATGAATGGAACCGGAGCATGAATTCTCCCATGCTTCGGCCTAGCTCGACTGGATTATCTTTACTTCTGTTTATTTCATTATTTATATTGTACTCTCTTTAAGGGAGATCGTTTGATCCTCCCACATGCATACTCTATCATTGTAACCGATAGTCCCGTTGACCTACTTTGTGGTCATTAGTGGACATTAATAAAATTATCTTATCTTATCTTATCAGAGGCATATACAAACTTCGCTGCTTAAAGTAGACAAATATCATGAGTTGAAAATCGAGATTCCATACTTATCATTCCAAGTTCCAACCATGCACAATTTCCTTCTAGTATCTCATAGTTACAAGAAATATCAACAAAATGGCAACGAATGGGCCCCAACACTGCTTAAACCACTCACAATGGGAGAGCAACTCCAGTTTGTAAAGAATAGCACAGTAACAAAATCTGTAAACTGCTTGTAATACAAGAATTACCATAGTCCTAAATGACCATTAGTAGAAATCATCAACAGGTTAAGAGACAAGAATAGGCATAGTCCTAACTAACATGCAGGACATATTTGAAGTTCAAAAGTTGTAGAATTAATTAAAAAAAAAAATTTAGTGTTTTAACTCCATGCATCAACTCAGATCAACTTGGGTGATTCATCCCTTAACTTGGGTGAGTTGGCCGGTTTAGTATTGAACCGGCCGAGTTGGACACCGACTCAGTCGGTTCGGTACCAACACAGTCACTTGAGTCAATTTATAGGCCGAGTCAGCTCGGTTCGAGGTCAACTCGGCCAATGTGGTCGACTCGGACTCGGACTTGGCCGAGTTTTAAAACACTGTCATGTACCTCCATAACAAGAATAAATTATGACATGGGACAATGACCCCCTTAACAAGAAAGAGTTTTTATGGGAGAGGACAAGCCCTATAGCAGTTTTGCTATTCATTAGGGAAATTTTGCATTATTCATTAGTGCAAATTTGAGGTCTAAAACGAGCCGTATAAGAGAAATGCCGCCATTGAGTTGGAAATTCAAGAACCAATAGAATTTCAAGTAATTGGGTTAATGATAATAGTTGAGTTGGAGCTATACAAGCCAAACTTGATTATGTGTCCTATTATTTTAGTTATCCTCATATAAACCTCACATATAATCATTGAGTTAGTTATCCTCATATAAACTTGATTATGTTTCCCATTTTTTATAGTTATCCTCATACAAACCTCACATAAGGTGCTTGAGATCTGAATAAGTGAGCACTTTGGTTGATTCAATGAGAAACCCAAAAATAAACAGTAAAAGCTAGAAATAGAAGATACTAGAATAGATTGCCCTAGCTTTATCCATCTTGCCAAAGGCCTTTTTTTATAGTTTTACAAAGCGTCAACAAGTTAACTTCTTAACTAATTGCATGTAGAGCTGAAAGAAACAATAATTTTTTTCCTCGGGGAAAAACCATGTATATTTCCAGATAGAAATTTAAATACAATCCTCAGTGTTCAAACAAAATGTCCTTGAGAGGATTGGCTTTATAGCTTCTTCTTTACCAGACTGACAAAAAGATTCTACCACTCAAGACTACATTCTGTCAAAATAGAACTGAAAAGAGTTTCTGACTTTCTTTCAATTTAGACTGGATATTACATCACTTTGTAATAAAAAACATATGAACAGGAAAATTTAAAATTTAAACACAGGAAAAGTCCTTGATGAGATCATAGTCCCATCCTTAAATTCATCTAAATAAACTTGAGAGATTGCTCCAGAGAATCCTTCTTTTGACAGCTTCTTGTTCCTTGTATTGTCTGTAAATATGATTGAAGGAAATCTCATGAAGAAGACAGCTTCTTGTTCCTTGTATTGTCTGTAGATATGATTGAAGGAAATCTCATGAAGAAGACCAGCTATATCTCTTAAATGAACTGGCAAATTATAGAGCCCAAATTTTTCTATTTGATTTTCCTCGTTCATCCATCTAATAGTTATCTCAGAGCCACCATAGATTTGTATCGATGATATGAATTTCCTGTGGGATGCTTTTAGCAGAAGCATGAGTGCAGTAAGTTCACCTTGGTTGTTTGATGATTTGATCCCTGGCCTAGAAAAGCTTTTCCTGCAATGAAATTGTCATCAGAAGTAAGTAGCACATAACCTGCCCCACATTTTGAGCCACCTTGTTGGCTGGCACCATTGAAATATCCCCAGGGTGTATTCTTTTCGATCTGAGTAGTAGTTCTAACTTTTGGAGTGCTATTATGAGTCTGGAAGAATGCTAGCAGATAAATAGCTTGCTCAAAGATGCATTCGTTTCTTGCTATCCAAACCCTCCACATGACTAAAATTGGAAGAGTTCTTACCTGCTTGAGGTTTTTTCTTGTAAGCCATTCCTTGAGATTCTCTAGAACATTATGTTTTGACTGTAAGGACAGCAAGCCTAGGGAGACTTCTACATCCTTCCAAGCCTGGATTGTATATGGACATTTGCAGAACAAGTGAAGGTTAGATTCCAAACTATTTTTACATAAACAACACCAGCCAGGCCCTTCCAAATGTTTCTTTTCCAAATGGTCCCAAGTTGGAGTTCTATTGTTCAGGATAAGCCACATTAGCAGAATGCTTTTAGGAGGTGCACTGACCTTCCACATTTTCTTTTACCACCAGTTTTCAGAGAGAGCTGGGATCCTGTTGTTCTTCATAGCCCTTCGATACACTATAGGGTCTGCCTTCACCTTTCCATGCCCAGACCAATTCATCTGCTTTCTCTGTTAGTCTTATATGAGTCCTTTTTAATTCACCAATGAATCTAGACGTGTTCCCTCATGGTTGAGAGGTACATTGTTGGTTAGTCACTTTTCTTGGGGGTTGCTTCGGCACTATTCTTGCTACATATTGGCTTTTAAGTTATATATATGTGTGTGTGTGTATTCCTTGGAATATATTTCTTGGGGAAACTCTTGGACACGTCCCCTAATTTTGAGGATGGTACCTAGTGTAAGTTTGGAGGTGCCTAAGTTCTAAGTACCTTGCCTTAAGGGAATTGAAGAAAGTCGAACTTGTGACCTCCCCTACATTGAGGAAGAGATATTATGTCTGGCTAATGACCATTTGAGCTAACCCTCAGAGCTAGACATATATTTATTTATTTATTATGGTAAACAATCCATTGGACCAATGATTTGGTTAAACTACGACCTTGTACTGAAATATATTTTGTTAGCAAAGATGGTGGTGCTTGTATTGAGATAATGCATTTACACTAATTTTGGCACCAATGCTCTAAGCAAACCAATGTAATCAACCCTTTTTAACAAGGGAGGACTGTAACCAAAGAAGCCACACTTGGCAATCATTGCTTGAAGGCTAAGACAATACTAGGCACAAGGCCCAAGAAGGCACTAAGGAAACATCTAGTAGGCACAAGCCTTAAGATATGCAATAGTTAGGATGCAATTGTCACACAAGACATACTAAATGTAGGGGAGGAGAATGCTAATGTTAATGTATCAATATAACCATATGTAACATTAGGGTTTTTAGCTATAATCAATAATCTATTGCCAAAATCATGATTTCACAAGATTTTTGTGGACCTTTTAGTACTCTAGATGTTCCAACTTCCAAGCTTGAAAGGTGTTCGAAGTTTTGCAAACTTGAACGAAAGACAAAGGAGAGCTCCAGAAGAGGCCTAAAGTCATCTTGTGGCCCCTAAAGAGCTTAATCATAGGGAAAAAGAACCAAGAGTAGGCGCTCGAAAAGCAAAAGGGCCAATTTCAGAGACTAGGTGTGAGAGATTGAGGGCAAATAGATAGCACTCGAGTGTTCAGGTGGAGGAAGACCAAGGGACCAAGCGCTCGAGCGTAAAGGTACTAGATCCCCAATGAGCATATCGGCCCGTAGTTTGTTGGATCTATGGCTGGGAGGGATAGTGCATCAAGGAGATGCATAGAAGATAAAGCACCCTCGTCGAGCCATTGGACCAAAACCGCTAGGCTACGTGGTGTATTCTGATTGATGACAATTCCCAAAATAAGCTTTCGAAACCGCTTTTTGGCTAGAGCCGTTATTTCCCAGCCTATCGAAATGCGAATTCCACCCTTTCTCGCGCGAGCCAACTAGATGACCTCCATGGTCAACCGAGGAAGGAGAGATGGAACCCAGGTGGACCAATTGGAAACTGACACATGTCAGGTGGGTCTGGATTACGTTAGCTGATGTCATCCAAAACATCACCCGTGGATTTGTGCCACTTAGCAAATTTAAAAATTCAAAGCCGTTGGAAGGGCAAATATTAAAAAAGAGCTCTTTTCTTCCTTGCAACTGAAGCAAAGTGAAAGCATCGTCCTGAAAAGCTGCAACAGAAGCACATATTGATATAACCTAGTACAGAAGGCCACCCAAAAGGGTTTGACTAGAAAGAAATGAAAGCCATATGTAGCTGGACATTTTAAAGCAACAACCTCGACGGAGTGAACGGGACAAGAGTGAAAGGACAGCTGGTAGACAATTATCACAAACAGAAAGCTGGTAATGAGGACTCCCTCCTATGTAAGGAGGACTCGAAGAAGAAGAAAAGGCTGACAGATTTTTGAGAGGGTATCTTAGAGAACCGTTGAGTCGAATTTTGGATTTGATATTTGTATACAGGGAGTGAGTTTCAGAGATTAAGATCTTGATGTATACTAGCACTGTCTTCTCTTTGTAATTTTGTCTTTCTACTGTGAATTCCATATATGGATCCTGTCTATGTAAATTTCTCTTGATATAGTGAAAGCTCTGAGTAGCGAGCTTTGCACCAAATTCATAGCATTGATATGAATGTATGCTGAGCATTCTGACTGAAATAAAGATTTCATGTTATGACCTTTGTTTCCTTCATCTATATTCATTGTTGAAATAGTAATTGATGTTATCTGTTGCTGTCTAAATATATGAATGTATTGACTGCTATTGTCAAGCATTTATCAAGTATGATTTGCATTATGTGTAAATACTGATATCTTCATTGCTCAATATTTTTCTTTCAGCCTGAATGTGTAAGATTTGTCTTAATGGCACCTAACACACTTCTGTTGTGTCTCCACTTTCTCAATTCACTTTCATTTACATCTAAACGCTGAATATTCACCTCGAAACTCATCTGGAGCAAAATCCTTATATAAAAGTCTGTCCATTATGTTCATATCTGCAATATTTCACACATAAACCATAAATATCACACTGCAATAAATATTAATCTCTAAAACTTAAATAATTGAGCCTCATCGTGCCCTGCCGTATTTCAAATTCAGCCTTGGCACATCTAAGGGTAACAATACCTTGATTAATTGAAAAGTTCAATTTTTACCAAAAATTGTGAGTCCATCCTAGAAAATCAGTCATGTGGAAAAAGTAGTAGCTTAAGTAAGGTGGAAAACCTAAACAATACCCATTTTCACTTGTTTAAGGAATCTTCCAATGAGTTTTTGATGGGCAAACATGGATTTTTATCTTCATCAATGAATCTTCCATGGATTGGGAATGATTTTCAATGGCTATTTTCGACTTTCAAGGTAAAAAATTCATGTTCTTACTTTTTTTTGGTTGTGTCATATTTATGCAAGGGTTTGCGATGTTTGTCTCTTGTTTTTGTTTTTGTGTCTTCGAGAGGTTTTCATGCTCTTATCTTTTTTTAAGGAAACATTCTCTAGTGTTGAATTGTTTGTACTTTTTGTTGTAGGTTTCATTAATTACCCACCAACATATTGAAGCCTTTTGGATTGATTTTGGAAAAAGGAAAACCTTTTGAGGGGGCCAAATAATTAAAAGATGACTTGTCAGATTTTTGGAATGCTATTTTTTGGGATTGATTGTTTTATATACCATTATTCAAGGATCCTAGACATGAAGTTGATCTTTATTCAGATATTGTCTCTCCAGAATCTAGTGACAAGCTGCCACAACTATTCACAAGGAGGCAAAGAAGAAGTAAGAAAAATGAGCTATTTGACTTGAACTTGCAACTAGCGGAATGAAGAACTACAAGCATATTGGGGACAAGGGGAAGTAAGAAGTGTGCAATTGATTTGCCTTCCACAAGAACCTAGCCATCATTTATTGTTCCTAGAATGAGAGTTGGGTCATAACCTTTGATCAAATTAGTTCTTTAAAAAAAGGAAGAAGTTGATAGGATTATGGGCAATTGTTTCTAATGGAATATACCCTTTAACATTGTCAAGAGTGTTGTTGTTTCTGGTCTAGGATTTATTGTCCCTACTTGTGATAAGTTGATCAATAATTCAAAAATAAAAAGCTAGATACAAATACCAAATTGGAGGAGCTGAAAAACGTGGGAAACCACTAGATGGATAATTATGTCTAATGGTTGAATGAATGGGAAGGGAAATACCCTCCTACAATTTTGTTTTTGCTTAATTGCTCCAAATGGGACAATATCTTTTAAGATTGTTGACTCATCAACCCATGGAAAAATGCCACATTATTTTGTGAGTTGGACGACTTCATCTGTGATAGGGGATTTGGATGTTGTTATTGTTGTTGTTGGCCTAGGATTTAAGTGCCTTAATTTTCATGAATTCATGTGGCTGATCCTTCTAAAAGTGAAGGTAGATATAAACACCATATTGGAGGTGCTAAAAAAATCACGGGAAACCACTAGATGCACGATCATGTTTGATGGTTGAATGAATGGGAAGGCTAGTACCATCATAAAGTTCTTGGTTAATTGTCCTAGGGGTACAATTTTCCCATAGCAAAGATGCCACATTTTTATGTGAGTTGGAAGAGTTCACACTCCATGTGCTACCCATTGCATCACTTTGATGCTCGAGGATATCAACAAAATTGACATTATCAAGGCGGTTATTGAATCAAATGAGATCTACCCCATCTCCCCCAATATTCCATAGTAGATATGCATCTAACCCTTTCTTCTTCAAGGTCATCTCCATTTTTGATCCTCCAATTTCTCCCATTCCATATATAAATGACACATAAGAATTGATCTATACCAGTTAGTTGTTTTGTAAGAGTATATATCTCTCTTAATATGTGAGAAACTGCTAATGTCCTAATGTCCTATCACCACACATGTAGAATAAGAAGAAAAGCTTTCCCATTTAGAATAAGAAGAAAAACATCTAACCCTTTCTTCTTCAAGGTCATCTCCATTTTTGATCCTCCAATTTCTCCCATTTCATATATAAATGACACATAAGAATTGATCTAAACTAGTTAGTTGTCTTGTAAGAGTATATATCTCTATTAAAATGTAAGAAACTGCTAATGACCTGATGTCCTATCACCACACATGTAGAATAAGAAGAAAAACTTCCCCCATTAGTATTAGGCTCCCCTCTCCTTACCAGCTGGTAGAGAGGGAGGGTTGGAGAGTGTTTGCTTGAGGGTTGGAGAGGTTCCTCTTCAAACTATTACCAAATTCATATATAATGATGCCACAGTTCTTACCCTAATGTGGAAACTCATAGGAGACAAAGAGTTGGTGTGTCTCGCCATCACACTTTTCATTATTAGCTTCATTTCTCTTCAAACCATCCTCACTTGTATTTTGGAAGCAAAGAGGATGTTTATTTTTGATGAATGATATGCTAGTCCTTATAGCAAGAAACATGAAGGGAAGGCTATTGCCAAACTAGTTTATCAAGGTTCCTTTTAGGAAGGAGTAGAGGAGTTTTGTAAAGTTAGCAAACCTTTGGTAAATGATCTTCACTTGGTCGATGCCAATAAGCTCACAATGGGCTACTTGTATGAGGCAATGGATAAGGGAAGAAAACATATTTGATCTTATTGTAAGATCTGTTAGATTTTATAGACATAGCAGTATAATTCAATTGTATATAATAAACATGATCACTTAAAGTATAACCAAGCATAGAAACAATAGTGATTATGGAGCTTTATTAACCATGGTGATGATTTATCACCTCCCAACCGTAGACAATGCAGAACCATTGTCTCCCTCGAGCTCGCCCTTGGGAGATCGCAAAGGGAGAAAATTTAATTAAAAGTTTTGATACTTTTCTTCCGAAATGCAACGTATATTACTTCAATTGTCAAATTAGTACATTAGGGAATAACATTACATCACTCAACAATGGGGGTCCTAGGAAAATCACGCCATGAAAAAACCAAGAAGTCAAGCATATGGGCTTGCATACCAAGAGGAGACTCAACATCATGATGAAAGGTATTTAATTTGACTCTCACAAGTAAAGACAACTCTTCCTTAAATCTCTACAAATCACTAAGGCTAAAAGAAGAATGGTTTACTTAAAAAGTAACTTTATATCGATGCTTCCACAAAAATCCCAAGAGAAATCTGTTGTATTAAATGCCACAATGATTTGCAATTGTCATGAACCAACTATCACATAGGAGATGGCCTCTCTATGAATGTGAGGCTCTTCTGTTTTCCTATTTGGTACTAGATGGAAATGTAATTAAGTCTATTCTTTTAACTTACTTGTTGTAAATGTTTGATGGAGAATATGGTGGGTAATCACTAACTTCGTTAAAATTTGCCATTCATGTGAATAGCCAAAGTTATAACACTTTTGTGTTGTTAGCGCAATTGGAGTGTATTTGATAAAGAATTTGCAAACTTAGGTCGACCCATGACTTATTGCCTAGGAGAGCTCCTTGACTAATGCAGTTCCATAGTAGCGTCGTCCATGCTTCATTTTGTTTCAATGCCTTGATAATCCTTTTAACATCTAAGGCCTAGGTTTGGGTATTGGTTCCCCATACATCCTTAGACGTTTGAGTGCAAAATGGGATTTTATTGACACGATGGAAGCCTTTGCGACCCTTCATGTTCACTCAAAGGAAGTTATAGGGGTCTATTTTAGATGTTGATAATGATAAGTGCTAATAAACAAACTCAACATAAGGAATGGTAAGCATGTGTCACTCGCAAGGCCTTGGTTTGAATTTGAAATTTGGTAGCCAAATCCATAGGGTTGTTGACCATGTCTCATATTTCTTTTCCACATGTTGGATGACCATCTCCTAAAGATCCATTGGGTCCCTTGGAAGGCAAATCAAATGCAAATAAATGCACAAGTTGGCTTGGATGGATCCATTACCATCCTTGTTAAGTGAGCTAGTTAGGGAGGTCTTGAAGAATTTGTCTATAGCATTGGGTCTTAGCCTAATGGATTCCAGATTAAGAATCAATATGAGAATTCTCAAGGTAGTGCATAGTGTTATAACTATCCATGGAATTCTCATTGGTCAAGAACAGTGAGGAAGGAATCATTTGCAAAGTGGCCATTGACAACTTGTTAAGCATCCCACTTTTGGAGAGGGATACTTTTGATAAGGTCTTGGTTAACATGATGCAATTGAGGATAGCCTAAGACCTTGATTGCCACAATGTAGAGTGACGAAATTAAAGGATATCCTAATGCACTTATGATTCTTCTCATTGATTTACTGTTTGTCTTTGTGCTCATCCAAGTTGCATTTTTCCACAACGCACTTTTGTGCACAATGAATTTACACTAATTTTTCCAACACTCTCTTGATACTGATCCTACGACTTGAGACTGAGACCATGAGTGCCGCCTTCTTTTCCTTTGCCTATCAGGTTATCAATGTCATCATCTTATTGTAGACCATTGCTTTTTATGCAACACAAAATTTGTATTTTTGAAGCCACGCATAGGAAGCTAATTGTTTGTATTTCCAGAGCTCTTGAAACCATGTACATGATTTTAGAAAAACAAAGTTGTTGGATTGTTGTTCTCTATTTTGATTTTGTCTTTAGAATTTGATGGGTAAAAATGAACAACCAACGTTGAATATGCATTGAGAATTGGACCGAGAATCCATTAATAAAGCACGAAAGATCTGAGAAATTTATACCCTTGATTATAGTAGGTTGCAAGCAAACCTGAATCGAATTTTGTTCAACTCTGTGTCGCTCAACTCCTTGTCCTCTGTTCGCTCCTGTAACTTGAGCATCGCCACTCTTTGAGAATGCTCACGACCTGGGATTGAGCATGTGACCTTTCTTCATGCCCACAATTTGAGCATGCTTGCATTTTGAGCCCACTAGAACAATCTCTCACAAGGCTGTGCCTTTGAGCACATGACCTTGCTCGAATTGTGGAATTTTGGGGTTCTAAGTGTGTTTAGAATCCATAGGGGGTAACTTCTCATTGAAAGAGAGACACAAAACTTTGGTTGCTAGATTCTCGTAGAACAAATTGTTTTTAGGACTTGGGTTTCACGATGTGGGTTTGATAAAAACACACACTTATCAATGCAAACTATAGTCAGTGAGAACAAAAAGAGAGGGTCCATGGAGGACTTTTCTCCCATAGACACTAGCAAATTCTACAACAGGGAATTGTTTGAGTATCTTAAAAACTGCTATACTAACTAGGGATCAACTTACAACCCCACTGATATAGCCATGGAGTCAGATTTCCCGTATAAGACATCCCAGATTAAAATCTTATTGTGATGGATGGAATTCCTTGAAATCGAGAACAATAAGCTTCATTCAGAGATGCACTCTCTCTCAACTAGAGTTTCTGTGGTGGAAGGGGAGAATTTATCCCTCAAGAGGTTGTTACATGAAAACAAAGTGCAGGAAATCCTCCACCTCCCAACTGACACCTTATAGGTAGAAATGCTTGACTATATAGCTTACCAAATACTAGCTCTTGACAAGACATCTTTGTAGTAGCATCACAGTTCATTGCTTGCTTCCCAAGGCCTCTCTATATTTTTCGTCCTCTTATCACCCAACATGTAAGAGTATGCAAGAAGAGATCCAATCCCAACATGCCACCTTTAAAAAAAAGCAAAACACACATCAAATCATGGGCATAGGTGGTTCATGGGAAGGATAGTGCCCCCCCTCGCTTGCAACAATTGAAGAAGTGGCACAAGTTGAACTCGTGGTGGAGCGTACTAGATAGGCAAGGGAATTGAACGTTAAGGTGAGGGATCTTTGCCCTACCTCATCCATCTCTGGATCCTATGGAGGTTGGGACCATGGTTCTTTGGGATACGCTTGGCCTTCTTGATGTGGCCTTTGATAGAGGTTGGCTTGGCTATGACTCCACTCTGTTCCTCTCATTTGGGACTGCAACTGATTGACTTCCATCCATCAGAGCTAGGCGAAAGCTTTTCCATCTTCCCAGCAGGTTCTTTCTACATGAAGATTCCACTAGATCACATGTTGCAGAGCTCAAACAGTTCAGAGAGCTGGATATGGAGGCACGATAGGTAGGGAAATGGGGAGTCATTAGGAACCTCAAAGCAGTAATTCAGGACCCCTTCCCTTTGTTGGGAACCTTGATCTAGGGATTTCAAATGTCAGGCCCGTTTATGGAGGCGATAGGCCAAGAGTATCTCAATTAGTTGGAATGATAATGGGTCAATTTGGTCATCGTTGAGCCTTATATACAATGATTCTGCGTCATCGAATGCCCTCTTTGTTATCAAGACTCATGCAAGGTCTGTTTAACCTCTCCTGAACATTGCAAGTCATCATTAGTATTGAGTTTACAAATAAGAGATTAGGAGTTTGGGTGGCATTAGAGGTTTGAGAGGAGTTGCTTGTTTGACTAGGGACTCCCTCCGAAGCATAGTCCCTTTGGTAGTTACAAATGAGGTTGCTAGATTTATGTTGGTTTGGTTTAGAGCCAAAGCACCCCTCCCTCGAGACGTTTACATTGTAGTTTGCTACTTCCCCACAACCTCTTCGTTGTTTGCTATCCATATCGGTCTTGATAAAGACCCCTTTATAAACTTCTATACCGACATTACCTAGTACTCAAGGGTTGGAGAGGTCATCATCTGAGGTGACTTCAATGCATGTACTATATCTCTCCAGATTCCTCTCCATAATTGGTTAATGAATGTGTTTTGCACCTAGGGGATTGATCCAGAGTTACTGGGGCTTCATCAAATGCTTGATGATGCTTTGGGCCCCACTATAGACTATGGTCGGTACCTGCTGCAGCTGGGGAATCTTAGGAGCTATTGGTCTTGAATGAGCCCCCCTATTTCCTAGCTCTTGCTTCTTCACTTGTTGGCCTCATGTTGGATGCGCAAGTGTAGTTGATTATGTTCTCTCCAACTTCCACTTAGTCCCCTTTATTCATCACTTAGTTTCTCTCATCCCCCTTTTCGACCATGCTCTTCTTTCCTCTCTCTGGGTCGACATCCCCCTTCTTGCTGCACTCTCTCCTTTTGACCACCTTGTACAACTATCCTTTTTGACGAGGGGGATCCAAATATATTCACCTCCCACCTTTGTCGAAAATCCCATCGAGTCCTAATTCTCTTTACTTGATTCAAGCTCTTCCAAGTATACCTGTCTCTCATCCATCATTTGGGAAGCAGCCTTAAAGTCCAATGCTCACTTCACTTGATACAGTTTTATTGCCCCAAAACCCAGGTCTTGCCATATGAACTAGTGGTAGATGAGGAGGGCAAGGTTCTTCATTGCCATCTTCAACATGCTTTCACCCATGCTTTCCCCTCCTACACCAACCTTATTGATGCCCCCTCTTATTGATGCCTTGTCAGTCGTAAGAAACACCTCTTCATTTCTCAGAGGACTTATGTGAATCCCTCATCCACTCTCCCAAAACCTTTTGGTGCACCATATCCCCCCTCCACTCTCCCCTCCCAATTGATCTTGACCTGAAATCCATGTACTCTCATACCTAAAGGCTCTATGTTTTCCTTGGGAAACCCTAGATTCAGTCTACCTCTCTTCTCCCTTGATGATAACTTTTATCACATTGAACATCAAAGAGGTTGTTTGAATAATGAACACTAGGAAAGCAACGAACGGGGAGGGTTTCCAGGTAGAGTTCTTTAAGCATGGTCTCCTCACTCTAGATATTAGTTGGTTGAACTCTTCAACCATGTGGTTTGTATAGGTTTTACATCGACTTGGGCACATCACACCATTCACTCGATACATAAATTGAGTTCTAGCTTAGATCCCATCGAATGATCATGGCGGGTCACACATTCTCGAAGCTCTATGCTATGATACTTAATATGAAGCTTTTTGGTGAGCTTGAGAGGATACACCTTAGAGCAAGAGGGTAGGTAGGTTTTTGACCCACTCATCAGACCATTGAACACATCTTTACCCTTCATGCCATCATTGAGGAGTCACGAAATCACTCTTTGAAAGTTTATTGTTGGTTTGTAGATTTTTGAAAAGCTTGGGATTCCATCCTCATACCTTAAAAGCTAGCACTCTTCCATGATCGAAGGTAAGTGGACTCAAATGAAGTATACGAACCCAAATAAGTTAGGTAGACCTAGGGACCCAGTGCTATGATCGACAGATTCTCAAGGAGGAACACCCAATGTCACTTCAATGTAGCCCCCTTCCTCTCTAGGCCTTGCTCCTAGGGCCACCAGAGGCTTCTCGAAACGAGATAAGGATTGACATTAAGAAACACAATAGAAAGTACTTCTATCCTTACAAGACCTTCCCAATGTTAGTAAATCGATGCCTAATGGAGTCAAAGATATATGTCTACAATAAACCCTTTAACCCGGAAGGTTAGGAGCAATGCTTAATATGTAATTTGTTAATGTTATTTTTTGCAGTAAAAACGATAAAACATGATGTATCTCTCAAACTAATCATTGGAATCACACAAAATTTACCTCTTGGGAACCAACTAGGAAGGGTGCATCAATCCCCCATAGAGCGTCTCTCTTTTGGTGGTCGAATGTTGAGTTTCATTGCTGATTTATATTTTAGACGTGCAATTTGCTGCAATCAAGGTGAACCAAAAATGTACTTGGGTGACCTAGGATTTGACCAATTTTGCCTAAAACCACTAGGGTTTGACTTTTCCTTTGAAATGAACCTGCAATAACACTTTAAGCAGATCTGCAACAAACCCTAAGGTTAATGTCACCTAACCCTAGTATGACACCTCCTTTGGGGCACTCTTAGGGCCAAAAATTGACTTTTTTAATATTTTTCAACTTTTAGGAATTTTCCAATGTTTTATCAAGATCTGAAATTTACTACTGCAATTAGCTACTTCAGGAAATCATAATTAAAATAACAAGGGCACAAAACAAATATTTTTGGATTTTTTGCAAAAATATGAAATTTTTAGGGTTTTCACAATATTTAATTTTTTTGTTGTTGTAATATATAGTACAAAATTTTGATAAAAAAGAGATTTCGAGTGAAGATTAGCAACTAAGACCTATGTCTCTTCCCTTCAAGCCCACTAAGGAATCGTGGTTAGCATTCCTCTCAAGAATTGGCAACCCAATTTTGTTGAATTGGGGCAAAACCAAGAAACCCTAGGTTGTGTTGGTCTTGACCTACTTAGGGCAAAGAGAGGTGCCAAAGGCCTAACAAGAGAGGCCCTCCAAGAAGGAAATCATAATTAAAATAACTAGGGCACAAAATAAATATTTTTGGAATTTTTAGGGTTTCCACAATATTTTAATTTTTTTTTGTAATGTATAGTACAAAATTTTGATAAAAAAGAGATTTCGATTGAATATTAGCAACTAAGACCTAAGTCTCTTCCCTTCAAGGCCACTAAGGAATCGTTGTTAGCATTCCTCTCAAGAATTGGCAACCCATTTTTGTTGAATTGGGGCAAAACCAAGAAACCCTAGGTTGTGTTGGTCTTGACCTACTTAGGGCAAAGAGAGGTGCCAAAGGCCTAACAAGAGAGGCCCTCCAAGAAGGGATGTCTCACGTACAAGACAATGTTCTCATGCATAAAAAACCCTAATTAACTCTTACCTTGGATGTCTTTGATAATGCAAGACAAGAGAACCAAATATCTTACCACAAAAGAAGAGCAAAGAAGAAGCGATAACCCTCTCAAGTTTTCTTTCCCTTAGACAAGCCTTGCAACGTTTGGTAAAATCTTCAATCACCAAAAAAATCCCCACATTGAAGCTTCAAGATGCCATGAAGAGAGGTGTGCACCACTTAACCAAGGTAGACAAGAAGAAAAAGAGAATGGTTTTATTTGATCCCATGATCTTTTGTTACAAATGAGCAGGCTAGCCTTATTTATGTGACTAGGCTAACTTAAAATCTCCTTTTTACTCTGATCTAACCTAAAATGTCTTAAAATAATTTAAAGTGACTTAAAATGAATTTTTTAGGGTTTGTTACCCACAAATCGAAGACTAAACCTCATAAGACATAAGTAATAATAAAAATGATGAATTGTTACAACTTGATGAATCGTTGAGCTTAGGAGGTCAATGTCATGCCATAACTAACACCAATGATGTGCTTTGGCCCTCAACACCCTCCTCCTTTAGGCAGTACGACTTCTTCAAAAGGATGACGTCATCATCAATTTGGCATGCTTGAGCCAAGAGGAGGGTCAATACATGAGAAAAATAGGTTCATTGGGTGTGTGCTAAGATGGGTATGACAACCCTTACACGTGAATCACCTCTATAAAGCATAAAAGAATGTGTGGTTGGGAGCCCTTAATCCATGTGTTCCAATGGAGTAATCCCAAGAAGCATTGAACACCAACCCAGGGCATAAATGACCGACATGATGGGGGACTTCCACCATATCAAGGGGTAGTCAACATAACCATTAAGCCAACACTCCTTGAAATGAAGACCAAGAGGAGTGGCTGACCAGATCATTGGTCCTAAGCCCCACTAGACCAACACTTTTACATAAAACAAGCCCCATCTTGGCCTTTACATTGAAAAAAGACTCATATTTGGCACATTTGATATGGCACACTGCAGAGTATTTGGAGGGTAACACGTCCCTCGAGAGGCCCATTTTTCTCATGCCCTAACTGCAACGATGTGCTTTGGCCCTCAACAGCCTCCTCCTTTAGGTAGTATGACCTCTTCAAAAGGTTGACGCCATCATCAATTTGGCATGCTCGAGCCAAGACGAGGGTCAATACATGTGAAAAATAGATTCATTGGGCATAAATTAGGTGCGCTAAGATGGGTATGGAAACCCTTACACGCAAATCACCTCTATAAAGCATAAAAGAATGTGTGGTTGGGAGCCCTTAATCCATGTGTCCCAATGGAGTAATCCCAAGAAGCATTGAACACCAACCCAGGGCATAGATGACCAACATGATGGGGGACTTCCACCATATCAAGGGGTAGTCAGCAGAACCATTTAGCCAACACTCCTTGAAATGAAGACGAAGAGGACTTGCCATGACGAGACCATTGGTCTTAAACCTCACTAGACCAACACTTTTACATAAAACAAGCCCCATCTTGGCCTTTACATTGAAAAAAGACCTCTCATCTTTGGCACATTTGATATGGCACACTGCAGAGTATCTGGAGGGTAACACGTCCCTCGAGAGGCCCATTTTTAGAGGCTCAGAGACATTGACATCTTCGAGACCCTAGTGACTGCCATCATGCGCCTATATGAGTTGGTCCTTGACTGTCTTTGAACGACTCACAACAGATTTCATCGGGAGCTCCATTGGGGTTAAGTAGGGATGCCCCTTGTCCCCCACCTTGTTTGGTATCTATATTGATGAGTTGGAGGGCTTCCTTCACCAACATATCCAGTACAACGATGGGTGCCTCCTCCATCAAGTTTTGATATCTATCCTACTTTTTGTCGATGATGTGGTCCTCCTGGCCTCATCTCTATAGGGTTTGCAGAAGCAATTGGATGCTTTAGCTCTTTTACGTGATCTTCGACAGTTGAGAATTAACCTTAGTAAAACCATGGTTATGATCTTCAATGGGATGAAGAAGACTTTATTAGACTTTCATTTCCCCTTCATAGGTGAGGAGACTGATCACCAACACATACACATGCCTGCGGGTACAATTCTCATGACCCCGGTTTAGTGTGCAACATGCTGTTTAGCCTCAAGTCAACAAGGGTACAGACCCTTAGCCCTCCTCGAGGGATAGAACTTTAGACACCACATTTCAAGACATTTCATCCAAGATGTCTCTCATGGATACCCTTATCCAGCCCATTGTTCTCTATGTCTTAGAGATTTTGGGGCCTTGTGTGCTCGAGTCTGATAGGGCCTCGAGATATTCCAAACTCTTCTCCTTCGATGCATCATTAGGTGCAAGCAAATTGTTCATTAACACATCATCCTAGCAGAGTTTGTTGCTCAACCATTTCGGGCCTTTCTCAACCATACTTGTATTTGTCCTATTTTTCTTTAGAGACTATCTCCTTATCTAACCATTTGGGCCATACTCGAGGTTGGTTTGTGGGTACCTCAAACCTCTTGGAATCCATGGGCATTCAAATTGATAAACTCCTGCCTTTTAGATATTCCTTGGATGCACTTGGCCACCACCTACCTATTAGACAATAGTTGAATAGGATCATTAGAAATGGCATTTACAGTTAGTTTATCCAGATCACTTTGTTTAACCCTTGGTGTGGGTTCCACCCTAAGATGGCCTTCTACATTGAGCAATTCTTGTAGATGAGAGACAAAGTCATTATTTGACCTCAATATACACCATTGGTAACACAACTTTCACATCCTCCTTGATTAGTTTAGAGTGGTTTCTCAGACTTTATGTAGAGGCAAACTGCTAGATTGATAATTTTGATAGAATTTGCAAACTATACCGTCTTTAGGAGGTCGAGATAGAGGAGCATTTCCACTACTGATGGAGTAGTTGTCACACTGAACTGGCTCTTGTTGCTTTAGGCCAAGCTAGAAGGTTAGGCCAAGGGGGAGACCTTGTTAGTTGATGAAGGCTAACATCTAAGACAAGACACAAAGAGAGATTGGAGGCAAATGCAAGCATGTGTATCTTGATTAAATACCTTAGATCAACAAAGACCACTGAGGCAAGGGCTTGAGAAACAGGTTGAGAGGCTTAACAAACAACAAAACAATCAACCAACATGATTTTACTTCTAATACTTATGGTTACCAAATAGATCTAAGATAGATCAAGTGCCAATGTAAAATACACAATTCGTTCCAGCTAGGGTTTAGGCAGTAAAATTGAATATGGCTACAAACCGATGTTTAGATGGATTATTAGCACTCGAAATCGTTACATGATGCTATATATGGCGATTGAAAGTGATTCAAGCAACACCCAAGTCACCAAACGAAACAAACTGATAGTTACCGAAGGGGGGTGAATTGCCCGAAGGAGGACCAATGCTACAAGATGGGAAAATGGAGTCGGATTTAAGCCAAAATTTGGTTTCTAAGGGTTTTCAAGAATTTCCTACTTGGGTTTTCGATTTCAAACACAAAAGGTGATCGAAAATACAACTTCTACGAAACAAGGGTTTTAACTTATTAATTTTATTTAGTGACTAATGGAATGGAAATCGAAACAAAAGAAATAATGGTAGAGATTACTTGAAATTCTTGCAGATGTCAAGTGCAATGATGATCTTTACTCTTCATATCAATTTCGAGCAAAATCGGTGATGTTTCAAGTGAGATCAATTTTCCCCAAGGAAGCTAGTGCACCCCTCTCCCTGCAAACACAAACAATGAGATTTAGATTTGATCCACAAGAAAAAGAAATATATGTATGCAAGACAACTCAAAGAGCATCAACAATGACCAAAGATGCAATAGCAAACTCCCTGAATTCATAAACGTTTAGAGAGAGATTTGGAGATCCTCACAAAATTACCCTCCACCAAATCACTACCTTGCAATACCACACGACCTCCACAAAATATAGCATGAAACCATCACAAATCCACTCAAATGTTTAAGAGAATCGATTTACAATCAAGCATGAGAACAATATATCAAAGAAGACACGAGTTCTTTGCAAAATGTCTCTCTATCGCGGAATATCCAAGAGCCAAAAGTCCATTACAATGAGTGAGTTCATGAATAAATAGAACTCTTGATGCAAAATCCCTAGCTCCAAAATGATGGAGGGCTAGGATCAAAACATAACTAACTAAATCGATGGTGGAGATAGTCTCATCACATCACATCGAGCTATCATCAAGAGGGTGTCGGTTTTTTCTATAGTGCCCAAGTTACAACATGGTACAATGAAATAATAATAAGTTATGCCATGGGAGGTTGCCTAGGGGATCAATTCACCCTAGGCACCCCCATTTACAAAGATACGATGATATAATATAATAACCAACGTTATCTCAATCATCAAGTGTTGCCCCAAGAGGAAGACGTCCTCCCTAAAGGAGAAAAATAAAGTGTGGTCCCATCAAGTGATACAACACATGAAACATGGTCCATAGAGCCTTAAGACATCATAACTTATGATCCCAAGTCATTTCCTTGCCCCTTACTAGCCAAATCAATTTCTTGGTTAGGTTATGGTCACTTTATAATTGAATTAATTTGCCAATAACACTGCTGGGTGAATAGAATTCCCATAACATGCCTTTCCTTTGCTCGGATCATCAATTTGATTGCATAAACGAGATCAGAGACCTCAAATCCACTAAAGGTGACTACTAGCACCCCATGGATCCACCTGTAGAATGCTCTGTAAGCTCATCCATGTCCAACCTATAAATTATGGCTGAATATAAATGATAATAATAAAAATAACCATGACATGAAGCATATAATGGCGAACTGAAGCAAGGGACATTGTAGTGCATACCAATAGGTGCCAAAAACACAAAAGCGAACCATCGTATCCAAATCCACTTGGGACCACTTGTTGACCATGGTCAAATTGAGTTGACCAAGTCAAAACTTGTCAAAATAATGACTGAGCTATAAAACCACTGATCCTGCATGCATAATGGGTTAATAATGCTCCATAATCTATATTAATAGCCCAACTAAAACATCAATAACATATATAGTGGTGATCATAAACAAATAAAATCTAGACTTGTACTAGAACAACCTCATAATCCATCATGAAATCCTAGGCATATGCTTACTTACAAAACTGATTATCATGCTAAGCTGGGTGAGGTGGGTACAACAAGGCTAGGCTTATGGGGATTGACTTATTTGACTTTGACCATGTGATCTCTCAGAGTAAAGGGGGACACAAGGAACCACAATGACAATATGTATGATAGAGAACACTATGGAAAGGAGGTGTCTCACATATGGGTAGAGTGCTTGGGCTGCCTCTTGTAGACTCTAACAAGCATCTAATAGCTCACATCCAAACCTAAATCAGGCTTTGTGAGGATCATTTTTAGAACCATTGTGTTGAGTGCACAACTGATTGTAACTTTTGTTATCACCAACCTTGTAGTTGCCTATGTATGATGGATGGTAGAGGGGCAAGCAAATAAGGAGGTGGAACCAAGACTGCCTAGACTCCCAAATGGATGGTTGTCACGCCAGTCAAGGCAGTCTTCGCTTTATGTTATCTAAGTCCAAGACAACAAAGGGGGAGACCCAGATCTGCTCTTGACAGGATACATCAGACCTAGACACTAGATCAGATGAAGTAGGCTTGAGGTACTTAAGGTGTAAGGTAATTGAAGACCCTAGATCTATGGGAGATAAGACTAAGTGGACTAGAGCTTTGGATGAGGGCTTCAATCGTATGAGGGTTGATCCAAAGTGGAATACAAGTGACCTATAGGGGTATTACTAGATCTAGGGTTGAGGTACTAGCAACCGATGAAGATAACCGCTGCCTTGGGAAACGCAACCGAGACAAGGTGAGTAAGGACATAGTTGTGACCGCCTAGTACTAAAGGGATGGATTCAGTGAGAGATATTATAATGTCAGATTACTTGAGCCACCAAGGAGCAATCAACTTTCAGGGGAAAGAGGTTAAGAGTGGGCTAGCGCTAGGCTTGGAGATCAGTGCTTGTTGGGCCTTGGGCAATGGACTCAGTATTTGCACAGCGTTAGAGTGGACCCACTTGGGGATATGCCATGATCTATGGACCCAAGAAAGTGTTTGGCCCAGAAAATTCAGTTTGCAAGGGAAACCAACAGAAGGAGGGCTAGCGCTAGGGTTTGGAGAGGCAGATCTGCAGATCTAGGACAACCAGGAGACTATTAGCTCAGCGACGGAGGAGAGATGAGACCAGAATGGTCTGATCTACAAACCCAAGTCAGAAAATTTCAGAAAAAATCAAATCTGGAAAAGTCAAAATCTGATGAGGGAAGCTAGGATGCTGAAAGTCAGTTTTTCAAATCTAGGGATATTTGCTAGGAACTAGCTTAGCGTTGTTGGTGTTCTGGAGTGAGGAAGACCTGATCTACAAACCCAAGTGATTATTTTCTGGAAAAAGTCAAAATTTCAGTAGGGGCGTTGGGATTTGAGCAGTCAGAAAGTCAGATCTAGGGAAGACCAGTCACAATCTGGAAATTGTTGAAGAGGATTTGGTGAGAGGGATGCCCGATCTACAAAACCCAGAAATGGTTTTTTCAAAGATCAAGCGGTTCCTCGATTAAGTATTTTTTGGATTTTTTCAGAAAATTGGAAGAAAAGCAGGTACAATGGATTGAGATCTGAAAGAGAAGAGACTGACCTGTAGATCTTACCTGGAAATGCTTGTAGATGCCCTGATGATGATGATCCTCGCCATTCGATCAATTCTGGAATATCTGAGTGAGTTCTAGGACCAACGTTATGCTCCTAGGGACCAATGCGCCCCCTATCCTGCACAAGCAAACGTCAACAATATCAGATTTGCTGTACCACGAAAGAAAAAGCTAGATCTACAAAAAAGTAACAAGATGTAATCATAGATCACAATGAAGCTAATGAAAACTTCCTGATACAAGATGAAGACAATCCGAGCGAGTTGAGGTCCCCCTGCAAAAACGCTCCAGCTGAAAACGCCCTCCTGTAGATAAGGCAATGATCCCAAAAAAAGATATAGATCTCACACAATATTCTGAATGCTAGGAAGCAGGAGACTTTCCAATCACCACCGAAGAACATCAGATGCAAAGCAGATCCAAAAAATATCCACAAAAAAAGTCTTTCTATTATTCAGATTCAAGAGCCAAAGACCCCTTACAAATGAGAAGCTCTCTCCTTTTGAATAGGAACGAGAGAACCAAAATCCTGACCACTTTCAAAATGAGTGGCTAAGATTAAAAGATAAAATGTTATAATCAATGGTTGAGATGAGCTCAACATACAATACATGGATCAATATAACCATAAAGTACTAAAGTGGACTAAATCACCCATAAAGAGGGTACCCCACTCAACAAGAAATAAATGAAGCACATGGTGGGTCCATGGAGTGTTAACTAACTCCCTCTCGGTGCCCCATGGCACAATAAAATAATATAATATTTTAATTTTTGACTTTGTGCCTCCTTGAGGAAATCGCGAGCCTCCCATAAGCTTCAGAAAATAATAATAAAATGCCCAAAAAATAGGTGTAGGCCCAATCAGGTGCTGCAACTGCTGGAGAAGGTGTGGAGGACATCACACTCATCATCATGACTCATCCCATGTCATTTCCTTCGCTCAGTAGCCCTAATCGATTTCTTCAATAGCCATTTAATCATTTTTTAATCTGCCTCGGGAAATGTGAACCTGCCAAAACAACCTCCTAGGGTTCCTGTGTTGTCTAACTGAGCCCACCAGGCTCTCTGGGATGGGGGTACTATGATACAATCAAGTGGCTGCACCCCCTATTCCCCATACAGCGCCCTAGGAGATCCAATAAAAACATCTCCCTGCTCAGACACGTCATCCTGCAAAGCAAAACTGCATAAAAAGAGTAACCCGAGCCTTACCATCTCTGCAAGTTCCCGGAACTGAAAATAAACTATCTCATTAGACTCAGACAGTCCAAATCCATCTAGGGTGTATACTCATACCCTTTCCAAGTCTCTACCTGATCATCAACCATATCCAATAGACAATATAATCATCTGTAAATGACCAGATACCAATATTATAACTCAGACTATCATCCATCTGCTGCAAGTGTTACAAGGCTAAGACATGCTCTACAAATCATTTAAGTAACATTCATAACAAGCAGCAGCCACCTCACTGGCGATACATCAACCAAAATACATATATAGGGTTTTATTTATTATTTACTCAGACCATACTTTCGGCTCACTTCATAGTTGTAGTCAATTTGCTAATGAAGGGTGAAGGCTGAAATTGACAAGGCTAGGGTAAATGATGACTACCAACTTAACACCATGACACTTTGGATATGGAGAGGAAAAACTCACTATAACCACATGCCTGACAAACAACAACACAAGGAATGGCAGTGCCTCACAAATGGTTGAGTTGTTCAGAGAGTCCTTATTCAACTTAGGCATCATGTCTGCATCAAGTTTGATCCAGTTTCATTAGGACCATCAATTTTATTTCCGTAGCCATTTTGGCCTATATGACCCTTTGGGACTTCACCAGTGCTTAAAAGCACAGCTAATCGCAGCTTTCATCCGGGACATATTCAAATTTATAAGGTCAGCAATATTTGGATATAGCATATATTTAACCATTGCTTTTGGGACCTTTTTTTATACCCTTCAAGGGGTATTTTAGCATTTCATTGCTCTTGCCCTTTGTTCACATATGTTAAGAAACACATTTTTAGCATTTTCATTTTCCATGGGTGCATATATAAACATTTTCAATACAAGTAATACATGAGCTTTTAGTTTTAGCCAACAACATCTCAAGTGACCAGGGGGAGTTCTGCACAGTGCCAAACATCGGGACAACCGACTAGAACGATTTAGGCATACAATCCAACTTACCAAAGGCAAGTTCTGTCGCCAACTCAGAGCCAAGATACAGTATGAACAGGGAAGTTTGTCCAACAAAGGTTCTAGTGGGGAAAGGTCCTCCATGCCACAAGTCAAGTAGTAAGTCGGGTTAAAACAAAACTGGAAGGTAATGGATGGGTGGGACAGTGAATGATGAAGCCAACACTAGCAAGCCAAAACAATGGTGGGAATGATTACCTCTATTTTCCCTAAGGAGGGTAAAACCAATGAGTATAGATCAGGAACTTCGAAGTCTAAGTAGGGACATCAATACATAATACAGATACATCCATGTCCATATATTTATGACCACCAGATCATCACACTAAATGCTAGTATATGTCACAAAAATGAGTATAAGAGCAATGATAACCATAACACAATATAATAAATGCTAAGTCATGCAAATAATCCATCTGAACCATCATCTATCCAATGAGAAAGCACTGATATAAATCTGGGCATCAATAACTGCTCTGTAAATGACTAAATGGCTACATCAATCCTCAAATCTGAGTGTCCTGAGACTCAGTCTTGACATGGGAGAGTACAATAGTCCATGAATAAAATAATGATCCGTCAAAACTGCTCATCTCAGCATTTCATATGTAAGAGATCTGGTTGAAAAATGTACTGTATCTGAAAAATAGAAATATGTAGCCAGGCAACTATATATGTGATAACATCTGGCTCCAACTGGGACAAGTGCTTTGCTGAAAGAGATCTGGCTGAAAAATGTACTGTATCTGAAAAATAGAAATATGGTAGCCCGGGAACTATATATGTGATAACATCTGGCTCCAACTGGGACAAGTGCTCTGCTGAAAAGAGCGCTTGAGAACTTCAGAATCTCTGGTCCTCGTACTCTGCTTCTCGCATCCTCGATCAATCCATCCAGCTTTGCAATCGCTACCAAAAATGTCACTGACTACCTGTAGCATGTCCAAAGCTATATCAAACTCACAGACCGGTCGTCAGAACGATATGTGGATAATATGTAAAACACTGAAAATAAAGATGCATGAAACTGAAAAGCAGAAAATAAATCTAATCAATAACCATAACTTTCAATAAAGGTTTGATTTTTTATTTTGCAGGATAACAGAAATCAAAACTTATACTAAGAGCTTCAAAGTTGAGCTTCAGGCAAAAATGCAAGATTCTATACTACTGTCGGGAAAGGCTTATTTAGGTCCTACCTACTCTACCCTAACCAATTTGGACAAGTGTTGGGTAAAATCATAAATCCAATGCAACCACTTATTGAACAAATCTATTAAGCTTTCTTTACCGTTAATGATACAACAAATCAAATATGGCTTGTAAGTAATGTTGTTTGAAAATGAAAATGAAATCATGCCAGGGATGAGATTGGATTTCTAAAAACTCATCCATCAAGATGCTGATAGGGTCATAAAAGGAAATGCAAGTTCGTTCTTGATGGAGGAAGACAATATGATTCATGACTCGGCCACTCCAAACAGTTCTTTGTTTTCTCCTCTACCCTACTAGGACATTCAATTCTATTCACTCCTGGAGAATCAAATGGGGACAAGTTGTAATGTAATGAAACTGTGAATGAGATCAAGCCCATTTGTTGTTTAAAAATGGAGAAAAGATGAAATTGTTATTTATACACCTTCTCCAACCATCCATAATACAGATTTACAAATTGAAAAAGATTATTCATTACGGATGACTGAGAAGAGACATGAAGTGCCTTTTCCCCAATTTCGTGATAATGCTTAAACTCCTGATTAAAGATTTCGAAAGTAACAACTTGATTAAAAGACAAACCCATACCAGAAGACTCGAAAAGTTGGGACGGGAGGGTGGATCGAAAATTTTCTCCCAGACTTGGAATAATTGATCTCGGGATTTGATGATAGGAAAGAGCTTTTAAATTAATTCTAGGAGTGATTTCAAGATTCGAAACAAGGTTAGTATCCACACATTGAACCGCCATATTCTGATTAAGGATCGGATGAAGAATTCTATCGATACTTTCAGGGCAAGGATCCTCATTGCAATGCTCTTGATTGAACTTATGATTGTATCATCATGTGATTGTTCTTCTTTAAGCTCTAGATAAGGAAAAACATCAATAAGTTCGGTTTCAGTTTCCCTATCACTCTTACAGGTGTGCTCTTCAATCACAACATGACCACAAGATTGCTCTTCCACGGAAGTTTGATCAAAATCTGAATCCCGATTCAGATGGCTTGAATACTGACTCAAATTATCGTTAATTAGGCAATTAATATGGAGTTGCTCTTCTAAAGGATCTTTAATGGACTCACAAATGGAAGGCTCAACTATGGATGCTTCTTGATGGTAATTGTTGGGTTCCCTTCCACGAACTAAATCCAAAATTTGCTTTGTGACTGCTTCAGGTAATAATAATAGAGTATCTTGTATGATTTGATTGATATCCCTCTTAATCTCAGGATGAGGTTTTGAAACATTATCCTCAAAGTACTAGTGGATTGCAGGCACTCTCATAATGTGGAACATTTCAGGAGAGGACTGGTCCAATTGAGAAAGCAAATTGCCAATATATTGATTGTAATCATTGCTAGATTCACACTCTAAAGAACTATGAGTGTTCCTACCCCATTTATCTATTAACAGATCTGTGAACATGTCATACCTAATGATGGATTCTGGTGCTAAATGATCAAACCATAGTTGAACATCCCCTCGCAAGGATTCTCTTAAGGCTCGCATATAAACATCCTCATTGTCGGCACCTCTAATTTCCATGTAATCCCATAGAGTGTTCAAATGAATTTCAATAGATATATAATTATTTCCACTAAACTGGGGCAACCTCCTATTGCCCCTAGTGTAATCGTTTGGCATAGGATGAGGTGCTCCTGGTATTTTAGAAAAGTCAAAAGGAGACCATTTGTCTTGTTTTTTAACAGCTCTGATTACTTGGCTATAAGGATTTGACTGGGACTGACTTCTAGGTTCACTAGGGATGGTTGGGAAATCTTTATTGCATGGGTGAGGAAGTCGGTGGGTATCATAAAGATTGTGATAACTAGATTCATACCCATAGTCGTGCTCGAGATCATCCTCATACCCGTAGTCTGACCTCCATCTATCCTTTTCGTTTATTTGTCTTGTAGTTTCAATCATGTTTTTGGTTAATTCCTTCATGTGTCTCAAAAATACATCTGAATTCATTATGATTTATGTGATGGGTTCGCTCCTCAGTGGAGTCGCGTTGTGGAGTCTCCAGGTGAACCACACAAGTAATTCACCAAAAAGAGATATGTCGTAGGGAAATGTGAGGTATGTTGAACCAAGGTAGGTCTCTACCTCCTTGGAAACGACGCCAAAATGTTATCACCAACCTTGTAGTTGCCTATGTATGATGGATCCAGGATGGATGGTAGAGGAGCAAGCAACTAAGGAGGTGGAACCAAGACTGCCTAGACTCCCAAATGGATGGTTGTCAAGCCAATCAAGACGGTCTTTGATTTATGTTATCTAAGTCCAAGACAACAAAAGGGGAGACCCAGATCTACTCTCGACAGGAGAGATCAGATCTAGACACCAGATCAGATCAAGTTGGCTTGAGGTACGTAAGGTGTAAGGTAATTAAAGACCCTAGATCTATGGGAGATAAAACTAAGTGGACTAGAGCTTTGGATGAGGGCTTCAGTTGTATGAGGGTTGATCCAAAGTGGAATACAAGTGACCTATAGGGGTATTACTAGATCTAGGGTTGAGGTACTAGCAACTGATGAAGATAACCGTTGCCTTGGAAAACGCAACCGAGACAGGGTGAGTAAAGACAGAGTTGGGACTGTTTAGTACCAAAGGGATAGACTCAGTGAGAGATATGATAATGTCAGATTACTTGAGCCACCAAGGAGCAGTCAACTTTCAGGGGAAAGAGGTCAAGAGTGGGCTAGCGCTAGGCTTGGAGATCAGTGCTTGTTGGGCCTTGGGCAATGGAGTCAGTATTTGCACAATGTTAGAGTGGACCCACTTGGGATATGCCTTGATCTATGGACCCAGGAAAGTGTTTGGCCCAGAAAATTCAGTTTGCAAGGGAAACCAACAGAAGGAGGGCTAGCGCTAGGGTTTGGAGAGGCAGATCTGCAGATCTAGGACAACCATGAGACTATCAGCTCAGCGTTGGAGGAGATATGAGACCAGAATGGCCTGATCTACAAACCCAAGTCAGAAAATTTCAGAAAAAATCAGATCTGGAAAAGTCAAAATCTGATGAGGGAAGCTAGGACGCTGAAAGTCAGTTTTTCAGATCTAGGGCTACCTGGCAGGAACTAGCTTAGCGTTGGGGGTGTTCTGGAGTGAGGAAGACCTGATCTACAAACCCAAGTGATTATTTTCCGGAAAAAGTCAAATCTGGAAAAGTCAAAATTTCAATAGGGGCGCTGGGGTTTGAGCAATCAGAAAGTCATATCTAGGGCAAACCAGTCACAATCTGGACAACGTTGAAGAGGATTTGGTGAAAGGGATGCCCGATCTACAAAACCCAGAAATGGTTTGTTCAAAGATCAAGCGGTTCCTCGATTAAGTATTTTTTGGATTTTTATTATTTAGGAGTTTTTCAGAAAATTCGAAGAAAAGCAAGTACAATGGATTGAGATCTGAAAGAGAAGAGACTGGCCTGTAGATCTTACCTGGAAATGCTTGTAGATGCCTTGATGATGATGATCTCCGCCATCTCGATCAATTTTGGAAAATCTGAGTGAGTTCTAGGACCAACGTTATGCTCCTAGTGACCAATGCGCCCCCCTATCCTGCACAAGCAAACGTCGACAATATCAGATTTGTTGTACCACGAAAGAAAAAGTTAGATCTACAAAAAGTAACAAAACGTAATCATAGATCACAATGAAGCTAATGAAAACCCCCTGATACAAGATGGAGACAATCCGAGTGAGTTGAGGTCCCCTTGCAAAAACGCTCAAGCTGAAAACGCCCTCCTGTAGATAAGACAATGATCCCAAAAAAAGATATAGATCTCACACAATATTCCGAATGCTAGGAAGCAAAAGACTTTCCAATCACCACCGAAGAACATCAGATGCAAAGCAGATCCAGAAAATATCCACAAAAAAAGTCTTTCTATTATTCAGATTCAAGAGCCAAAGACCCCTTACAAATGAGAAGCTCTCTCCTTTAAATAGGAACGAGAGAACCAAAATCCTAACCACTTCCAAAACGAGTGGCTAAGATTAAAAGATAAAATGTTCTAATCAATGATTGAGATGAGCTCAACATACAATACATAGATCAATATAACCATAAAGTACCAAAGTGGACTAAATCACCCATAAACAGGGTGCCCCACTCAACAAGAAATAAATGAAGCACATGGTGGGTCCATGGAATGTTAGCTAACTACCTCTAGGTACCCCATGTCACAATAAAATAATATAATATTTTAATTTTTGACTTTGTACTTTGTGCCTCCTTGAGGAAATCACGAGCCTCCCAAAAGCTCAAGAAAATAATAATAAAATGCCCAAAAAATAGGTGTGGACCCAATCAGGTGTTGCAATGGTTGGAGAAGGTGCTGCAATGGTTGGAGAAGGTGCGAAGGACATACACTCATCACCATTACTCATCCCATGTCATTTCCTTGCATCAGTAGCCCAAATTGATTTCTTCAATAGCCATTTAATCATTTTTTAATCTGCCTCGGGAAATGTGAACCTGCCAAAACAACCTCCTAGGGTGCCTGCGTTGTCCAACTGTGCCCACCAGGGTCTCTGGGATGGGGATACTATGGTAGAATCAAGTGGTTGCACCCGTTATGCCCCATACAGCGCCCTAGGGGATCCAATAAAAACATCTCCCTGCTCAGACATCGCCCTAGGAGATCCAATGAAAACATCTCCTTGCTCAGACACATCATCCTGCGAAGCAAAACTGCATAAAAAGAGTAAACTGAGCCTGACCATCTCTGCAAGTGCTCGGAACTGAAAATAAACTATGTCATTAGACTCAGAGTCCAAATCCGTCTTGGGTGTATACTCATACCCTTTCCAGGTCTCTACCTGATCATCAACCATATCCAATAGACAATATAATCATCTGTAAATGACCAGATACCAATAATATAAATCAGACTATCATCCATCTGCTGCAAGTGTTACAAGGGTAAGACATGCTCTACAAATAATTTAAGTAACATTCATAACATGTAGCAGTCACCTCACTGGTGGTACATCAACCAAATATATATATAAGGTTTTATTTATTATTTACTCAGACCATACTTTCGGGACTATACTCACTTCATAGTTGTAGTCAATTTGCTAATGAAGGGTGATAGCTGAAATTGACAAGGCTAGGGTAAATGATGACTACCAACTTAACATCATGACACTTTGGATATGGAAAGGAAAAATTCACTGTAACCACATGCTGGACAAACAACAACACAAGGAATGGCAGTGCCTCACAAATGGTTGAGTTGTTCAGAGAGTGCTTATTCAACTTAGGCATCATGTCTACATCAAGTTTGATCCAGTTTCATTAGGACCATCAATTTTATTTCCATGGCCTTTTGGCCTATATGACCTTTTGGGACTTCGCTAGTGCTTAAAAGTACAGCTAATCGCAGCTTTCATCCGGGACATATTCAAATTTATAAGCTCAACAATATTTGGATATAGCATATATTTAACCATTGCTTTTGGGACTTTTTTTATACCCTTAAAGGGGTATTTTAGCATTTCATTGTTCTTGCCCTTTGTTCACATATGTTAAGAAACACATTTTTAGCATTTTCATTTTCCGTGGGCGCATATATAAACATTTTCAATACAAGTAGTACATGAACTTTCAGTTTTAGCCAACAACATCTCAAGTGACCAGGGGGAGTTATGCACAGTGCCAAACATTGGGACAACCGACCAGAATGATTTAGGCATACAATCCAACTTACCAAAGGCAAGTTCTGTCACCAACTCAGAGTCGGGACACAGTATGAATAGGGAAGTTTGTCCAACAAAGGTTCTAGTGGGGAAAGGTCCTCCATGCCACAAGTCAAGTAATAAGTCGGGTTAAAACAAAACTGGAAGGTAATGGATAGGTGGAGACAGTGAATGATGAAGCCAACGCTAGCAAACCAAATCAATGGTGGGAATGACTACCTCTATTCTCCCTAAGGAGGGTAAAACCAATGAGTATAGATTAGGAACTTCGAAGTCTAATTAGGGACATCAATACATAATAAAAATACATCCAAGTCCATATATTTATGACCGCCAGATCATGACACTAAATGCTAGTATATGTCACAAAAATGAGTATAAGAGCAATGATAACCATAACACAATATAATAAATGCTGAGTCATGCAAATAATCCATCTAAACCATCTTCTATCCAATGAGAAAGCACTAATATAAATCTGGGCATCAATAACTGCTTTGTAAATGACTAAATGGCTACATCAGTCCTCAAATTTGAGTGTCCTGAGACTCAGTCTTGACATGGGAGAGATCTCAGCATCTCATATGTAAGAGATCTGGCTGAAAAATGCACTGTATCTGAAAAATAGAATATGGTAGCCCGACTACTATATATGTGATAACAACTTTAAATGTAGGTTCTAGGGGGATCTTATAATTAGCAGTCCCTTACTCCATCCCATATCCATGCTCGTGGGCTCCATGAGGAATAAGCATAACATCACATAAGATAACCTTTCATTCATTAGCTAGCCTCCAAGGGTAGGTGTCTTGCATAGCCTTATGGGCCCCAGATAATGACTTGATCTGACCTGCATTGCCCGCCACAGTCCATAGGTGTGATATAGTGACCACCCTGTTGCCCTGTGGAGACAAATGACCTTACATCATATACAGGATAAGTGCTCATCCCTTGGCCACTGACTAGCTACAAACAGGCTTGATTAATTTCATTCATTTAGGCTAAGTGTTTAAAAACACAACTAATTGTAGTTGGCCTTTTTGCAGTCATTTAAATTTAGCATTCACATCTGCATTTGGGGAGTACTTGGTTCGAGGAATAAATGAAACAACTCGATCACTCTAGAGTCAAGACACAAGCAAAACATGGAGTTAATCATGGACAGAGGTCAAAGTGGGGAAAGGCTCTTCAATCCCACAAGTCCAAGTCATAAGTCAGGGATGAAATGAAGTATGAAAGTAAACTGGATGGATGGGGGCAGTGAGAATTGGTGCCAGGCATAGCAAGGATAAGGATCAGGTTTGTACAAGGTAGGTCATACTAGTGAGCATATACTTAAAGACTTGCAATTAGGACAATTTAACCACTTAGGGTGGCAAGTCTACAATGAATATCATAGCAAAACAAGATCACCACCATCAATCACCAAATGCCAAGTCAAAGCTACTAATATAGGTAAAAGAGACAAATGATGACACTCAAATACATGATGTATACCTGCTCAATCATATACCTGTCTATGAAATAATCCTGAAGAACAACTCTGCCTGCATGAGGGCAAACGAAAGTGTATCAACTTCTGATATGCTTAGTGAACCATAACCCAAGCAATACATCTCAATGGGGTTGTGAAGAGCTAAGTTGGCAAGGGGAACTGGATAAATGCTCTGAATCCTCTGAATAGCTCGGAAATATAACTCCACCATTGATCAACAAGAAGGACCAAAATATTCTCAACTCATGTACAGACTGGATCATGCCTCTGACAAGCTGATTTGCATCATGGTAGCCCCACTACTATGGATGTGACAACAGTTCCTTTAGGCCCCACTTCACCTAGTGACTACCAGGAGGGTTACCTTATACTTTCAGGTTGCTTCATCATATTAGATCAACAAGAGATTGCCAACTCATCATCAAAATACTTTAGACCATAGAGTTGTGAGAGTTTCCCCCCAAGTGGTTAACCAACATTTTTGAGGCTAGTGAGATGTCACTAGACTAGGCCACATACCACACTTCATTAGAGTGACAGACAAACCTGTTCTACATGGGTACATAGCGAGGTAACCCATGTGTGCCACGCCACCCTCAAGATTCAATTGAACAACTAGAGCTCTATTCAAAGCTTCTTTCAGTCGACCTTGGATGGTAGGAGAGCAGGGATTTCTTGCTCCTATGCTCCCACAAGGTCGTGTAGATAGTTCCCTTCGCAACACCAAAGGGTTCTGACAACAAGCTAGTACCCCAATTTCCCCCCTTTCCCTTCATCATTATGACTACGAGGCATTGGCATCATCTCCATCTCTCTCTCTCTCTCTTGTCTAACATTGAGATCTCCAGTCTTTGTACCTTCCTCTATATCTTTGTACTTATACACTATTGGTTCTTTTGGGTTTCTTTGTACTATTTTTGCTCTTTTTTCCCCTATTTGCTCTCAACATTAATAGGAGTTGCTTTTAGACTCCGATGTTGTAGTCACAGTAGACATTTCTTCTTAGTCCCCATTGATCTAATTTTGCAGTCACTTGTTGGATAACAATAAAAATTATTTTATTTTCTCTTATTATTGTCCAAATTTGGGCACATTGCTAGGGAATCAGTATGTCTGTTGATCTGGCTGCCTTGCTTGTATCCATCTCTTAGTTATGTTTGCTAAGGATTTTTTTTGTGCAAAAATGTATTTTCTACTGCAGGGCATACTTTCTTCTTTGTTAAGCAAAAAGAGACTATTTGTTATGGGTTGTGCTGCTACACTTATTTTCTTCTCTTGCCTTGTGGGATTTTTCAAGTTTCAAATTTTGCTTTTGTAATTTTAACCTGGTATTTGCTTTATAAAAAGCTTCTCACACTTTTATTGTCGCTATTCTATTCGTCTGTTGCTCATGAGATTCTCTGGTCTTTGTTTGCTTCAAATCATGTTTGTCTGCCATGGATTTCTTCTGCCCTTCGTGTCTGTTGGGCTCATGTTTGATTCTTTATTTGAGGCATTTTCTCATGCTGGGCTCACAGCATTTGTTGCCCTTGCTCCTTCTCATGTTTTTTCTCTGTTTCTTGGCTCACGGGTTTGGCAAAAATCATCCACATGTCTTATCTTTTGGTTTTTTTTCCTTCATGAGCTTTGTAGTTTTTCCCTTACCTTTGGCCATGAAATCTTTCTGTGATTCACTTTTATCTTCACTTTTATCCACTTCCTCATGCAATGAGGACCCCATCAATTCTTCAAATTGAATTATATCCACTCTACTGTCAGATTAATTGTTGCTTCAAAATCTGTTCATCTTCAATCTGGGTGAACAGCAACAGAGTTAACTCTTCATCCATGACGAGTAAGCAACAGGACTAGAAGGAGTTGCTTTTATAACCCTTCCCTTCTCTATTTTTGGTTTATAGGATTTACAGTGCAATTAGTTAGGGCACATTAGTGTTGGGTGATGGAGTGTGTTAATGTCAGAGTTACTCTCTTCCATGATCGGAGCATTCATTCTTAATGGCACAGTTAATGGAGGCTGTTACCTTTTAATGCAGGTGCACTTACCTAGGATTTGACTTCAAGTCAAGTAGGGTGCATTCCTCTAGTCTACTAGGTGTGCTTTATTGTTAGACAATGGAGTGTGTTTATGAGGTTGAGGTAGGGTGCTCCACCAGAGGCATTTGTAGCCCATTTTTGTAACCTGTCTTCCTTAGTCTACAAAATGATGGGGAGGGGTGCATTGGTAGCACATTTGTAGTCCATTGTGCGTGTTGCTGCAAGAACACGTGTAAGCAACCCGTGTATTAGCTGCTGTAATATTTTTTTTTGAATAAGCTTCTTTCTATTTATGCTATCTGATATATGGAATTTCTAATTGATTTAGGGGATCAACATTGCACTATCGGAGATTGCAACCAAAGTAGTTCTAAGTTTTTGGATAGAGTTGTGTGAGGCCTTTCTAGGTTGCTGATCCAGTGAAGCTACAGGCCCCAGTGCCTGATGGTGGCAAGTTGAATGAGTTGTGGCATAAGTGCATGGTTTCTTGCACTACATAGCCCTTCCTCTGTTGAAGGATATGGGGTAGGCACTGCTTGTCTTCAATATTGAGAAAACTAGAGAATGCAAGGAATGCGCACTATGGAAACATTCCAAATCTGCGTTTCGATCCTATGAGAAGAAGTTGACAGAGATTCTTGATTTGATCCTTAAATCCTTGATTAACTCAATTAATTTGCGTGTACTTTATTTACTGGCTTAATATTACATTATGATTAACTCTATAAAATTATAAATAGCTCTAAGACTAAATTTATATTTATCAATCACGTTGTTAAATTGTTGTGATAAATGCATTTATCAATGTGATTTATTTGGTTCTAACTTCTACGATAAGGACAGAGGCCTTAGTGAAGATATTTTTGTATTAGTAAATGTTTACTGCTAGCGGAAGATGCCACCGCTTGTGAGGAGGTTTCGAGTGGATAGATGAATTATTATTCATTTTAGAAATCGAGAAAGAATTGTTTTTTTCTAATCTATAATCTAAGTTTTATTTTTGTTTGTTGTTTATTGGTTTTGCTTTTAGTTGCTTACTCATTGTTCATTCTTACAGTCTGATAGTGGTCCTGACTATATTGGAAGAATAGTTGAATTCTTCGAGGGAGTTGATGGAAATGATTGGTTTACAGCTCAATGGTTTTATCGTCCCGGGGACACGGTAATGCTTGTCAAACTTTAGGCTGTCTTGAAGTTGATAGAAATTTAGGCAGGCTTTTAGTTCTGAGTAATAGAAGACTAATGGTGTTTTCGATTATAAGATTTGTTGGGTAATTTTTTCTTTCTATGACCATGCAAGGTAAAAGAAAGAAATAGTTTCTTCCTGGATGCGTTCTAACAATCTTGGGGTTTTTTCTGAAGGCTATAGGGCAAGGTGAATCAGCAGAACATGATAAAAAGCGAGTTTTCTTTTCAACAATGAAGGATGATAATTTATTGGAATGCATAAGTTTGAAAGTGAATGTCATTCATGTCCCTGCATTGGTAAGTATAATTGCATAAGTTTAAGAAGAAAATAAACTTAATTGCATTTATCAATGGGCATTATGCAAAATGGTTATAGAGTATATTTATCTAATGGTCATATGATACATTTATGTATATAGCTTAGTACATTTGTATATCCACTTGCATATTTTTGGTGACTGTTTTATCACTTGAAAATAGATGGGTTGAATGGACAGAGTCTGTCAATGTCACCTTACACAAACTCCCTTGCTTTGGGCGGGGGGACTTCCTATGGATTTGAAGAGGAGATATTCAAGTAAATACTGCAGAAACACTTAATATCTGCAAACTTCACTTGCTGTTATCTTTATTTCGGATCAGATTTCTGCTAAGGAATCAGTTTAGAGAGCAAGTGCAAATCAGATCCACACAGTAATATGTTAACGCAGCTCAAATCCGGTGTACATCTGTGTGAATTCAGTTCAGATCTGCATTAAAATCTTGCAGAGATCTGCAAGTGTAAAAGTAATAATTGAGCCAATCTTGCAGAGATCTGCAAGTGTAAAAGTAAAAATTGAGCCTGTTATCAAACTTTAGGCTTTGAAATTTGAAATCTGAACTATTATTCGGTGGAGTTTTGATTTGCAGATTTCAACAAAATTTAAAAGTGAAGAATTTCTAAATTTAAGGGGTGGTTGATGAGAGAGATTAGCGCCTATTTAAATTTGGGGCACATGATTAACACAGTCCAGGAGGGCTGTTTTCATGAGTTACCAGGGCAGAAAGGGGTTGCATACACATGCCACAAATACCTTAGTTTTTTTGGAATCTAATGTAGAAATTTCAAGTTGAAAGAGCTCCCTAGAGATGGACCTTTAGCAATGTAAGTAATAAGCTCTAGCAATGGAAGTAATAAACTTGCATCACTTCTAAGATGCAAATAGCAAATATTTATACCTATGTTGCCAGGAAACGTGGGTACGGGTACGGGTACGGCACTTTTTGAAACAGGGTACTTCGGTACGTCGGGGGTACTATATATATATATATAATTATATAATATATATAATAATTAATAATATATATATAATATATATTATATATTACAAATAAAACTGAAACATGTCACAGTCACATGACTCACATGATACATCATGATCCAATGATCCATACATGCACATTGCATATTCACTTTCAGATTTCGTCATTGATTCATTGAACAATGAAAATTCACAATTCACATTGAAATTTGAAACATTCAAAATTCAAACATAAATTAAAATAAGTTATAAATTATAATATATTAATGACAAATGTATGTCCATGACTCCTTGAGTCCATTCAACATTGTCAAACTACATTCAAAAAATATGCAAGACAGAGGCCTCTGTCCTCATGAAGCAATTTATACATCTCTAATTAATGTGCACTGTAAACAGGGAAACTGCATCTATTCTCTGGAGCATTTGGATCTATGTTGCCAGGAAACATGGGTACGGGTACGGGTACGGGTACGGGTACGGGTACAGGTACGGGTACGACACTTTTTGAAACAGGGTACTTCGGTACGTCGAGGGTACTATATATATATATAATATATAATATATAATATATATTAAATTTAAAAATAAAACTGAAACATGTCACAATCACATGACTCACATGATACATCATGATCCANCATTTGGTTGTATCTCTTCATCCACACAGATAGCATCATCTGTGTACTGATCCCATCTCTTGAAAGGACCCTCCTTGTATCCTGGGTCTTTTCGAGATATAAGACGAAGCGTGCTATGAATGTACACTAGATTCTCTGCTTTCTTTGACCCCAACCTATTTCTCTTCACTGAATGTATGAAAGCATAAGTGCTCCAATTCCTCTCACAAGATGAGGAACTAGCTACCTGTCCAAGTAATTGAATGGAAAATAGAAATTGTTAGTGGAAAGCTCATAGAGTCATATTTGTAAATCTGAAAAATGAATTAAAATTTAAAATTTAATCCATGAGCAAGATAAGGAAATTCAAATAGTAAAACTAAATACCTGCCCAAGTAATCGTATTGCAAACTGCTGCAACTCAGGAGCATCCACACCATGAAGCCACCACCNATGTGAAACATTCAAACTTCAAACTTCAAACATAAATTAAAATAAGTTATAAATTATAATATATTAATGACAAATGTATGTCCATGACTCCTTGAGTCCATTCAACA
>LPNX010210302.1:303729-322104 GCA_001517045.1 Pseudotsuga menziesii
CTGCTTGTCTGTCTTTGATTCATGTGAACCAAAGACACCTCGCCCACGTGCAAATTGGGAAAATTGAGATCATATCTCAGAGGCCTCCTCTGAAGAACCATACATCTTTTTGATAGCGGTCATAAACCCCTTCACCACCTCTCTATCTTGGGAAGGAGGCCTTCTTCCTGTTTTGGAATNGCTTTCTCCACCTCCCATGTATAAATGATTGCAACTGTGGCCATAAATTAGGATCTTTCTTATCTGTGATGGATTGGATCCTCTCACAAATAGAATCTATGTTCTCATAAATCTCGCCTAAACATGGACCATCTGTGTCAGCATAGCGAAGCATATCACAAATTGGCTCTACAAATTCCACAACGAATTTGATGTCAGCCCAAAACCGATCATCCAAAACCAGCCTCTTTACCTCCACAGCTGCATCTGAGGTAGATAGCCTCCATTGCTCCCACATGTCACTAATAATTGTGGCTGCTAAAGCCCCCTTCATCTCCACAAGGCGTCTAAGAAGAATGTAATAAGAGGCAAATCTGGTATCAACTGGTTTAAGAAGCTCCACTTTTGCATGCCTACGATAAATTGCTTGTGAATGGTGGTGGTTGCATATGNGCATCTGAGGTAGATAGCCTCCATTGCTCCCACATGTCACTAATAACTGTGGCTGCTAAATCCCCCTTCATCTCCATAAGGCGTCTAAGCAGAATGTAATAAGAGGCAAATCTAGTATCAACTGGTTTAAGAAGCTCCATTTTTGCATGCCTACGATAAATTGCTTGTGAATGGTGGTGGTTGCATATGAACATTTGAATTTTGCGGCCATTTTTGCAATGTCTTTTAGTGCCTTGTTCAAAGAATGCACTGCACATGGCGTCCAAAAAATATGCCTACAAAACAAAAGAAAAAGAATTAGATTTTGAATTTTCATTTGACATTTTTTATTTCTAATTTTAATTCATGAATAAAGAAGAAAAATTGGAAAAAAAATCAGACTTATAAAGTTATATAAATAAAAAATCAGATTTGTCACTAACCTATACTCTTTTTGGACCATTGTCCCCGCTGCTTTGCACACTGGGGCTGCATCAGTNAAAGTTACATAAATAAAAAATCAGATTTGTCACTAACCTATACTCTTTTTGGACCATTGTCCCCGCTGCCTTGCACACTGGGGCTGCATCAGTGATAACTTGGACGACATTGGAGGGCCCCACCTCAGCAATGGCATCGCATAATTGTTCTTTCAAGAACATAGTGTTTTTTTCTTGACCAGAGCAATCAATGCCCTTGAGAAAGTATGGACCAGAGATGGAAGAAACAATTATGTTTATCAATGGACGATTCCTACAATCTGTCCAACCATCCATAACAATGGAGCATCCATCCGCACTTCAAGATGCCTTCAATGGAGACATTGCCTTCTCAAGGCGTGCTTTCTCCTTGTCTACCAAAACTGTTCGGAGCCTTTCATAACCAGGTGGCTTATATCCCATAGGTCCATTGTTAATCGCACGAACCATTTGCTCAAAATATGGTGAGCGCGCTGCATTGAAAGGAATGCCACATGCAAGAAAAAATGTTGCTATTGCAAGATCAATGCCCTCCCTTCCTTTCACATCAAACATATCACCAAGGCCACCAAATTTTGGTTTTTTTCGTGCTCGAGTTGTAGTGCTTTTGGATGCTTTTGATGGCACATTTTCATCACCAAACTGAACTTCATCTTTAGATGGATATTCATCACCCACCTCAATGGAGTCATCATCCACATCATCACGGTTTTTACGGGAAGGCCTTGTGATCTCCTTGCCTGCCCTACCGTCAGCTCTTCGCTGCTCCATTTGTGCATTAAGGAGTTTACTAGTATCCTTTGGGTCCCCATTACAAAGCTGAACACCCATCCTTGGGATCTGCATAAAATGGGCCTCAACTCTTGTATAAGTACCCTTCCATTCAGCCTAACAGAAGTTACATTTTATCGTAATTGTCCCCCCTGTATCCTTTGTTTGTTTTGTCTTCTCCACATACTTCCACAATGGGTATTGAGGATTTGGATTATGCTTTGATGAAGACATTTTGCTCTGTCTGTTGATGATTTTTAAGTGTGGACTGTGGAGTGATAGGAAAACTGAAAAAATTCAAAATTCAAAACAATTGTCAATTATTCAAGAATCAAAAATTACAAATTAAAATAGTAAAATTAATATCAGCAGCTAAAGCCTAATTTAGTGTTTGTCCTTGTTACTTAATATTATTTGGTAATTTGTAATTACTTATTAGTGGTTCTGGTTTCAAATCTCGTGGACTTCATTTCAGCTCTTCACATACAAGATAGCCCCTAGCCACCACTGTTACATAAAACATGTGTCACTTTTACGGTTTACCGAATTCTTTTGGCAATTTTATCTTGCAATGTGTGGATCCTAGGTTCATGCTCTAATTTCGTTTTTGCCCTCAAAGGTAATCTATCATAGTTATCAGATTTGATTGTTTGCTTAGACTATGCCATTCAAGCAGCTTCGCCATTGTACAGTGAGAACTCGAAACCCCTTACACATGGATATGATTCTTAATCAAAAGACCAATCCAGGGTCTTCTGCATGGTACCCACTATCATTAGTCTATGATATAATCCAACACGTTGACATATTTTTCTGGAATAGTCTATACTAAAAAAAAATAAAATGTATAGTGGCTCAGTCTTCTTCCATAGGATGGAATTGAACAAAATACATGGATCAAGACATAATATCAGAAGGGGCAGACAACAGTCATGATGGGATCTGAGTGACAGGCAATAGTTGCAGCCATGATAAAGAGGGAGATTCTACTAGTCTATGCAACCTATGTTTGTAAAAGACTCTATAGATAATGTTTGTGATATAATCCAGGATTGGTTGTGCTCTTTTCAATTCAAGAGTAATTAAATAATAAATACCTTCTTCAAAAGGTTCCAAGAGAAAAATGAAAGCTGCCAGTCGCCTACGATGTCGTTTGGTGGAGAAGAATGAGTTTCAACTTTCCACTGCTGATGGGTGCTAGTAGCTATTGTCCACTGCTAAACAATGAAGATGGACTGTCCCGATATCAAAGCTTCAATATCCCACTGTCCGTCGATACCCGAGGGCCGATACGCTGTGCACAATGAAAATCAAAGTTCACTGATAAATGAATATAGTTACGGTTTGGGGGTTTTTAACTAGCAATGCCGTGGATAGGGTTGCGTTATGTCACGATTCAAGTATTAAAATTTAACTATTAATTAATAAATGATTTTCATTTTATCAATTTTTTAAACCGCCGTACCTCAGACGTACCCAAAATCGGGGTATGCCGTACCATTTTTTACAAACGTACCAGATTTTTTTTTACCGCGTACCCGGTATGGCAACACTGTTCATGGTATGTGAGGGTACGTACCATTGCCGTACCCAAGTACCCGGTACCGGTATGTGTACCCAACCCCTGGGTACGGGTACCCATGCAACATAGATTTATACCAATACCAAACTTGAAAGAAAGAGAAGGTAGTACCATAAATTTTCTTCCAATGTAGCAAATCTGACCATTCAATGGATCAAAGCACTAATCTTTGCATGAGAAGAATTCAACATAATATCCGAACTTGTATTACCCACAACATTGTTACCTCTTATTAACAAGATAGTCTTCAGAAGATCTGTAAAGCCTCTGAAAAGAAATCTATCTCTCAATAGCCTCTCAACAACAACAAAAGCAAAGGGAAGAACATCTTATATAGAGTTCTAGGCTGATGAACCCTTTTATAAAATCATATTAGATCCTTAGATCTGTATTGGGAGATCATAAACAAATCCTTTTCTACTAACTACCCAAGGTGGAAAGGTCAACAATGCATAAAAAAATGAGGTGGTTATGCCACCTATGCTCCAAACCTTAACAAAAATATCCAATAAATGGGGACACATACATGGTGTTAAAGATAATGCAGTTGTGAGACCCACTCTCAAGGAGGATGGTACCCTAGTCAGTTAACTAGGGTTCTTGGTTAGTTAACTAGGCAGAGTAAGTCCCTAGAAGGTACCCTAGGCCCCCCAGGGCCCCAACAGTCTCTTGGGGTTCTTGGTCTCAGACCAAGTAGGTTGATGCCATGGCAAAGTCCCTAGAATGTGGCTAGGGCCCTTATATGTCTCTAGGGTATTTTGATCTGGGACCAGACAATTTTTTGGTCGTGAGGACCAAGAAGATCTTGCAGGCTGAGACATAGAATTCCTAGTTTGGGACCAGGCAGATTCTTGGTCTGGGACCAAGTGGTTCCTGCAGGTACATACCGGGTCAGTTAACTAGGTGGATCTTGGTCTGTTCACCAAGATGATGATGTGTGATGTCCTCTTCTCCTAAATGGTTATTGCTAGGTTGTTTCTCAAGGGACTGGCCACCCCTTGATGATTGTTGTCACCAAACTTGTAGTTGCCCCTATGAGATGGATCCAAGATGGATGGTAGAGGGATGAGCAACCAAAGAGGTGAAACCAAGACAACCTCCTCCCAAATGGATGGTTGTCACGCCAATTGAGGAAATCTTCACTTGATGTTATCTTATCCCTAGACAACAATGGGGGAGACCTAGATCTACTCCCGACAGGAGAGACCAAACCAAGACACCAGATCAAATCAATGGAAGATGAAGTACGTAAGGTGTAAGGTGAAATAAACCCTAGATCTATGGATGAAGTCACAAGGTGAGTTATCGGATGGATCAAGAGGTTTATGAGGTATGAAATTGATCCAAGGGTTAAGTACAAGTGACTTATGAGTTGTACTACTAGATCCAAAATCTAGGTAACAACAAATGATGAAAATATCCATTGCCTTGGGAACTGTGTCCAATGCAGGGAGGTTAAGAACCAGATCGGGGCTATCTAGTACCGGTGGATAGACTTGACGAAAGGTATGACAGTGTCAAAATACCCAAGCCTCGGGGATAGGGTCAAAACGAAGGAAAAATGGCCAAACGAGGGTTGCACTAGGTTCAAGAGATCAGTTCCTTGGGAATTGGGCCCAATTTAGTCACCTAAGCCTGACGCCTAGGAGGAACCACCTAGGGTTTTACCCGATCTACAAAACCCAAAATGGTTTTCCAAATGATCATGCGGTTTGATCTATAAAGTTTTTTGATTTTTTATATTTAGGGTTTTGACAGTATAATAAAGATGCCAATGGATCGAAATCAAGAAAAGAAGAACTAACTTGTGGATCTTTTACCTGGATAACCTTGTAGATGCATTGATGATGATGATCTATGTCGTCCTGATCAATTTGAGAAGATTTGGATAAAGACTCTATGCAAATCGATTTGCCCAAGGAAGCAAAATGTGCCCTCCCTCCTGCACAACAAACGTCAACCATATCAGATTTGATGCATCAAGAGAAATGGACAAATGCTACAGAAAAATAGCAAGATGAAACCATAGATCACAATGATACTAATGATAACCCCCTGATACAAGCGATGCCAAACAAGCGAGTTGAGGAAGCCGTACAAAATTGCCCAAGTGAAGTTGCCCTCCTATAGACAAAACAAAGTTTTCACGAAAAATATAGAGCTCACCACAAATACCCAAATGCTAGGAAGCAATAGACTTTCCAATCACCATCTAAGAGCACCAGATGCAAAGGAGACCCAAGAATTTCCACAAAATAGTTTTTCTATTATCGAGATTCCAAGAGCCAAAGACCCCTTTACAATGAGAAGCTCTCTCCTTTAAACAGGAATGAGAGACACCAAAATCCTAACCGCCTTTGAAATGGATGGCTAAGATGATCAAAATGTTCTAATCAACAGTTGAGATGAGCTCAACATAAAGTACATGGATCAATACAATAATATAACATATCAATGGACCAAATCGCCCTAGGAGAGGGGATCCCACTCTATGATAAAATAAAAATTGATAAAGCTCATGGTGGGTCCACAAGGTATTTACTATTAACTAACACCCCTAGTGTGTCCCCATGACACAATATAAATAAAATATAATTTTAAGTGCAAAATAGTGCCCCTATGGGAAAATCGTGAGCCTCCAAAAGCTCCAGAAAATCATTAAATATGCCATAGGGATGGGTATGGGTCCATCTGAATGTTGAAACTGCTAGAGAAGGGGTGGAAGACATCACACTCATCATCAAAACTCATCCCATGCCATTTCCTTGCCTCAGTAGCCCAAATTGAATTCCTCGGTAGCCATTTTCACCATTTTTAATTTGTCTTGGGAACTGTGACACTGCCCAAACTTCCATCTAGAGTGTCTGGCTTGTCACACTGAGCCCACCAGGATTTCTGGGAGGGGGGTAAAATGGTAAAAACAAGTGGCTGGACCACCCCCTCCTCATACAACACCTTAAATGAACCAAACAAATCACCCTTACGCTCTGACAGGCCATTCAACATGGCAAAAATGCACCAGAATGATATACTGAGACAAATCATCACTGTAACTACTCAGAACTGAAAACAAACTGTCTCATTGGATTCATGGAGCCCAAATCCTTCTAAGGTGCATACTCATACACCCTACAGATCTTTGCATGATCAGGTACAATATCTAATATGCCCAGACAGATAAAATAATAATCTGTAAATGATCAAATAATCAATAAAATGACCCAGGCTAAGACATGCTCTACAAATCATTCAAATAACAATTATAACAAGTAGTAATAATTTCACTAGCGATCTACCAACCAAATATATAGAGTTTCGTTAATTAGTTATAACTCAGACTAGACTTTCAAGACCATACTCACTTCATAGTTGTAATCAATTTGCTAGTGAAGGGTGAAGGCTAAAAATCAAAAGGCTAGGCTAAAGGGTGACTACCAACTTGACACTGTGACACTTTGGATATGGAAAGGGGAGACTCACTCTAGCATATGCTGGACAAGCAATAACACAGGGGATGGCAGTGTCTCACAAATAGATAAGTTACGTTCAGAGGTGCTTATTCACTTTGACAAATGCACACAATCCAAATCAAATACAAGTGAGGCCAACAATCTTTAGATATAACTTTCTCAAGAACCATTGCTTTTTGGGCCTTCGAGTTTCCATAGCCTTTGATCCAAGCATTTGTTACATGGCTTTTTATTTATTAAGGCTTCATGCTCCATGCGTGTTTAAAAACACTTGTTACATGGGTTTTACATTTCATATTTCACATTTAAACTTCAAAGCCAATTTCATTAGGCTTGCCTTACATTCATGTATGTTCAAAAACACTTCTTTTCATGAATGGGATTTTCACAAGATATTCATTTCATTTCCATATACATTGTATTGATGGCAGCGCTATTTATTTCAGGTTTAGCCAACACAACCTAGGCAACTCAGAGCCGAGACACAAATAAACAAGGAAGCTTATCCAACAAAGAGGCTTTAGTGGGGAAAGGTCCTCCATGCCACAAGTCAAGTGGTAAGTCGGGATATAAAAATAACTGGAAGGTAATGGATGGGTGGAGATAGTGAACGATGAAACCAACACTAGCAAGCCAAAGTATGGTGGGAATGATCACCTCTATTCTTCCTAAGGAGGGTAAAACCAATGAGTATGGGTCAAGAACTTCCAGGTCTAAGTAGGGACATACATACATAATATCAATACAACGAGGTCCACATATTTATATGACCGCCAAATCATGACACTAGATGCTAAAACATGTCACAAGAATGAGTATAAAAGCAATAATAACCATAACACAAGATAATATCTGCCAAGTCGTATACATGTAGATAACCAATCTGAACCAACATATGTCCACTGAGAAATTGCTGCTGCAACTCTGGGCAACACTAACTGCTCTATAAATGGCTAAATGGCTACATGAGTCCTGTAAAAAGGATCACAGGGGCACTTGGAAAAAGGCTAAAGTCAAAAGTCAAATTAAATAAGGACTTTTGGACCACAGGAAAAGGACCAAAGGTGGAAGTCAAAGATAAATGAGGACTTCTTATAAAAGTCAAAAGATAAATAAAAGACCTTTCTTTTTAAGAAAGTAAAAGTGAAATTAGGAAAACATTAAAATATTATTATTTTTATCTTTTCTAATTTTGTCCACTTACACGTGAATGAAGACTATAAAAGAAGATCAAGTGTTCTCATTATCACACAAGTTTTGCTCTCACAGGTGAAGATATTATTTTGCTGAAGAAGATTGTTCTCTTGCCTCAGCTAGGGCATCCTCAGCAAACCCTCAGCTAGGGTTTTCATCAGCATTTTTATCTCAGAATTTTCGGGTAGCTCTTCTTATTTTTTCGGGCAGCCACCTCTCTCTTCTCACGGGTTGTCTGTTTTCTCTCTCCAGGCAAGTGTTTTAGGGCTCGCCCCTCTTCTTACATACCATGGGCAGGCCAATAGAAGGCCCTGCCCTCTAGGCACCCTCGGGCAGCCTCTAGCAGGCATACCCGTGAGGGTTTGGCCCACAGCCAACCCTCGGGTAGCCTAGGGAAGACCCTAACTGTTGAATTTTTAGCATTAGCATTAAAATTTGCAGATAAACTTTAAACAAGTCAGCAATGGAAAAAACATATTCATCACATCAACACAATGAACACAAGATTTTTCACTGGGGAAACCTTCAAAGGACAAAAACTCCAAAAGCATTAATAACTCATCTCGTAAATGAGATGACTTAGAAAATTCTTCAAATAGTTCCTCAAACCCAAATCTGGGTTTTACCACTGTCACAATAAACTTTAATTACAACCACATTTTCTAGAATTTCACAAATTTTCCAGATTATGGCTTTATCAGAGAAAACAAAATTTCTTTTCTCTCTCCTTCCTGTCAAATCAAAGGCTGTTGGTTCAGATCTGACTATCACTGACAGTTTGCACTTTTCTGCTGTACAGTTGTACGACCGTACAGATCCGTACGAATATGGTAAAAAACTTCAAGGCTTACCTTTTTGCTGCTCAATTTGACCTTCTGCCTGCTCGATCCGTCCTTTTCTCTGCCCGGCTTGTCCTTCTCCCTGCTCGGCCTGTTTATTTGCAGCCTTGTTGTTGCCCATGGGCTGCCCTAGGGCCTGAGCAAGCCCGAGCTGCTCCAGGACCCTCACGGGTTTGCCTATAGGCTCCCTGAAGGTCCTATTTGGCCACGATAGCCCTTCTAGGGTATGCCCTAGGCTTCCTGAGGGTTGGCCGTGGGCCAAACCCTCACGGGTATGCCCTAGGATTCCTGAGGGTTGGCCGTGGGCCAAACCCTCACGGGTATGCCTGTAATAGGCTTCCCGTGGGTGCCGTTAGGGTAGTGCCCTAAAGTGGCCTGCCCAAAAACGAAACAGTCAACCCGTGAGAGAGGGCTGGGGGGCTGCCCGAATTTTCCTTTGCTGCCCAGGGGTGTACGGAAGGGAAGAGAGCTGCCCGAAAACTTGCCGATACTACTTGGATTTGTAAGATGAATAATGGATCTGAATAAGGATGCCAAGAAAATTGCCCAAGTGATGAAACCCTAGCTGAGGATGCCCTAGTTGAGGCAAAATCTTCTTCAGTAAAAAATAGCAGTTCCACCTGTGAGAGAAAATTTGTGTGATAATGAAAAGACTTGATCTTCTTTTATAGTCTTCATTCACTTGTAAGTGGACAAAATTAGGAAAGATAAAAATAATAATATTTTAATATTTTCCTAATTTCACTTTTACTTTCTTACCAAGAAAGGTCTTTTATTTATCTTTGGATTTTATAAGAAGTCCTTATTTATCTTTGACTTCCACCTTTGGTCCTTTTCCTGTGGTACAAAAGCCCTTATTTAATTTGACTTTTGACTTTAGCCTTTTTCCAAGTGCCCCTGTGGTCATTACCTGTGGTCCTTTTTGATTTCAAAAGTACATCATTATAAACCAAGAGAGTTATTAATGCTTTTATCTCACACACTGTGTGATACCTAGATCTGGTACTAGGGCAACTTGACCAAGGGTAGCTAATCCTTGGAGAAGCACACCAAGCCATAGATTAAGGGTTAGAGTGCCACACATGCCTAGACCCAGTCTAGGGCTTACAGTGTCTTCATTCTCCAAGAGAATGGCTACTCAGAACTAAGCTAAGTCTACCAGTCCTAGACTGGTCTACATCGTGGTCTCCGACCAGATGTCTACTCAACACAAGGTTGAGTCTACCCAGGGCAGAGCTGGGTCTATATCATGGTCCCAGACCAGATATCTACCATTCAACAGAATGGTCACTCAACACTGGGTTGAGTCTTCACCGTAGCCCTGGACCAGGTGGTCCCATTCTCCTAAGAGAAGGGATCTCGATGTTGCTCAGAAAAATCAACACTCCCTCTCAGCGAGAGAGGCATTCTCTGCCATACCAAGGTTGTCACGAAAGTACACAAACTTTGATGCTGTTAGAGGCTTGGTCAAGATATTTGCAATCTGTTCATCTGTACGAATGTACTGCAACTTCAGAGCACCTCTCTGCACTAGGTCTTTGATGAAATGATACCTCATTTCAATGTGTTTCGATGTGTCATGAAACACTGGATTCTCTGAAAGCTTTATGCAACTTTGATTATCACAATGGATAATCGTTGAGTCAAGCTTTCCCTCGAACAGATCAGATAACAACTTTCTGAGCCAAATTGCTTCCTTGTAGGCATCGCTTGCAGCAATATACTCTGCCTCAGCTGTACTCTGAGCTATGGAGCCTTACTTCTTGCTGGACCAAGAGATCATTGCTGATCCCATACTAAAGCAATAACCAGAAGTACTTTTCCGGTCAACTGCACTACCAGCCCAATCTGAATTTGAATATCCAGATAACAATACTCCACTGTTGGAAGTATACCTGAGCCCATACGTAATAGTACCTCGCACATATTTGAGTACTTGTTTGGTAGTGACCAAGTGTATGTGCTTCGGATCTGACATGAACTGACTCAAAACATTCACTGTGTAGCAAATGTTTGGTCTCGTATGCACGAGATACATTAGGGAACCAATGAGCTGTATGTAGAGAGTAAAGTCCACACTCTGTGAACTAGAGGCTGAGTCCCGCAAATTTGTCAAGTTGGTAGTCATTGGTACGCTCATGGACTTGCAGTCCTGCATCCCAAATCTCTGCAAGATGTCCACTACATACTTTACTTGTGTCAGGAGGATCTCACCTGGATTTTGCCAGACTTCTAAGCAGTCTGATATTTTTGCGAGACTTCATGCAGTTTGATATTTTTGGGCAGGAGAGAGAAATCTCTGTTTTTCCTGTTAAAACCCTAAACTGGTAATTTTTGTAATTTAATTGTGGGTAAAATTATTAGTCTGATTTTTACTGATAAATTTTACAGTTACTGTGGGTAAAATCCAGGTTTGGATTTGAGGAACTTTTTGAAGAATTTTCTGAGTCATCTCATTTACAAGATGAGCTATTAATGCTTTTGGGGTTTTTGTCCTTTGAAGATTTCCACAGTGAAAATTCTTGTGTCCATGTGTGCTGATGTGATGAATGTGTTTTTACTATACCGCTAAATTGTTTAAAGTGTATTTGCAAATTTTTTAAGTTATATGCTAATGCTTAAAGTCAACATGGTATTAGAGCTTAGCACATGAAAACACAGTAAAGGGACACTGTTGTTGTTTTTCACTAGATCTTGGAATAAGATTTGTAGATCTAACTTTTGGCTAAGTGGCAGAGATGGCCATCAATGGTTTCAAACCGAAAGAGAAGCTCTATGGTTCAGCAAACTTTAATTCCTGGAAGGCTAGTTTGACAACAATTCTAGATGAGAATGGCGTGGATGACATTGTTCTTAATGTCATAGAAGAGCCAACTACAAATGCTGGTAGGCTTTCCTACAAGAGGAAGCAAGGTAAGGCTAGAAGAGTCATTTATGATTCTATCAGAGAAGAATTGATGCCTAACATCACATCCTTGAAGATTGCTAAAGAATGCTATGATACGTTAGTAAACCTCTATGAAAAGAAGGCTCCCAGTCAAAAGAGAGTCTTGAAGAAGAGGCTACGAACTTTGAAGTTGAGCAAAGATGAAAGTGTTGGTTCCTTCTTCACCAAGATCAAACAGGTAAGAGATCAACTCCTTTTTGTTGGTGTCACTGTTGATGATGACAATCTTGTGCAAACAGTGGTTGATGGTCTCCCAAGCTCTTGGGAAACCTTCATGGCATCTGTCTGTGGACGAGAAAATCAGCCAACATTTGAAAGGCTTTGGCATGATTGCATACAAGAAGAAAGAAGGAACACTGACAAGGCAATCAAGAAGGATAACCTTGCACGTGCAACAAAGACCAAAAGGTTCAAGAAACCTTTTTCTCAGCAAAAGAAAGGGAAGAAACCTCAGGGTAAGTTTTTTGATATGTCTAAGATTGAATGTTATACTTGTCACAAGTTTGGACATTATGCTAGAGACTGTAGGCAGAACATGAAGAAACCCAAGAGAAGGTTTCAAGCATCTGCTGCAGAAGTAGAGGAAGAAGAAGAAGAAAACCAAGGCTAATAAAACTGATGAGCCTAAAAGAGAGTACTATTTGATTTCTGCTCTAACTGGTTCTTTCTCAGCATGTTCCACTTCTTGGTTGGTGGACAGTGGTGCCTCCAGGCACATGACAGGTAACCATAGTACCCTCACCAGTTACAAAAAGAGAAAGTTCACCACTCAGGTAGAACTTGGAGATGACTCCACTTACAAGATTGAAGGAGTTGGCTCAACTTCACTTCAACTTGACTCAGGTACGGTTCTTCATGTTGATGATATTCTTTATGTTCTGGGTTTAAAGAAAAATATTTTATCTATTGTTGGTTTAGAAGACAAGGGTCATAGAGTCCTCTTTATGGACAAGAAGGTCTTTTTATGGGCAAAAGACACAGATCTAGACTTAGCAGTTCAGATTGGGGTTCGAGAGGGAGACCTTTACAAGGCCTCCAAAGTTTCCACTCATGCTTTGGTACACCACACAGTTGATCCTTGTGAACTTTGGCATAGAAGGTTTGGACACCTTCACTACACAGCTCTCCCAAGATTGCGAAAGATGGTCACATGAATGTCAGCAGTTTTTCAAAACATGAAGGAATCTGTAAAGGATGTGCTCTAGGTAAGAACACTAAGAAATCTTTTCCCAAAAGCAAGAGTAGATCTAAAGGCATTTTGGATTTGATTCATTTTGACATTTGTGGGCCCATGTCTTCACCCTCCTTGAGTGGGTGTTTATATTATGTCTTGTTTATTGATGACTACTCTTCGAAGTCTTGGATTTACTTCCTTAAGGCCAAGAGTGGAACCTTTGATAGGTTCAAAGAGTTCAAGACACTGATTGAAAATCAGACTGGCAGGCACATCGCTATCTTGAGATTAGATAACGGAGGTGAGTATGAATCTAACGAGTTTGATGATTTTTGTCGAGAAGCAGGAATCAAGAAAGAGCTGACAGTGCCTTACAACCCCCAGCAGAATGGGGTTGTAGAAAGGAAGAATAGAACGATCTGTGAGGCTGCTAAATCCGTGATCACTGATCTAGATCTTCCTTTGTCTTTATGGGCTGAAGCTACCGGAACTGCAGTATACATTTAGAACAGAAGCCCACATGCTATCTTGGGTGAGAAGGCTCCTAAAGAAGTCTTCACCAAGAAGAAACCTGCAGCTGACCACATGAGGATATTCGGTACTCCTGTGTATGTTCATGTGCCAAAAGAAAAGAGGGCTAAGCTTGAGCCCTTCAGTAAGTAAGGTATCTTTGTTGGGTACAGTGATTGCTCGAAGGCTTATCGAGTATATATACCTGGATAGAGGCACATTGAGGTCAACAAAGATGTGATCTTCCATGAGGAAGCAGTGTTTCGTAAAACACTAGAGCTTTCACCGAAAGATACAGTTGCTCCACTTGAGTTTCCAGATTCAGAAATTTAGAGGGAGGAAGAGGAATTTGATGATCAAATTCCAGAAGTTCCTGAGAACATTGAAAATCCACTAGATGAACTACTTCAAGTTCCTCCTTCCAAAAGGAGACCTGCTTGGTACCGAGAGATAGTACATGAAGCCGAGAAGCATAAAGCTCCTCCAGAGAAAGCATAAGACCACAGAAGTACTTCGGTCTTATGCCATGGGTTGATGCCATGATTGAAGAGTATAAGTCAATCATGAAAAATGATGTTTGGGAAGTTGTTCCCAGACCTGCAGGAAAGTCAATAGTGACTTCCAGATGGCTTTATAAGATCAAGCATGCTGCAGATGGCAGTGTGGAGAAGTATAAAGCCAGATTCGTAGCTCGTGGCTTGACTCAGAAAGAAGGCATTGACTATGACGAGACATTTGCTCCTGTTGCCAGGTACACTACCATCAGAACCATGATTTCACTTGCTGCAGTTTTTGGATGGAAGTTACATCAGATGGATGTAAAGACAACCTTTCTGAATCGTAAGATTGAGGAAGAAGTTTATATTGAACAACCTGAAGGATTTGTTACTCATGGGAAGAAGACCCATGTATGTAAACTGAAGAAAGCCTTGTATGGACTGAAACAGGCTTCGAGAGTCTGGTATGCCAGGATGGACGGATTTTTCCATAGTTTGGGGTTTTCCAAAAGTACAGTTGATTCTAACTTGTACTTTAAAGTTGTTCATAATCATGTCTTGATACTTGTTCTATATGTAGATGACTTGTTTCTTACAGGTGATGAACAGTTGATAGACCAGTGTAAGAGGGAGCTTACCTCTGAATTGGAGATGAAAGATCTCGGATTGATGCATTACTTCCTTGGCTTAGAAGTCTGGAAAAAGCCAGGTGAGATCTTCCTGACACAAGAAAAGTATGCAGTGGACAGCTTGCAGAGATTTGGGATGTAGGACTGCAAGTCCATGAGCGTACCAATGACTACCAACTTGACAAAGTTGCAGGACTCAGCCTTTAGTTCATAGAGTGTGGACTCTACTCTCTACAAACAGCTTATTGGTTCCCTGATGTATCTCGTGCATACGAGACCAGACATTTGCTACACAGTGAATGCACTGAGTCAGTTCATGTCAGATCTGAAGCACATACACTTCATAGCTGCTAAACATGTACTCAAATATGTGTGAGGTACTATTACATATGGGCTCAGGTATACTTCTAGTAGTGGAGTATTGTTATCTGGATACTCAGATTCAGATTGGGCTGGCAGTGCAGTTGACCGAAAAAGTATCTCTGGTTATTGCTTTAGTATGGGATCAACAATGATCTCTTGGTCCAGCAGGAAGCACGGTTCCATAGCTCAGAGTACAACTGAGGTAGAGTATATTGCTGCAAGCGACGCCTTCAAGGAAGCAATTTGGCTCAGAAAGTTGTTATCTGATCTGTTCGAGGGAAAGCTTGACTCAACGATCAACCATTGCGATAATTAGAGATGCATAAAGCTTTCAGAGAATCCAGTGTTTCATGACGGATCGAAACACATTGAATTGAGGTATCATTTCATCAAAGACCTAGTGCAGAGAGGTGCTCTGAAGTTGCAGTACATTCGTACAGATGAATAGATTGCAGATATTTTGACCAAGCCTCTAACAACATCAAAGTTCATGTGCTTTCGTGACAAGCTTGGTATGGTAGAGATTGCCTCTTTCGTTGAGAGGGAGTGTTGATTTTTCTGAGTAACATTGAGAGCCCTTCTCTTAGGAGAATGGGACCACCTGGTCCAGGACCACGGTGAAGACTCAACCCAGTGTTGAGTGACCATTCTGTTGAATGGTAGATATCTGGTCTGGGACCATGACATAGACCAAGATTTGCCTTGGGTAGACTCAATCTTGTGTTGAGTAGACATCTGGTTCGGGACCATGATGTAGACCAGTCTAGGACTGGTAGACTCAACTTAGTTCTGAGTAGCCATTCTCTTTGAGACTGAAGACACTGTAAGCCCTAGACTGGGTCTGGGCATGTGTGGAACTCTGACCCTTGATCTATGGGCTTGGTGTGCTTCTCCAAGGATTAGCTACCCTTGGTCAAGTTACCCTAGTAGCAGATCTAGGTGTCACGCAGTGTGTGAGATAAAAGCATTAATAACTCTCTTGGTTTATGGTGATGTACTTTTGAAATAAAAAAGTACCACAGGGGCACTTGGCAAAAGGCTAAAGTCAAAAGTCAAATTAAATAAGGACTTTTGTACCACTGGAAAAGGACCAAAAGTGGAAGTCCAAGATAGTCCAAGATAAATGAGGACTTCCTATAAAAGTCAAAGATAAATAAAAGACCTTTCTTGTTAAGAAAGTAAAAGTGAAATTAGGAAAATATTAAAATATTATTATTTTTATCTTTCCTAATTTGTTCCACTTACATGTGAATGAATACTATAAAAGAAGATCAAGTCTTCTCATTATCACACACAAGTTTTGCTCTCACAGGTGAAGATATTATTTTGCTGAAGAAGATTGTTCTCTTGCCTCAGCTAGGGCATCCTCAACAAACCCTCAACTAGGATTTTCATCAGCATTTTTATCTCAGAATTTTCGGACAGCTCTTCTTATTTTTTCGAGCAGCCACCTCTCTCTTTTCATGAGCTGTCTATTTTCTCTCTCCAGGCGAGTGTTTTAGGGCTCGACCCTCTTCTTACATACCAAGGGCAGGCCTATAGAAGGGCCTGCCCTCTAGGCACCCTCAGGCAGCCTCTAGCAGGCATACCCGTGAGGGTTTGGCCCACGACCAACCCTCGAGAAGCCTAGGGCAGACCCTAACAGGGCTGTCGTGGCCACGACGGGCTAGATAGCAGGCCCAGGCTGACTGTGTAGTCCACGGGCTGCTAAAAAGCAAGCTTCGAGAGGCATAGGGCAGGCTTTAAAGCCTTGACCCAGTCCACGGCAAGCTGCCTAGCCACCTCAGCAGATCAGGGATCATAAAGAACGAGATGGGCAGGACAGAGAAGAAGATAGGGCAACGGGCAAGAGAGATAAAGAATTCGGGCAACGGGCAGGAGAGAGAAAGACACTGGCAACAGACAGTCTGATATTTTCGTGCAGTTTCAGGCAGTCTGATATTTTTGGCCAGGAGAGAGAAATCTCTGTTTTTCCTGTTAACACCCCAAACCGGTATTTTTTGTAATTTATGGAAATTGTGGGTAAAATTATTAGTCTGATTTTTACGAATAAATTTTATAGTTACTGTGGGTAAAATGCAGATTTGGATTTGAGGAACTTTTTAAAGAATTTTTTGAGTCATCTCATTTATGAGATTTTTGGTGTTTTTGTCCTTTGAAGGTTTCCCTAGTGAAAAATCTTGTGTCCATGTGTGTTGATGTGATGAATGTGTTTTTACTGTACTGCTGAATTGTTTAAAGCAGTGAAGCACAACTCGTTGGAGACTCGCGGGTACTCGCGAGTCTGCCCGAGTCAACACCCAAAACGAGTAATCGCCAGATACTCGTTGGAAAACTCGTCCAGCTCAGTACACTTGTCAAACTCGCTGAGTCTCGCTTAGGTTCGCCATAAACTCGCTCGGACTTGGAAAGACTCGCCAGGAAAAAAGACCACGTGGCTAAGTCACACGACTGGGCAAAGTTTAACCTACAGGTTTCGGATGGATTTTGAGGGTTCGCTGAAGAAATTCCAATCGTGTTCAAATGTAGAGTGTCATAGACAACATCTCCATCCCTGCCGGCTGCACCTCCATCCCTGTCGGCTGTGTGTTACCCTGGTTTGCATTATTCCTTTCCCTCCCGATTCGACTGTGGCTAGGAAACGCAAGTTATTTTCCTTTGCGGCCTGTATTCATATCGAATTTTCCGACAATTAAGTCATTTTCCTTTGCGGCCATGGAGTCATTTTCCTTTGCGGCCTGTATTCATATCGGCCTATATTCATATCGAATTTTAGGACAATGGTATCTTATTACGTTTACATTTATGGTCACAATGATATTTATGTTTAGTTATAAAGTATAAAGTTTAAAAACTTAGAAAGGATGATATTAGTTATAAAATTTAAAGTTTAAAAACTTAGTAAGGATCAATGTTGCACGACTCAGACTCGGCAAAGACTCGGTTGGCATGTGACTCGTCGACTCGGGACAGACTCGGCAAATAGCAAAAAATACTTAAAATATAATAAATTTTGGGAAAAAAAAGATAATAACATTTCCAATCCATATATTTAAAATATATTCACTTATCATATATAATATCTATATAATACATATGATTATATAGAAAATCCAAAAATAACATTTATATATCAAAAATAAATTTTGAAAAATATAATATTTACTTAAATTAAGAAATACATTAGAAGTTTATTACCATTATATTTTGCAAATGATATTATGAGTTTATAATATTATTATATTTTACAAATTATATTATTTTAGTGTAAACCATATGTAAGATAATATAAACCATATGTATATAATAAAAATTGAAAAATTAATATA
>LPNX010210302.1:322382-386208 GCA_001517045.1 Pseudotsuga menziesii
AGGAAAATCACTCCATGGCCGCAAAGGAAAATGACTTAATTGTCGGAAAATTCGATATGAATACATGCCGCAAAGGAAAATGACTTGCGTTTCCTAGCCACAGTCGCCACAGTCGAATCGGGAGGGAAAGGAATAATGCAAACCAGGGTAACACACAGCCGACAGGGATGGAGGTGCAGCCGGCAGGGATGGAGATGTTGTCTATGACACTCTGCATTTGAACACGATTGGAATTTCTTCAGCGAACCCTCAAAATCCATCCAAAACCTGTAGGTTAAACTTTGCCCAGTCGTGTGACTTAGCCACGTGGTCTTTTTTCCTGGCGAGTCTTTCCGAGTCCGAGCGAGTTTATGGCGAGCCTAAGCGAGACTCGGCGAGTTTGACGAGTGTACTGAGCTGGACGAGTTTTCCAACAAGTATCTGGCGATTACTCGTTTTGAGTGCTGACTCGGGTAGACTCGCGAGTACCCGCGAGTCTCGAACGAGTCGTGCTTCACTGGTGAGGATGATATTAGTTATAAAGTATAAAGTTTAAAAACTTAGAACATTTTTATTAAGTATATATTATATATTAATTTTTCAATTTTTATTATATACATATGGTTTATATTATCTTACATATGGTTTACACTAAAATGATATAATTTGTAAAATATAATAATATTATAAACTTATAATATCATTTGCAAAATATAATGGTAATAAACTTCTAATGTATTTCTTAATTTAACTAAATATTATATTTTTCAAAATTTATTTTTGATATATAAATGTTATTTTTGGATTTTCTATATAATAATATGTATTATATAGATATTATATATGATAAGTGAATATATTTTAAATATATGGATTGGAAATGTTATTATCTTTTTTTTCCCAAAATTTATTATATTTTAAGTATTTTTCCTATTTGCCGAGTCTGTCCCGAGTCCGTCCCGAGTCTTTCCCGAGTCGACGAGTCACATGCCAACCGAGTCTTTGCCGAGTCCGAGTCGTGCAACATTGGTTTAAAGTGTATCTGCAAATTTTTTAAGTTATATGCTAATGCTAAAATTCAACATTTTTTCTTTTAGCAATTGAATAAAGGTAAAAAATGCTGAAATAAAACTATACTAAAAAGATTAATCTACTTTGAACAATTATTATGCACGTAAAAGCAAAAAAACAGAAAACAAAGGACGATATAGGCTTTCCCCAAATGGGGAAAGTGGGGTGTGGGAGCCTTTATCCCACTTGCTCTTTATTAACTTCTTTTATAATGCTTTTAAAAGAAAGAGTGCCCTTCGATCCTTGAAGAATGGGTAAAAAAGGCCTAAAAATTGCTTGGGAAAGAAGGGGAATGAAGGAGGGGGATAGTAGATGGATCGTGGGTGCTTTGGATGGCCCCAAACTTGATTTTTTGGCAGCACCTCCCTCTCTTTTTCCTTCGACCTGCTAAAAACCAACAAGTAAACAAGTTTAGAAGATGGTGGTATGCACAAAAATCAAATAAATTTTTTATTGTTTCGATACTTAGAAAAATTTACTAAGTATAGATACTAAAAAATTATGCCTAGACCTAGTTAAACGATGAAGCTTTTGAATGTATTTCTAGATCTACCTAACATGCTAAAACAAGTAGATTTGGATGAACAAAACTTTAAGGAACTAGATTTACTTGATTTACACAATCAAAACAAAGTAACCGGAAAGGAAAGAGAATTTGGGTTTGAAGAGATGGATGGAACAATTCAAGCCCTTGCTTGATTCTTTGCTAATGGCTTTGGAGTCCCTGCAACAAAGATTAGCTTCTAAAGAGGATGCCGAAGGAGGAGAAGAAACATCTTACTTCAACGCTTCCTTTGGATCTCGTAACCTGCAAAACTATAAAACCACTCCTGCAAAAATTGGATTAGATCTAGTATGTTTGAAGAAGAAAAAAACTAAGAGAACCTCAATACAACTGAATATAGTCGGTTACTCCTATATCTTTCCAATACAAATCATAAGCAAGCAACTTAACAACTGTAAATGCTTACCCTACGTATCATGAATGATCCTCTAAGCTAGATATATCAACACAAATTGAGCAAGAGCAATTTTAAACAATACAATATCACCTCATTGGCATAGGATTCATCCAATGGCACAAGGTAGACCTCCAAAGTCTTCAACTTTATTATTCAAAATAGCAGCAGCATTACAATAGGCAGAGGTTCCTTCCATCCATCTCAAGATGGAGCAAAGGACCTCTATTTATACAAAAAGGAGAAGAGCCATCTAACCCTAGAGAATGCATTAAGGAGAGATCAAGGAGGGGCGCAACCACCGAGCTGGAGCTTCGATGCTTTGATTTGGAGTTGAATTGGAGCTTGGAAGTTATGGTAGGGGGTGAGGTGGCCTCCACCTAGGCAAGGTGCCCACCCTCTTTCTTGTAATCATCAACCAACCAACCAACACATGCCATCAAGAAGAATTCGCCCATGCAAGGTGAGGAGGTGCAAATCCTAGGGAGGAGTTAACTACTGAGCTCCGATACTGACTCAGATCAGTTCAATGGTGATTGGAATCTTCCCAGATGCCCTTTGCCGAGTTAAATAGCACTTTACTTTATTCAATTTGGTTTATTTTGTAGAGGTTTTGATTTATCTCCATTTAATATTTTTATGATTATTTTAATTAAATATTTCTCATTTATTGATTTTGAGGAAATATTGAAGTAAGTGAAAAATAATCATTTGAAACTTCGGATAATTGGGTCTAGGGGTTAAATGAGTGTTTTGGCTTAGAAAACAAGTATTTATTTGCCAAAATCCACCCCCAGACCAGTTAATTATTACAACTTGAAAATTTTCAATTAAACAATAGGAAAAATGGTTTAATTAATTGAAAAATTTAATTATTTTTCAATAATTTAAAAATAAAAAATAAAAAATCCAATGACGTTCGCTAAATTTATTTTTCGGACAATGTTTTAACACATCCCAAGACCTAGGAAATAACCACAGAACATACCAATAGTGTCTAGTAGGTTCATATTTTAATGTTGGACTCTAATAACCCCCCAAGGCCTAATCGCTAAATTCGGGCATTCTAGCTTTGGAGGTAGCAGGAGAAAAACTCACCGATTATTACTCGGCTAAAGGAAAAGAATAATCGACAAGGGAAAAAACTCCTTGGAATACCTTATTTGATTGTTAAGTCTAAGGGAACTGAGCCACTCAAGACCCCCCTACTAGCACACTTTATTACAAACCCCATGGGGTATGGTCATTTCGACAAAAAAATAAAAAAGGCTAGCCAAAACAGGCTAACTCTAGAACAAACTGAACCTCTGAACTCTAGAAATGAACATTTATCATGTTCAATAACTGGCGGCTCAATAGGAAGTTCAACTATTGTACAAAATAGTTGGTAACATTTGGTCGTCCATCTAATGGGAGAGCAACACTTCCCACTAAAATTTCTCTCTCTTCATCTCGCCCTCTTACAACATTGTGGTAACTCCCTTCAATATTGATTGGTCCATCAATTGTATGGATGAAACACTTCTTTGTGTTGGAATATAATTCCATCTAGACATTAGGTTTATATCTTTATTAGATCTCTTAGTGTTTAGTTAAGTTATTCCATATGTTATTTAGGCTTAATAGTGCATAGTGTAGTGTTTGGGACCACATTTGTCCTGATTTGACCATCTTAGGCTATGATAGCGCTCACCATTCCTAATTTTTGCTTTGCTTTATGAGTTAAAGCACATTTATGCTTTATGCTGCTTTTGTGAGCTTTAAGCAACTTTTCACTGATTTTCATGAGGATTAGAATGAGCTAGTGGTACTAGGATCATTTGGGACGCTTGTCGTTTTTTTGCCTCAACCACCTTCCATATTTTTCTCTCGAAAGCCACTCACTGCTCGATTTTTTCACTCATGGCCTACCTAGCCTAAGTTAGCCAATTCGTGACCTCTAGCTATGAGTTGGATGATGACACATGTCTAGATTGGGGAATTAGTATGTTTAAGCCTTCTATTATTGTGAGCTATTTGAATTGCCTCTTTGGCATTCGATTTTCTCTCTTGAGATGCATTATTTATGTAATCATATTGATGAATAATATAAAGATGGATATTCTTCGAATTGAGTTCTCGTCTTATGTTTTTGCTCACTCTTTTTCTTCATTATTCTGCTCATCTTTGTTGTAATTCTTAGTGAAGTTATAGTTTAATTCAAGATCCTACTGTGCAAATTCTAATATGGTATCAGAGCGTTGGCCAACTTAGCTTAAGATGCTTCCAATAGTGCACCAGAAGTAGTGGAGTTACCATATAAATCCTAGGACAATTGCCAACCATTGGATTTATCCTTTGGAGTCTACCTAGTTGTGATGCACTCTCGAATGTGCCTATTGTTGAAGTAAGGAGCTCATTAGAATCAATTGACTTCCATACATATCTTCGAAGTATTGTTTGCAGGTATTATTGGGACAACAACTTCTTGGATTCAAAGTTGTTCTTGAATTTGAAGAAGAAATTATCGTGGAAATCTCAACAAATTATACAGTTTGAATTGGTGCAAGTCTCCTTGGAAAGGTTCCTTCTCCCTTTGTTGCTTTTCATGAATTAGTTCTAAATGAAGAAGACATTCGAGCTGCCATTGTTGATGAAGAACTCAGTGATCTCCATCGTTCATTGTGTTGTCCGCCGATTGCACACCAGCAACATAAATCAATTGAAAGCTGTCTCCTCACTTAGGAAAGTGGGAGAGGTGTGACATTGGGGGCAAGCACAGAGCTAGGTACTGTCACCTGCTCCTAGCTCCTCCGTTTAGGCTAATTCCTAACGAAGCCAAGGAGGGTAGTCTCTACAAAAGAGTTTTCTACGGCTCTTAAGTTGTTAAAGTGTTTTTTGAAGGTTGTGGATGGGTGTTTTTTAGGTGTTACTATGATTAGAAGGTGTTTTACTTATTATGAATGAGACACAAGATCAAAAAAGGCAATCCACGTTGCAAATGAGAGATTAAAAGACAAATTTAATTTCTAGACATCAATTATGCATTCATTGATAACAATTATATTAAGCCATAGACAATTGATCATATAATTATGCAAAAAAAAACAAGGACCAGTGCCTCATGGAGTCGATGAAACTGAAATGCACTGAAATGCGCTGAAGAAATAAACACAAGTCTGGAATTTAAACCAATGAATGTTAGGTTGTGCGAGTGTTTTTGGTAAGTTTTAAAGATTTTAATGGTTATCTTGCTTAAGGTGTCTAGAAATCCTAACTGAAAATACCTTCAGTGGCTCCGTTCGAAGACACGACGGACCTGTCTGGAATCACAAGCTAGGTGTTCAATAACTTAACCAACTGTGTCTAGATTGGGTTGCCCAGCGCCCACACTTGGAATTTGCCCACTACCTGAGTATTTTATCAAGACAATGCCGGTGCGTTGGTTATGGGGTAAAAGTTTTAATTATGTTGTTATTGCGGTCTTAGCAAGTCCCTTCACCGTTCTGAGTACGAGCTTAGCTCGAAAGTCGGCAGAGCATACTAGGTGAAGGAGATCAACGAAGTGAATTAATTAGAGGGAGTGTGAGTTGAAAGATTTTATTAAGTCATTTAATTAAACTCTATGACAGAGAGCACTCTTGACCTTGTCTTATGACAAAGGTTCAAGAGTCTTATCTAATCTAGATGCCTAATGCAAGGATGTGCAAGACTAATGATGCTCTCCGATAGAGAGTGCTCTTGACTTGTGTTTCTGCAAGTTCAAGAGTCTTACTTATTGATTAACTTGATTAAACAATATGATGCACTAAAGTAAAGTGAAGATGGTTTATTAAACTCTCTGACAGAGAGCACTCTTGATCCACCTTATGGTGAGATTCAAGAGATTTCTACTTTAAGCAGTTGATTTACTTATGAAAGATACAAAATTGAGAGATGAAGTAATCAACTTATTCACTGAATCAAATGTGCTAATCTAACAATTAGTATTCTAAGAGAAATGATGCAAGTATTATAAGCAAAAGCACATCTAATCTAAGCACATAAGAAGATGAAAACACCACAAACCTCCTCAAATGGGGGAGGACGAGAGTGGGGACTTAAAAACCCCACTCAAACAAAGATATTTTTTTTAAGACTTTACAACTTGCCTTTAGGAATTCAACCTTTGAAAGGACTTTTGAAATAAAGCATGAAACTTTTTATTATTGACCTTTATGCAAAAGGAGAGTGATTTACTTTTTATTCAAACCCTTTCTTCGAACTTGCAAAAAAGGGCAAAGAAGATGATGGAAAAGAGCAAAAGAACAAGGCAAAAGAAGGCCGAAACAAAAGGAAAAGGAGGGGAAGAAGGGAGGAAGAAAAACAGGAAATTAAAAACAAGAGAAGGGAAGAATAGGGCAGCGAACTAGATGACCAAAGAAATGCAAAAAATAGTGAAAACGGGGCAGCGAAGGAAGAGGAAGATGGTTGTCATAAAAATGTAAAAAAGAGGACAGCGAACTAATTAATTGAAGAGCTGCAAAAAATGATGAAAATGGGGCAGCAAAAGAAGAGACAAATGGCTGTCATAAAAATGCAAAAACAAGGCAGCGAAGAAAAAAGAGAAGAAAAGGCACGCAACAAGGTGGAAGGAGGCCAACAAATAGTAAAAATGGGGCAGCGAACAGTAAGGAAGAGGACTGAAAAAACGGGGTAGTGAAAGAAGAAGAGGAGATAAGCCAAACAAGGCAAGGAAGAAGAGGCTAGCAAGCAAGAAATCGAGAAAATCAAGGAGCAAATAAGAGAACTAGAAGAGGGAAGTTCATAGATCCAGGTAACCAAATGTGTTTTTTAAACTTTGTTGATGGAGGGAAGGAGAAGCTCTGACTGTTGTGTCTTTTTCTTGGATTGGGAAGTGCTTAGAAAGACCTGCAAAATGAAGGAGTTAGATGGAAAAAACCACTCGTTCATGAAGAAGAGTTTGATCTCAAGCTTGTTCTTCACCCCAAATGATCCCTGCAAAACACTTACAAACAATATCAAATCCGTACAAGATACTCATAAACTAGATTGTTAGCCCTTCTAGAGTATATAATGAAGAATGATTTAATAATTGAAAAGGCAAGGTAAGAGAGATATCACCAAAGACAATGTGAATCCACAACTCTAATAACTCATGCATGGACCTCCAAAGTCACAATTTTATTCTAACTTCAAACAAATATTACAATAATTTTGGCAGAGTGTTCATGCCCAAAATCTCCATGAAGAAGAGAGTGCAAAGCACCTCTCTTTATACAAAAACTAACAGCCTAAACCCTAAAACGAATTTGGCACTAAGGGAGCCAAAAACACCTGACAAATATCTCAATTCCAATCATAATCCAATCAGAACTTGGCTTGGAGCCATAACACACCATATACCTGCAGTTTGAGGTAGGCGTGAGTGGGGAGGTGGCCTCCACCTTGGCAAGGCGCCCCTACTCTCACATGGGAAATATCAATTGTCAAATACAGAGTGGCCAAGTGTATCTATGTGAACCCATAAAAGGTCTGCGTGAGCTTTGAAGGAGATGAAGCTTTGAGTTATAATGAAAGCAACTTATGTGTATTGGTAGCCAAGCCCATGAGCTGGCCACGAAACAAGGGAAGAGCCCACCAAACAGCGCGAGCTCCAATCTTTGCTTGACGTCACCACCTAACAAATCAACGCATGCTCCAAACCTCACGTCATTCCTTCACGTGTTAAAATGAGCCTCAAAGCACATCGCATGGTATGGTGATGGATAGATTATCACATGGTTTAACATTATGGTTCATTCATATCCTACTCACCACTACCACATACTCAACGTGATCATCAAATGCCAAAGCGAGCCCTCCATCCTCACATCACCTCTTTGTATAATCCGCGCGGTGGTTTTGGATACATAAGATATGGCATGGTATGGTGTATAAGACCATGGTTTATAATTCATTAATTTAAAATGGAGGGGGGTCCACTATAATACCACTCACCACTACCACATACTAGCGCTGATCCATCCCTTCACGTCATACTTTCATGTAATTTAAAATGTGACTATTTTTTTATCCAAAGTTTGGATGCCATGTCGAAACTCTATGGCGCACATGCCATGTCATCTTTTCACCATAAAATATTAGTTTGTGCCTTTGATTTTGACTTTTTTAAAATTTTGACCTAGTGCCAAAACGTTCACTTTTAGCATTTAAATGCTACTCTGGTGCTCAATTAGCTGAATGATGACTTACGGGGTGCTCCGGCTGATTGAGTGATGGTGAAAGTGGCCCCTGGGGCAATGATGCTGTTCCGGGCTTGAAAATGAGCCCAACCATGTCAAAAACGGACTCTGGATCATTCTTTTATTACATTTTGAAATTTTCCATTTAAACCATTAAAAAATGGCTTAAAAAACGAGAAAAATTATTTCTCATGGAATCCAATGAAACTTCAGGGGGACCTAGTACATGTTCATACGACTCAATCGGAATGGCTAGCATGACAGAAAATACTGACACGAAGGCTTTAATAACCTCCCAAGGCCGAAACACCAAGACAACTACCTAGCTTTGGAGGAGCGAGTGAAAAACTCAGAAATTATTGATCGTTTATTCAACAGGCAATAATAACCAAGGGAAAAAACACTCTGGGCTAGTCGGCTTGATGCCCAAGTCCGGGAAGCCGAGCCTTTTATAAAAATTTAAATGCTAGGACATTTTTTACATTTTCCCCAAGGGGGTATGAACATGTATCTTACAAAAATAAAAAGTTCAGCCAAAAATTGGCTAACTCTGGAACACACTGAACTTCTGAACTCTGGAGATGAGCATTCATCATGCTCAATAACTGGCGGCTCAATAGGAAGTTCAACTATTGTACAAAATAGTTGGTAACACATTGTTCTCCAATCACTCTTCTAATTCGAATCTTGTAGATAATAATGTCAGTTGCTGATGATCCAGTGCATACTTCACCGGATGATGGAGAATTATTTGATCAATTGGATGTTTTGGAAGCTAGATCATAGTTTGCAGTTGTTGGTTGCACCCTCACTCTCACTGTTGCATTGCTTCTCATGTATTCCACTATGTTGATTGGCTCAGTTCATTCAAGATCTACTGAAGATGGAGAACATTGTGCATTTTCCATCTTACTAGCGCACTTGGGACTCTTGTTCCACCATTTGCTTGGAGTTGATTCTACTTCTTTTGGACGTGGCACTCATTTCGGTTCGAAGTTCCAGTTTCAATACCTTTAAGTTTCTTTTGGACGTGATCTCAGGAAGTTCAAGTTTGGAGAGCACCTTCATTTGCTTGCAGACTATGCAGAGATAAAGCACATTATCTAGACATGGTAGCAATTATCTCTTGTGCTTGCATACTATGCAAAGATTAAGCACATGATCCATACATTGGAGCAACTATGTCTTGTGCTTGTAGACTATGCATAGATCAAGCACATGATCCAGACATGGGAGCAATTGTCACTTCTTCCCCAGAAGAAGTTTCCTCCACACATCTAATCAGGTTCACACCTACTTGAGTTTGGAGCAGTTCATTTCTGGTGTACCTCATGTCCATGTTTGAGGGAGGATTTTCCCCATGTGGTTTTGCCTCTTTCCTCAGTTCATATGGATGAATAATGTAAAGGGTGACCATAGCCTTTGTTGCTTGGGCCCTTAATAATTCTCATGCTCACTACCATTTTGGATTAAGGGTGGGTGTTGGAATATAATTCCATCTAGACATTAGGTTTATATCTTTATTAGATCTCCTAGTGTTTAGTTATGTTGTTCCATATGTTATTTAGGCTTAATAGTGTATAGTCTAGTGTTTGGAACCACATCTGTTCTTATTTGACCATCTTAGACTATGATAGTGTCCACTATTTCTAATTTTTGCTTTACTTTATGAGCTAAAGCGCATTTATGCTTTATTGTGCTTTTATCTTGCTTTTGTGAGCTTTAAGCAACTTTTCACTAGGATTAGGATGAGCTAGTTGTACTAGGATCATTTGGGCATGCTTGCCACTTTTGCCTCAACCACCTTCCATCTTTTTCTCCCAAAAGCCACTCTGCTTGATTTTATGTCACTCTTGGCCTAAGTTAGCCAATCCGTGACCTGTAGCTATGAGTTGGATGATGACACATGTCTAGATTGGGGAATTAGCAAGTCTAATCCTTCTATTATTGCGAGTTATTTGAATTGCCTCTTTGGCATTCGATTTTCTCTCTTGAGATGTATTATTTATTGTAATCATATTGATGAATAATATAAAGATGGATATCTTACAATTGAGCTCTCCTTTTTCTTCATTATTTTGCTTGTCTATGTTGTAATTCTTAGTGAAGTTGTAATTTGATTCAAGATCTTACTGTGCAAATTCTAATACTTTGAACTTCATTCACGGTCCAAAAACTCCTTGGACGGTTATCTTGATCATGTGAGTGGGGTGAAGGTGTGTGAGATTCATCATTTTGTCTAACGAAACCTTCTCCTATAGGAACAATCACCTCTCTAGGAAAAAGGAAATTGAACAAGCCTAAATGATCCGGAGTATGAATAATCGAGGGTCTCTTACCTTCACTCTCTTCAATACTACTTAGTTGCATATGGATGAGTCTCATATACACTAAGGACACGCTCAGGGGGGAATGATGAATCTATTTCTTCTTCCTCATTCCCTTGGAACATAGTCAAGTCATTCTAGGTAAAATCTTCTCTTGGTGCATCATGAGTTAGAGCACTCTCAATCCAAGCACCAACAAAGAATCTTTCACCATCTTTCACTTTGCATTTCTTGAGATACTAATGCTTTGGTTCGCGCGTTCACTTCTTCTGCTGCAGTAGCCTAAATATCAACAATTATCTCTCTCACCGTTTGAAAACTCCTTTAACTCCGCTTAGGTATTTCAGCTTCTAATGGTCAAACAATATTTCCATCAATTCTTGCTATTTGAAGCTCTTCATTGTCGTTCATAATGTGAGGATCATCATCTTCTTCATCTTCCATGTCAACATCTTGATGAGATTCCTATTGAGGAGGGTTACGAGACATCGTATATTCTATCAAAGTTCTTGTCGAGTACACACTCCGGGGAAGATTCCTTGCATATCTCATGCTTTCATTTGATTGAGTGGGCTCAGGATTTTGATCATTATGCTCCATTTCATCTCCTGAATTGGTATTATCTAAAGTGTTATCAATTTGTTGCTCAACCTGGAACCTTTGAATTTCAAACTAGAAGTACTAACAATTTCTATTTTTGTGTTGATAAAATTCTGCTTGATATTTTTGTTTCATGGAGACTAGAATTGTGATGCAACTCATCAGGGCAAATTTCACCAGGAAGGTTAAGGCCTCGACTAGTCGACCCATATAATATTTGATGTAAATGAGATTGGGGGTCTATCCTTCCTGTTGAACTAGAACCTTCACTATTACTGTTTCTTCAGATCGGAGATGCATGAATGGACCATACTATATTTTTCGATACTATGAGGTGAGATCTATTCTATACCTAGAAACTAAACATGTGCCATGTAACTCATCAACTCCATCCTCTTCCTTTTTAGATTCACTATTCTCTTGGTTGTTCCTAACATCCATAGACATGAAAATCCCATCAAAATCCAACTCACCCCTTCGAAACATGTTTTCTACGCTATCATTGATCTCTTCAAGATGACCATCATAGAATAGTAATCGGTGAATGTAGATCATTTTAGCATCCAAGTTGGGAAGAAGCTCATTGGATGCAAATGGGTGTGCAAGATCAAGTACAAAGATAATGCTGCTGCGAGAACCATTCTTTGGGGTTCCTGGTCAGTTATCCAGGCAATTCAACTTCCTAGTAGGTATCTAGGGCCCCTAGCAGTTATCTAGGGATCTTGGTGTGGGACCGAGTGGTACAAATCCACGCCAAAAGTCACTAGCTGATCACTAGGGCCTCCTCGTCAGTTACACCAGAGAGATTCTTGTTTTGGGACCAAGCAGTGCTTATCCCTAGCAGTTATATAGGGTACTTGGTCTAGGACCAAGTTAGATAAGTCCCTAGCAGTTATCTAGGGCACCTAGTTGGTCTCTAGGGTACTTGGTCAGTTAACCAAGTGGATCTTAGTTAGTTAACCAATTTGATGATGTGTGATGTCCTTCTCTCCTAGTTCTCTGAGATGGTTGAGCTAGGTTGTTTCCTCAAGGGACTGACCACCCCTTGATGGAGTCACTAGCATTTGACCTTAGGAGGAGTCAAGAGGACCATAGGATCACATCATCTAGTTTGAACCTTCCTTATATGGTGATGATAAACTTCTAGTTATTGCATGGGACACATGTGGACCGCATACATTGAGAGAGAGAGTTAGAAGGGTTGTTTTCCCCTCTTTGTGGTTAGCCCTTTTGTTGACTTGTGGTTAGAAGGGTTGTTTTCCCCACCTTGTAGTTAGCCCTCTTGTTGACTTATAGTTAGTCTTGTGTTGACCCCTCCTTGGTTATATGAAAGCGCCCTCTTTGAGTGTAGTAACTTAACCCTTTGTCATGTCCTTAATACCCTCCCCTAAGAGATCTTAACATTAATTTCTTTTTTAATATTTGTTAACTGTCCTAAAGTGTATGACGTCTTGACCTTACTTTAAGGATGAATGACCAAATAGAAGGTGGAACCTTCTAGGGGTGATTGAAAGGTTATAAATATGAATTTAAGCCTTCGTTATGAATGTATCTTGAAGTAAAAAAATCTGAGATCTGATTGCTTATACTGTCTTAGGGTTTTGCTACACTTGCTAGGTGTGTCTAGGGTTTCTATGCTTCTTTTGATTGGGCGCTCTGTTGCTTTTGGCTCTACTACTTAGGGTTGATCCTTTTGAAGGGTCTAATAACTGATCACACTTCTCCTCTCCCACATTGGTGAACTGTGAGCTGTTGTGAGGTTGTCGTTTTCCTTGTTGAAGTTTGTTTGGGGTTGAGTTAACTTTTTGAGGTTGTCGCTTGATGTTGAGGTCTGTTTTGTGGGTACCATATGTTGTTAGAGACTGATCTGAGGGTGTCGTTTACTATCCCGTGGATTCCATCTGGTGTTTGGGGTCTATTTTGGGGTTGCATCCTGTCTCCTTCCCTAGCGTTTGATTGTTTGAGGTTGTCATCCATTGTTGAGACTGTTATGTGGCTGCCATCTGCTATTTAAGGGATCCTTGAGGTTTGTTTTGAGGCAATGCTGTGTCTCTTGGTTTAGCGTTGATTGGGAAAGAGGTTGCTTGGGATTGTAGTAATTATTGGCTACCTTGGTACCTTGGTTCATGTTTTGGGATTGTTCTTAGATGGTACCTAAGTCATAGGGTTCCCCGAAAGACGAACCTAATGTCGAACCTGAAGCTGAACACGAACCTCATCGAACTCGAACTTGAAGGCGAACCTATTGTCGAACCTAAATCCGAACCTGAACCTGAATGCGAACCTGAAGGCAATTTTTTTTTTTAGGTTTGATTTTTTACCGAAAAAAATTGAAAAAAACCACAATATCAATAAATTAAATGTTGTCTATAAATTAAATGCTCTCTATTTATTTATGTTGTTTATGAATGAAATGCACTCTATATATTTATGTTGTCCATAAATTAAATGCTCTTGATTTATTTATGTTGTCTATAGATTAAATGCTCTCTATTTATTTGTATTTATGTTGTCTATAAATTAAATGCTCTCTGTAATTTGAAATATCATACATGTAGTCTACATAAGAACACACCAAACAACATGTAAGAACATAGATTTACCCCTAAGAACAAACTATTGTTGTGGGAAGCATGCAAATCCGTAGTTAAACCACAAAAACTTACTCTTAGAAGCACAAATATGTGAGCGGAAATGTTATAAATAACAAGTATATACAACGAAATTATGGATAGTGACCTAAGTGCTTTGAATCCTATGGGCTATTGGGTGTAGAAAATTAGTTAAGGGGGAGTATATGAAGAAAGTTTATACATATAGTCGAACCTATTGTCGAACCTCATTTGAACCTCATCGGAAAATTCGAACTTGAACCAAACCTAATCCTTGCCGAACCCGAACCCTAACCCGAACCATGTGATTAGGATGGGACGTACCTTCATTATAGAGGCTGCACCTTTTGCTCTACCTATCTAATCCTATCCTTTAGCACTTTCTCTCTCTCTCTCTCTCTCTCTGTCTCTCTCAAGTATGTTCATACCCTTAGGTAAGGGTCAGTTTTGTTCCATTTATTGACTTGCCTCTGAGATACAAGATGTGATCTGAAAGTTAAATCCGAGTATAAGGAAGGTTCGCTACCCTAAACTAAATTATCAGATCTGATTTTATTTCTAAGTTTGATTACTGTTGCTGTTCTATAGTTTACTATTGTTGTACTATTCTGATTTTTTTTTTTGTACTATTTTTTGTAATTTAAATTTGCATTAAATCACATTTTTTTGTTAAATAGCCCTAATTTTAACAATATTTTTTGATACTATGAGGCGAGATCTATTCTATTCCTAGAAACTAAAGATGTGCCATGTAACTTTTCAACTCCATCCTCTTCCTTTTTAGACTCATTATTCTCCTGGTTGTTTCGAACATCCATTGACATGAAAATCCCATCAGGAGCCAACTTACCCCTTCCAAAGGTGTTTTCTACCACATCTTTGGTCTCTTCTAGATGGCCATCATAGAATGGTTCTCTGTAAATGTAGATCATTTTACCATCAGAGTTGGGAAGAAGGTCATTGGTTGCAGATGGGTGTACAAGATCAAGTACAAAGCAGATGGATCACTTGACAAGTACAAAGCATGGTTTGTAGCAAAAGGGTTCTCTGAGCGAGAGGGCATTGATTACGAGGAAACCTTTTCTCCTACAAGAAAGATGACCACTATCCGTGTTGTTCTAGCCATGGAAACACAATGTGATTGGAAGGTCCATGAGATGGACGTGAAAAGTGCCTTCCTCAACACAGATTTAGAGGAAGAGGTCTATATGTATCAACCACAAGGATTTGAAGTTTCAGGGAAAGAGCAATTTGTTTTCAGGTTAAAAAAGTGCTATATGGCCTGAAGCAGTCACCCAAGGCATGGTACTTCAAGATTGACAGGTACTTAGTTGATTAAGGGTTTTAGCGGAGTCCTTCAGATGCCACTTTACATGTTAAAAGGAGTGGTGATAAAATCATCCTGTTGGTCGTTTATGTAGATGACATCATCATCACAAGTAGCGAGGCAAACACAATTGATCAGATAAAATTAAACATGAGTAAAGCTTTTGATATGATTGTTCTAGGCCTCCTACATTATTGTCAAGGTGTAGAATTTTTGCAAATAGGTAGTAGCATTTTTTTCTCACTAACAAAATATGGCAGGAGTTTGCTTGACAAATTCAAAATGACAGTTTGCAAAATCTTATCTACACCTATGGAGAAAGGGCTGAAACTTTCGGCCAAGACCTACTCTGGGGCAATGAATGAGTCAGCCTACAAGAAACTAGTGGGTAGCTTGATACACCTTATAGCCACTAGGCATGATTTGAGTTATGTTGTGAGCTTCATTTCCATATTCATGATAGCACCAAAAGTAGAGCATTGGACTACAACAAAGAAGATGTTGAGATATGTGAAAGGGACACTTGACTTTGCCATTTTGTACAACAGAAGCAAAGATTCTAAGTTGTGTGGATATACAGATTTAGATTGGGCATGTTGCATGGATGACAAAAAGTCAACCTCTAGATTTGTATTTTGCGTTGACACCGGTGTAGTCACATGGACCAACATCAATAGAAGCAGAATATTGAGGATCATTTGACGGAGCATGTGAGGTGGTTTGCCTCAAGAGGATGCTTTGAGATATGAAGATGCAACAGATAGAGTCGAGATTGCTACTTCGTGATAATCAGGGGGTGCTAAAACTAGCCAAGAATTTGGTCTTCCACGACTACACCAGGCAAATTGAGATACATTGCCACTTTATTCGACAACTTGGAGAAGATGGAACTGTTGAGCTACAGTACTGTCCCATAGAGGACCAAAATGTAGACATTTTCACCAAGTCAATGGGTCCAGAAAAACATGTAAAATTTCGAGAGAAACTTGGTATAGTTAATAGATTGACCATTAAGGGGAGGGTGTTAAAGTGAAATTTACTTTATGTAATGGCCATTAAAATCTCTTTATGACTTTAGTTTATTTTAGGTTTTTATGCTTAAGTTGCTTTATTGCCTTTATCGGTCTATCCCACATTCATAAAGTGGATTGACTTGATCTTAGTGTAACCTTTATAAGAAAGTTTTTCCTTTCTTATTATCATGTAATATGTTATGATAACTCTTTTAAGCTATTTCTTGCTCTCTTTATGTTTGTGATATGCTCATGATTGTAGTCGTCTTTGTTTTTATTAGCCAACCTTGCATGATTAAAATGAGATGCAGGTGGTTTGGATCCATCCTTATTTTGTTTAATCCTCTTTATTGGAGGCTCTTTACTTGCACCCGAAGATATAGCACTGGAGCCATGTTGGGGAACCATTAATAGTCCAGTCATGCACTTGTGTTGATGACATATTCCTCTGATGTATTTTTTTTTGTGTATGATAAGTGGTGTGAATAATTCATAGATTCTCATTCTATTCACTATGGAATCTAGTACGATAATGTAAGAAAGAACCTATTTTTATTCTTTTGTAGTTATTGAAATCTTATTATTGATGTTGGTGACAAGTGACAAGTGATAGAATACATGAGGTCGCGTGGTAGCATTCTTGCTTCTAATTTATGGTTTCCATTTATAGCTTCAATCATGAATTATCAGGGTCGAGTGGAATACATCATGATCAATGTCTTAAAACTCAGACTTGGACTCGGAATCAATCGAGTGTCGACTTGGACTCGGACTCAGACTCAATCTTGACTCGGATTGATTTGAACCTTAATGACTCGGTTTACTAAAAAATACATAAAATATTAAAATTTTAATGGAAAAATATTATTTTAAATATTATAAACAATTAGAGACAAAATATGCAAAATCTGCCCATGTAAAGATGAATATATCAAGATGTCACCGAGTGTAATACATATGTGAAACAAAATTTATAATAAAAAAAGCTTTAATTGGCCTCTAGAATCCAAAACACAATGTGCTAGAAGCCTACAAGGTACTTGGAACAATAAAATACTGTTTCTTACTGAAAAATCCAACGTAAATAGGATAGAAACTCCATAAATGAATAAATATATGAATAATAGATCAGTGATGATATTACATTTACGACGATGGGTCTTATATAATCCCATCGTGCCTTTACTAAGAGGCATGTCTTTTGATTTAATTAATTAATTAATCATTAGTATTAATATTGATGATATTATATATATATATATTATGTTATATTTTTATTTATATAACATTGCCTTCCCCTTAGAGAAGCTTTGTCCTCAAAGCTTAGAGAAGACATGGCTTACGTTTGATTTTTTCTTGAATGTTATCTCTCGAACTTTTGTGTTTAGTCATTGCAACATTTGATGAAACGAGGCGATATGAGTTACGAATTTCCCAAAAGAATTGTCGCATTGTATTTGTTGTGGTCCATCCTAGATCTATTTTGATCGGATCTCTGAGATTGTTTTGGGAAATGGGTCATCTCAATTGTTGCTTAGTATGTCGAACTATTTGCTTGTCAACATAACTCTTTTGTAAATGCTTATTTTGACCTTGTCATTGGTCAAAATGACGATTATAATTGGGATGTTTGTAAGGCATATGTGTTGTTTGTTTTTCTTCCTTTTTAACTGCGGCGAGGGCTGCCTTCATTTCCTCGACTTGACTTTGTTTTTCGGAGAGTCTGGATACTTCTCTCTGGATTTGCGCTATTTTGTTCTCCAGTGTTTTAACTCTGAATCTTCTCGAACCTTTTGTCTTCGACTTTTTGTCATTTTTTAACTTCTTGATTTCTTTCTCTAGTTCTTGATTAAGATTTAGAAGGCATTGATTTTCTTCTTGTTTTTCTAGGACTTTTCCTTCGATGTATTCATTCGAGTTGTTTTCCTTCTTGGTACTCTTTAACTTCTTGATCTTTGTAACTAATATTTTATTATGATTTCTTAATCGATATATTTATTTAGTATTACCTGTTAATGTGTTATTGACTTTCGTAATTTCCAACTTGTGCGCTTTTTTTGAGTCGTCCTCTTTCTGCTGGAGTTCCTCAATCTGTTGCTGAAGGCGGCAATTCTTTGCTTCTTGGCATTTTACTTTTGTCCGAATTTGCGTGGTTTTGTCATCTTTGTTCTTGATGATTTTGTTTAATTGTTTTATTTCTTCTTTATCCTCGACTGCATCTTTCATGATTTTTTGGTTTTGTAAATTTTGATTGGTATATTTTTGACCCATTAATTCCTCAATTTGAGTATATAATCTCTCAATACAACTTTTTAGATAATGATTCTCCTGCTCTATTAATCCCTTAGAAATATCCAGCTTCGTCATGTCAAATACTTTGTGAATTGCTACTTGAAGTTGGGACTGCAATTCTGATTTAGACTTCACCATAATTCCTGACTTTTGGTGTTCTTTGACAATAGTTGGTTTTCCTTTTGATTGACTTCTTGTCTTCTTCGATTTTGTCTTGTTTTTCTTTACTCTTGTAATTTAATAATTGTACTTAATACAATTATTAAGTAATTGTAATAATACTAATAATAATTTTTTAATGGTTGAAATAATTAATTTTCTTCCCCTACAAGAAGTTGGGAGGAATGATTGTTACCTTCCCCACTTAAGTTCAAATCCCACTTGCTCCTTAGTAGAAATTATTATGCACTTTTAGATTTTTTTCCCAAGTTTTATAAAATTGTGTAGATTGGGTGGTTGGGAGGAATGATTGCTACCTTAGCCAAGTTCAAATCTCAATTTTTTGTTTGTTGTTTGGAGAATAAAGTCAAACCCACTTATTAAGAAACCATGTGTGGTTTTACTTTTACCCTTTTTTTGTTTTACTTTTACCTCTTTTTTTGGGGGGGGGGGGGTGTTACTTTTACCTCTTTCTTTTTTTTCTTTTTTCTTTTCTTTTCTTTTAGGACAAGGTCCTATTTTTTGTTTTTCCTTTACCCCTCCTTTTTTCTTTTCTTTTGTTTTTTTTTATTCTTTTTCTTTATACTTTTTTGTTTTGTTTTTTTTTGTGCCTCGATATTTAGAATGCTGAGCTGTTAAACTATTCGTCCTATGCATCTTCCTTTTCTTCTTTATGATCTTTGATTTCCTTAAAGTATGCAATGGAATAATATTTTTTTAAACGAGATTTTGGATAATGGCTAGGGAACTTTTTTTAAAAATCTTGTTCAAAGGCTTGGATTCAGAGAAACTCTGAAATGTTTATCAGACAAGGTCTAATAGAGGGTGTGGCAGTGGGCCGGAATCAGAACTAGCTCTGATACCACTGGAACAGTAAAATACTATTTCTTACTGAAAAATCCAACGTAAATAGGATAGAAACTCCATAAATGAATAAATATATGAATAATAGATAAGTGATGATATTACATTTACAATAATGGGTCTTATATAATCCCATCGCTCCTTTACTAAGAGGCATGTCTTTTGATTTAATTAATTAATTAATCATTAGTATTAATATTAATGATATTATTTATATATATATTATGTTATATTTTTATTTATATAAGAGTACTATCCTATTACATATTATTGATTAACATGGTCAATCCTGAAACCTATCACCACAATTGGAAATGGGATTCCTGACATGAGCTGTATGACCATCCTCTGGCATGCCTATTTTTTAACAGGTCTATATTTCATAAGTGGCATGTAGTTGAAGAGTAGGGTGGTATTTACCATCTTTTGATGGTTTAGTGGAGTTGTTTTCAGTTTGGAGCAGGTCAGTAACTCTACTGAATTTTGGATGGGATGTGAAATTCTATTTTCATCATATGAGGTCCAATGATGTTGGAACCCCTCTTAAACATCTTGAAAGAATTAATGATAATATAAAAAATTTAAGTAAAAGGGTAGCGAGTTGTTTCTTAGCTCAAATTGTGCTATAATCTATAGGAATCCTACAAAGATGGTTGACTGGACGATGAAGCAGGTTTAGACTCTTAGGGTTTAGGTTTCTACATCATTTAAAAAAAAAATTGAATTCAAGTGTCATGTGATTGACCTATGCAGTCCCACATTGACTCGGCTAAGTTGGTACAGTCTCAACCGAGTTGTCTGGTTTGATATCGAACCAATTGAGTCATACGCCAACTTGGTCGATTCAGTACCAAACCAGTTACCCGAACTGGTTCAAAGTCTGAGTTGCCTCAGCTGGGGGTCAACTTGGTCGACTAAGTCGAGTTTGAGTCCAAGTTTGATCATGCTATGGACAAAATAACTTGCTTAGTTTGAGAGAGATAGAAAGAGAATTGTGTATCCCACCTCTCGAATGTGGGCTTCATGCAAGCATAATTACATGCAATGAAAAATAATGATTCTTTTCATTTGTTTAAGGATATAAGTCTATGTTTCCAGGAAACGTGGGTACGGGTACGGGTACGGGTACGGCACTTTTTGAAACAGGGTACTTCGGTACGTCGAGGGTACTATATATATATATATAATTATTAATAATATATATATAATATATAATATATATTAAAAATAAAACTGAAACATGTCACAGTCACATGACTCACATGATACATCATGATCCAATGATCCATAGTACCATACATGCACATTGTCATTGCATATTCACTTTCAGATTTCGTCATTGATTCATTGAACAATGAAAATTCACAATTCACATTGAAAATTTGAAACATTCAAACTTCAAACTTCAAACATAAATTAAAATAAGTTATAAGTTATAAGTTCATGCTTGTCCCTAGGCAAATATATTCCTTGGATCTACCTTCATTTTAACCATAGTCTCTTGTCGTTTTAGTAGCTTTGGGGGCTGAAATAAATCTCCTGTAGAAAACTAATACTTGCTGGTTTGAATTTGTTTATCTTCAGACAATTTCCTACAGCCATACCTACAGTTAAAGACTCATTAAATTGTCTAATCTAAAGTCTAGTTGTTCGACCCTCCTAGCCTAGTTTATATGTATTTTATCTTTTAGTTAGCTGGAAATTCTCTACCATTTTAGACATCTTTAAAATTTGAATGTATACATTTGCAACAGCAATCTTATTCAAGCATTAAATCTGGATTTTGAGAGTTAAAATCTGAACACAACGAACTGTACTAAAGCCTTAATCATCCTCATTGAATAACTTCAACAAAGATGTCTTATTTGTGCACGATTTTATTATAATATATACAGAGATATATTATTATTAACTTTTTACTATAAGACTCTAAACTCAGTAGCCGGTGCAAGTGGCACAACTTCAAATTCAAGAGCCAGAGTAAATGGCACAAGTGTTATTTGCTTAGACAGTTAGACTATGCCCATTGCCATTCAAGCAGCTTCGCCATTGTACAGTGAGAACTCGAAACCCCTTACACATGGATATGATTCTTAATTAAATTCAAAAGTAATTCAATAATAAATACCTTCTTCAAAAACTGCCAGTCGCCTATGATGTCCTTTGGTGGAGAAGAATGAGTTCTCAGTTTCCACTGCTGAAGGGTGCTACTGTCCACTGCTGAACAATGAAGATGGAGTCTGGACTGTCCGCCGATATCCCACTGTCCGCTGTGCACAATGAATAAGTTACGGTTTGGGGTTTTTTACCAATGCCGCGAGGATTTTAGGCTTTAGCAATGCCATTGCGTGGGGCCACGATTAATTTAAACACGATTTTCATTTTAATTTTTATCACAGCCGTACCACAGACGTACCCAAAATCGGGGTACACCGTACCATTTTGACCAAACGTACCCAATTTTTTTATATGAAGTACCCGGTACGACAACACTGTTCATGGTACGTGAGGGTACGTACCATTGCTGTACCCAAGTACCCGGTACGCGTACCCAGTACCGGTACGTGTACCCGACCCCTGGGTACGCGTACCCATGCAACACAGATATAAGTATATCCCTTTCTTGAGTGTAGGGGGAGCCTGCTGTGTTGTAAAATTGAACACAGTGAACAAGAATCAAAGATTGAATGAGTAGCACATGTATATCAAAGATAAGAAAAGGGAAGGGAGGATGCTTTTATTGAAACAATGTAGGGGACTACATGATATTCACATTACTAGCAATAAAATATTAGATAGGTTGGATGGATAGAACCCTTTCCATTGAACAATAAAAGGATTTCCTCGGCTGGCATACATAATGTTCTATTATGAAAGGTCTAGCTTAGTTGATTCAAACCATACATAAAATGGATCCTAGATTGTACACTAGCCTCTATCCTGCTATGTTGGTATCCATGCTTCAAAGTTAAGAAACAAGCAAGCATGACCTTGTTGAGTGGACCTTTAGGGATCTCTTCCTTAGGGAGAGGAGGGCTTCTTCGACTCACTATGCTTGGGAAAGGCTTTTCTTATTTTTTGTAAGCATGACATTCTATTCTATTGATTTATTACATGAGTTTTCATTCTTGTAGTAGTTAGATAATAGGTTGATAATTGGTGGCTTGATGGTTGTGATCTTATATTTATAGTAACACTTGGCGAATCCCTCTGAATTCTTGATTATGGTCATATGCTGGCATTCTCCTTAGTAGATGAGTTTCCCACTCTCCTCTCATAAGAAACAGATGCAAATTGGAGTGATTTGAATGAATTGGTAGAGATGCCGGGCTTAGGTTTTGGTGTCCGTGCTACTTAGAGCAGCTATGCGATTACCAACTAATAGTCCAAATCATGGGTCAGTGCTAGCTTCCTCCTTTTCCTCTATCCATTTGATCACATATTTATTGATTACACCATCTTCTCTTTCCCTCCTCTTTACTAAACATAAGAATCAGAAAATTGCTATTCTTTGCAGAATCCAGTATTTTATCTGCATGCTTATGTAGAATTTACATGAAAGCTCTGTTTATGAGTAGCTCTAATTTGTTCTGCAGTGGTTGATGGGTAAACTATGTGCAGTTTCAAAAAAATATTATTCATTCTTCCCTCTTTATAAGTTATTTGAGTGTCATAGTTGCACTATTAATTATTTTCTTCTCTTTGTTTGTCTATTGTACTGTAACCAAAATGCTTGATCATTGCTGAAAAAATGAGATATTTGAAATATTATAGTCTACTGTGATCTTGTACTAGCGGAAAATTTTTGCTTAAAGTGGAAAACTATGATATTGTAAAGTGGAAAACTGTGATCTTGTTTTAAAATTTGTGAATGTTTGCTGTATTTGAACCATATATATTGTTGTAAAATTTATATCCAACCAGGAATCTTTTGTATTGGTTCAAGGCTATAAAATCTGTTCAAGATTTAGGTGATATTGTGGATATTGAGTTGCTGTTATTCAGTATATGGCTATCTAAAGGACATGCTGTTGTTATGTTGTTTATTGGCAGACACGTTTTGAGTCTAAAGTAAAATCCATCCCACGTTGTGACTTCTACTATGATATGGGTTATGATATTTCATTTACAACATTTTACAATCTTCCTGATGGTAAGTATTACTGGTACCCCTTTGGCCTCTTAGTCATCAATGTTTTTGTCATTATAGGTTGAGATTGTTTGGATATACCCTATTATATTTTTTGAATGCTTGTTTGCACTTATGTTGGAAAGCAGAGAAGGCAGGTGTTGAAACATCCAGTAGTGACTCTGCATCAACAGTTTCGAGTGACGATCCATCAAATTTATTACTTAATACTACATCTAATGTCAGTTCGGAGAAGGGAAGCACAATTATTGAGCCAGAGCTAAGTTTACTTGATTTATACTCAGGTTGTGGAGCCATGTCAACGGGCCTGTGTTTGGGCACCTCCCTATCAGGAGTAAAACTTGTCACGGTAGGACCTGATTACCAATAAAGACATTCTAAACAATCAGATCATATAGCCAGGTCTCACTACTCTTTTTTCTTGAAACGTTGAAATATATTGCTGCTATAAGGTATGATACACAACTTGAAAATGAGTTATTAGGTTGCAAAGTTGAAGATAATGTAGTGAAAGACCTGATTATGAATAAAGGCATTTTAAACAATCAGATCATGTAGACAGGTATCACTAGTTTTTTTTTTGAAAATTTGAAATAAATTACTACAACAAACTACGATACACACTGTTACAGGATGAACTAGCAAGGCTAGTCGCCGATAAGCAATATAAGGAGAAAGTGACCTTAGCGACTCTTCCAAAAACTTCTTTGGAGAGTCGAAACCTCCAAGGAAAGAGCCCTTCTGCAAGACACTAGGAAAAGCAAGACTATATCTCCTATGCAAAATGTTAGTGACCAGTGCCTTGTGAGAGATAAGTATAAGATTCTTTCTATATTGCCACAGTATAAGCATCCAATTCAAATGAACAAGAAGAAGACATCCAATGATTGCTTACTAAGGAGTGATGAACGTGACTAACTTGCAAATCCAGATCACTTGTTCAAGTTGTTAATCATTCATGTACAGCCGTTTAATAGACCAATAACAAGTATGACAGCCAAGTGTGACATTATAGCAGTAGTAAATTAAGCAGTAAGAAAATGCATCCATTGTTTATATCTTAATAGATCATGCACTCAAGGTATGTATTACAATCCATGTATTAAACAATTTCAGAGATTAACACGTCTCATAGGAAAATAATGTAATGTTCACTAGCCAAGTTTTTATGCAGTCATTCACTAATAACAAAGAGGAAATTTCCTGCATTTGACAATAATGGACGGTTTGCAAGTGACAAGAATGGATAACAACAAATTGGTGTTTCAAATAGTGATCATATCAAAACAACATAAACATTTACCCACTATTCAAAGCAAACCAGTCTTATATGTATGTATAAACAGGGTTAATATCAGTCCTTTATATCTGTTTCATTAACAGCCATATTATCATTAGCTAACGTTTCAACTAACCTTTGATGTGATTGAGATGTCTGTGCAGGGTTGTAAAAAGGGGAAGACATCTGTACTTTTATTGCAGACCTTTGGGTAATTGAAAAAGGGCAGCCCAAAAGATTGTCACGGCTAGGGAGAGGGCTGTTAGTTGGCTGCTACAGCCTAGGTTAAGCCCATGAAAATGGACCGAGCCCTAGAAAGGGGCCTTACTAGGGTGGGCTGAGCCTTGGGACAGCCCTAGGGCTGTTGTGTGAGGGAAAGAGCAAGGGTTTTGGGAGTGTTTAGGGTTAGATTTAGGGCAGAATTTAGGTTTTAGGAATATCTTGAATTTTATGGCTTCTTACGATTTCACCTTAGGGTTATTGGGGCTTTGGAGGCTAGGACAAATTTGTAGGGAAGGAGGGCGAAATTTAAGGGAGGGCTGAAATTGAAATTTTTATTTTTAATTTTAGGGTTTTCAACATAAAATTGCAGACCTAAATTTACCCTAATCTACCATGCAACATGCAAAATGCAATAATTACACATGCAAATGCAAGAAATTTCAGCCAGTTGTTTAGCCAACTCTGCCAGATCTGTGGCCGCAACCACCTTGGAGTCAATGTGCTCCTCTGCATCACTAACATCTAGGATCCTCATGATCCTCTCTTTCCATATAGGAAAGTTTTGATCTCCCAGGAGCATATCCTCGACTCTCAACTCTATGACCATAATGAAGTCTACCTGGCAAACCCTAGATCTGAAACTCTAGGTTTGTGTCTTCAATAGATGTGCCCCCGATCTATTTAGTGCTACTGCTTTCTCTTAGATCTGCTCAAAAGAGCTCTGATACCATGTAACTTTCCTTAAAACTCAATCTTGAGTTACCCAGTATATAGTTTTTTATTTATTTATTTCTGATAACCACAAATGAGTTTCTTCACAAATATTGCAGTGGAAAATAAATATTGAGAAAAAATAGAACAACAATCACACTAATAGAGAGACACCAAGATGGGAAAACCGGTACAACATTATGAGAAGATATTTTTAGTAGCAAGATATTGAACAATACAATCCAGAAATCGATTTTACCCAACCTGGCAAAATCTTACAATTGAAACTCACTGAAAAACCCCAACAAGATTGTACGGCCCCTGCGTCAACGTATGACCCTCTGTGTCAGCGTACGACCTCTCTGCGTCAGTGTGTATAGATGTAAGCGTCAGTGATGTACGACCCCTGCGTCAGAGGTGTGACCTTGGGGGCAAGCACAGAGCTAGGTACTGTCACCTACTCCTAGCTCCTCCGTTTAGGCTAACTCCTAACGAAGCTAAGGGGGGTAGTCCCTAACAAATAGTTTTTTATGGCCCAATGTTTAAGTTAAGTTTTAAATGTTTTGGATGCGGATGGGTGTTGTTTAGGAGTTACTTGTGATTAGAAATGATTAAGTTTATGAATGTGACATGTAAATCAGAGCAATCCACGTTGCTAGCAAGAGACTGAAAGATAAGCAAATATTCCAGACTTGTAACTTACGCATTTAGATATAATCAGCAAAAATAGACCACAGACAGTTGATCAAGATAGAAGATTACTCAATTATAACGAAGGACCAGTGCCTTATGGAGTCAAATAAATGCGTGAAATAAAGTCTAGGAATTAAGCTAGTGAATATTAGGTTTTGCAAGTGCTCTTGGTAGATTTTAAGAATTTTAAAAAATGCTCTTGATTAGGGTGTCAACGAAGGCTTGTCAAAGCCGGGAGACTCTTATAAGTTTCCTCCGTTTAAGACATGTTGGGCCCACCTAGTATCCCAGGCTGATATTGTCAAGTGACCACCTAGCCGGGAATCTAAGACAGCGGGAGGTTCTAGCGCCTTTAATAGGAAGTACTTTGGAAGGATCCCTACAACGCCGGTGCGCTGGTTATGGGTGTTTAAGGGTTATTAAATTACTCTTGTAGGGTTTAAAGATCCAGTGCCGTTTCTGGGTATTCCGATCTAGGATCGGTCAGAGCATACTCTGGCAAGGAGGGAAGGTAGTTAATTAATTAAAGGGGTATGTGTGTTGAAGATTTTATTAAAACAATTAATTAGACTCTCCGACAGAGAGTGCTCTTGACTCCGTCTTATGACAGTGATTCAAGAGACTTAGCTAATCTATATGCAGCTAATGCAGGGATTGTGCAAACCTACGATGCTCTCCGATAGATAGTGCTCTTGACTTGTGTTTTTGCAAGTTCAAGAGTCTTAAATAATTAATTGATTAACAAGTACAACAATTAAGATGAAAGTGGTTGATTAAACTCTCCGACAGAGAGCACTCTTGATCCACCTTACGGTGAGATTCAAGAGATTTTGGTTCTTTTTATGATTTGACAATTATATAACAAGATACCAAAATGCAATAATAAATCTAGCAATTAGTGTTTTCGCTAAGGAACAACTAGCAATTAGCAAAAAATGGAAACTAAGACTAAGCAAAGAACTAAACTAATTGCTTAAAGGAAACTACACTAAAAAATCATGAAAAATGACACAACACCCTTCCCCTAAATAGGGGAAGTATAAAAGAAAGGAGACCTGCTCCCAGTAGCCCTTTTTATTAGTTTTTTACAATGATGATATGTTCTTCGCTTCTTGGAAGAACAGGTAAAGAAGGGGATTGAGAGAAGAGGGAGAGAGTCTTTTGTTATTTTGCACTCCTTGCTTGCTTGTGGCCTTTGGGCTCTCCTTCACCTGCCTGAAACTAAGAGCTCTAGACATACACTTGTTATAGGATTAGTTGATAAAAAATAACTTGAAAATAAATCTACAAACTAGATAAAAACAACTTCCCAAACTTACCAAAAAGAATGGAGAGAAGAGGAAAGAGAAAGGCAAGGCAAGAGACGGGGAAAGGGAGTGAAAAGAGGACAAAAGGCAAGTCAAAGAAGGCTGGAAACTAATTGAGAAAGAGGATTGCAAATCAGAGAAATAAGGTTGCAAATGAGGGTGAAAAAGGCTAAAAGTACAGCCCAAAAGATGGCCCAAAAAGAGGATGGAAAGGGGCTACAAAAAGTGGAAAAAGGAGGCAGAAGAGGGCTGTCCAAAAGGGTAAAAAGTGGGGAAAAGTGGACAGCGAACTAAGGGAAGGAATGGCTGCAAAAAGTAAACAGGGCAGCCAATCGGGGCAAAGGCTAAGTGAATGAATGTTCACTTTAGCCAAAACGTGCCCTAATCCCAAGGAAATAAAGATTTTATAAAAATTTGAGAGATGAATAATATGAAAGAAACACTCAAACCTGTGGTACTTTGATGGGGTTTGGATTCTTTTGGATCTTGAAAATTTGGAAGTTTCCTTGGCTTCGAGAGGAGAGGATGCACCTGAGCTCGAACTCCTACTCATTTCAATGAGATGACCTGCACAATTTCAACTCAATACTTGCAAACAATGGATTAGATCATGTATGTTTGGTAGATAAAAATATAAAGAGCATGTCATACAACTGAATAATCGATGCTACTTTAATTCATAGAAACAAAACCATAAAAGATCAAATTGTAAGATCAAATGATCAATCTTATGTGCTTATAGAAGCCTTCTAAAGCACGAGCTATTATCCAATCCTGAGCAATAAAAGACAAAAATTGAAACATTTCACCTCATTTGCCAATTGTTCATCCAGATTCACACACCATGTATGCCTCCAAAGCCTTAAAATTTTATTCCACGGTTGCAAAAGCAACAAGCATTACAGTATTTTACCAGAGGTTCTTTGCATAAAGATCCATCTTGATAGAGCTGAAAGAGCCTCTATTTAGACAATGAGAGAGTGCTAAAACCATAAAACTAAACCTCATAACCTGACCAGCCTGACCACCTAACAGAGAAGCCAGACCTAAATCGGAGAACCAGGAGTGAGGGGAGGCCTCCACGTAGGCAAGGTGCCCCCACTCCAGCCATTAACACTGAAATCAACCATCAAATGAAGCCACACGTGTGGAAGGCGCAACTAGGAGAGAGAGGGGCGTGAGCTGTTGAAGGAGGCACTGTAATGTTGGTAAACCCACCTTTTAGGTCTGGAAGCAGCCTCTGCTAGGTTTGGGAAGCCTACTGATGGTGTGAGCTTCAGTTTTCACCTCGATCAAATCACCGGACCAATGAATGCTCTCCATCTCATTCTTAGCTATAGATGACATGTCTGTTAACTGATAATAAATTAATTGCTCACTTAATGCTAACTGAAGCTGAGTTATGACAACTCCAAACATCATAAGTGCTCCATGAGATGTCATTTAGCCTTTTATTTCGCTGAATTTGGATTAATTTGGAGAGTTTTAATTTTCTCCAAAATAATCAATTTTTAATAAAAAATCATTTTTTACTGAAAACTAACTTTTTTGAGAAAAAAGGCATTATGTGTCCGATTGTTGATCTGAAAGTTGGTTCTGACTGGCTGGCTGATCAAGAATGATTTTTGGCTTAAGGTTAGAGCCTTCAGTCACTGAATTCCGAGCCCAGATGACTTATTTACCACGAATGGGTTTTTTCCATTTAATTTATGGAAAAATTAACCCAAAAAACTTAGGAAAAGTAATTAAAAATTAAAAAATTTAAAAAATAATTTTTTTCCCGTTCGAAAAAGATTTTTTCGAAAAAAAAAATTATATGTCCATATGACTTAGGACATGACCATGATCTACCTAAATAATGCCTAGTATGTTTATAACACTCAGTTGGGCTCTAATAACCCCCCAAGGCCCAGAATTCAACATCGGGCATTCCAGCTTTGGAGGAAGCAGGAGAAAACCTCGTCAATTATACTCCGCTGAAGGCAAAGCATAATTGTCAGGGGCAAAAAACTCCCTGGAATACTTTATTTGAGATTTTACGTCTCAGGAGACCGAACCACTAAAAAATACCCTGCTAGCACATTTTATTACAAACCCCGCGGGGCCATGGTCAAAATTATTCAAAGAAAAAACTGGCTAGCCAATATTGGCTAGACATGCAGACGGATCAACTGATACATTGGAATCAGACTTTGAACAAGTCTGTCAATCGGCGGCTCCTCAGGTAACCCAAGTATGGTACAAAAAGTTGGATAACATCTGGTTCCAACTGTGGGACGTGTGCTCAATCTAGTGTCTTATGCAAGGAGAGCATAGAGAACCCCAGAATCTCTGGTTTCCACATCCTGTAAAAACATCTCAACTTGACAAGAAAAACCTCAGTAGCACAAGTTTTATGAAAAAGAGCCAATGATCCAAAAGTTTCTTTATTCAAAAGAATGACAAAACTTAACTGAAAAATTTATTTATTCCCAAGTACAGAAAGAAAATGCTACAGTAAATGCTCACTTTAAGGAGCCTATTTTCCTACTCTAAGCATGGAAATAAAAGCAATTATGTGTAATCATAAATCCAGTGTAGCCATCTAAGCATTTTATTAATATAAAAAGGTTTCGCCTTGTCTTCGGTTACTAGCCAAAGTAAGGACACAATTTCCAGAAAATGCAAACTTGCGTGATGATGTAGAATGGGCGGGCTGGATGGGGAATCATAGGCATGAATAATGTCGTCAAACTTCTTCCCACACTGGTAGATGCTCGCGCAGGTGCTTCTATCCATGAATGGATAGCGCTGATATACAAATCGGGATAATGCGCCAGGTCGACTACTCCATCATGCTGATCATCAAGGCTTATCAAATAATAACTCGTTGTATAAGCCCCAAGGTGCTCCAAAACATAAGGAACATCTATATGTGAAGACGATGGCTGAGAAAAAACTTCAACTAGTTGTATCCCATCTGATTCTTCACTGCACTGCTTTTTGAAATCCTTATTATTGATCCTTAGATACAATTCTGACCGATCATATAAAAACTCTGACTGCTCTTCCTTATAACTTTCATAAGTCTCAGAAGAACAACTCCCCTTGCTGGACATATCATAGATGAGATTCTCAAAAATATTCTCAAAGGTATCATAGGTTGGATTTTCAATAAAAGTCCAATAGTCATCATCACCATCTATGTCGGATATGAGAGATGCCTCATCACTAGTATCAAGTCCATGTCTGTACTTCTCATTTTGTTCAAAACCATCTTCTTCAAAAAGATGTGTTTCAAAGATATCACGGGGGACCCAACTTTCCAAATATTTGTCATCCGGTGGAGTGCATGGAGGAATCTCATCACATGAAACATCTAAGATTGGATTTTTAATTGAAGTCTCAAAGTTATCATCCATCTCAGATGTAAGGGATTCTTCCTCACTTGTATCACATCTGATTCTATATCCCTCCTCATGATCATAGTCATCTTCTTCAAAAAAAAGGTCACAAGGTAGTAAACCTTCCAAACTATCATCATTATGCTCATTAGTAGGATTGGTGCTAAAATTTTTAGTGAGATCATCCAATTGCTGACTATAATCTTCAACTTGACCCCAGGTTTCTATGGTGACAGGATGGAGCTGTCCAACTGTGTTAATGTATTCAGGATCTCTTGACTATTGTTTTGTCTCTCTCCAACTTTCTTTAGAAATATCATGCATGTCATCTACATAGTTTATGTGCTCAGGCTCGCTTGATGATGCTTTAGGACCACAACCCTTCGGAAAACCATGCTCCTGAACATAGCATGCATAATAACAAGAAGATTCTTCATGAAGGTCTTTACATGCCTTGCAAAATGTCTTATACTGCTCAACCATGTTAGCGGCCTCTAGCTGATGGGGAGGCCTCTGCTCATGGTTGGGCGGCTTTCTTTGCCAAGTTGGCTTGGCAGGAAAGGTTCTAGGAGCAGACTGAGTTTGAGTTCTTTCCATCGTTATCACCCTATTTTGAATCTCCTTCAACTGCGCTAATTGTTTATGTTCTGCTTCCTCCATATTTTTCTTCATCTCCCTTTCCATTTCAATCATTTGTTTTTCATAGGCATCCTTCATAGCTGATAAAGTACCCTTGTCTTTAGATTCACTAATTTTCAGAGGGGTTGAAGACCTTGAATAACCGTGGAGGTAAGATTCACCAAATGACTGCATGTTCAGATCAATTTTAATTGCCATTTCCTGAGCCTGGAGCAAGTGAGCAGGCTCCTTGTCTTTGATTTGGTACTGCATTTTGCCACTAAGTGCCTCAATGTAATAGACCAGGATGGTTGGTTTAGTTGGGGCATACTCAATAGGGATGGCTTTTGATAATTCTGTGAACCTAGTATTGAACTCGTCCATTGTTTCCGTGTCCTTCTTCTTTATGTTGGTCAAGGACGCAAGTTGATGTCGCAGTTCTTTCTTTTCACCGAACTTGTTGGTGAAAGAGGTTTTGAAGGTTGCTAGACTATCAAAAGCATTGTCTGGTAAATTGTTATACCAGTCGCCGACCTTTCCATCCAAAGATAGAGCAAATAACTTCATATACACGTCATCATGTTGGCTGACCGGATCATTGACATAAGCGTTGATACACCTACAAAAGTTCCTGAGGTGCATGGCAGAGGAAATGGCATCAGTGCCTGTATACATCGGGAGCTTCTCGACAGGTTTGTCTGGAAGACGGTGGGGTTGACCTGCTATCTGAGAAAAGTCAAGCCGAGTAAAATACTCGCCCATTATGTTAGAAACAGTGGTATTAGTGTTTCCAGGAAATAAAATGTGGATGTCTGAAACAGACTCAGATCCAAGTTCTGCAAGGATCCTGCGAGAAGATAGTTTGTTTAATCTCCTTCTAAAGACCTTTTTGGGGTCAAGGATGAAATCCACCAAACCTACAGAGTTTCTTTTAGAAGAATACCTTGAGGTGTTAACTGACAGTGGAGTCGCCAGGTGGACTTAAGTCTAATTTCGGAGAGTGATTGGACTAAAATATACCAAAAAGGGAAAAAGGTAAAAACTAAAAGAAACAAAGGTCGCCCAGGAACAAAAAGATTTGTCCCCAGTGACGGCGCCAAAAGATGTTGTCCGCCGATTGCATACCAGCAGCAGAAATCTTCTGAAAGCTGTCTCCTCACTTAGGAAAGTGGGAGAGGCGTGACCTTGGGGACAAGCACAGAGCTAGGTACTGTCACCTACTCCTAGCTCCTCCGTTTAGGCTAACTCCTAACGAAGCCAAGGGGGGTAGTCCCTAACAAAGAGTTTTCTATGGCTCAATGTTTAAGTTAAGTTTTAAATGTTTTGGATGCGGATGGGTGTTGTTTAGGAGTTACTTGTGATTAGAAATGATTAAGTTTATGAATGTGACACGTAAATCAGAGCAATCCACGTTGCTAGCAAGAGATTGAAAGATAAACAAATATTCCAGATTTGTAACTTAAGCATTCAGATATAATCAGCAAAAATAGACCATAGATAGTTGATCAAGATAGAAGATTACTCGATTATAACGAAGGACCAGTGCCTTATGGAGTCAAATAAATGCGTGAAATAAAGTCTAGGAATTAAGCTAGTGAATATTAGGTTTTGCAAGTGCTCTTGGTAGATTTTAAGAATTTTAAAAAATGCTCTTGATTAGGGTGTCAACGAAGGCTTGTCAAAGCCGGGAGACTCTTCTAAGCTTCCTCCGTTTAAGACATGTCGGGCCCACCGAGTATCCCAAGCTGATATTGTCAAGTGACCAGCTAGCCGGGAATCTAAGACAGCGGGAGGTTCCGACGCCTCTAATAGGAAGTACTTTGGAAGGATCCCTACAACGCTGGTGCGTTGGTTACAGGTGTTTAAGGGTTATTAAATTACTCTTGTAGGGTTTAAAGATCCAGTGCCGTTTCTGGGTATTCCGATCTAGGATTGGTCAGAGCATACTCTGGCAAGGAGGGAAGGGAGTTAATTAATTAAAGGGGTATGTGTGTTGAAGATTTTATTAAAACAATTAATTAGACTCTCCGACAGAGAGCGCTCTTGACCCCGTCTTATGACAGTGGTTCAAGAGACTTAGCTAATCTATATGCAGCGAATGCAGGGATTGTGCAAACGTAGAATGCTCTCTGATAGAGAGTGCTCTTGACTTGTGTTTTTGCAAGTTCAAGAGTCTTAAATAATTAATTGATTAAACAAGCACAACAATTAAGATGAAAGTGGTTGATTAAACTCTCCGACAGAGAGCACTCTTGATCCACCTTACGGTGAGATTCAAGAGATTTTGGTTCTTTTTATGATTTGACAGTTATATAACAAGATACCAAAATGCAATAATAAATCTAGCTATTAGTGTTTATGCCAAGGAACAACTAGCAATTAGCAAAAAATGGAAACTAAGACTAGGCAAAGAACTAAACTAATTGCTTAAAGGAAACTACACTAAAAAATCATGAAAAATGACACAACACCTTTTCCCCAAATAGGGGAAGTATAAAAGAAAGGATACCTGCTCCCAATAGCCCTTTTTATTAGTTTTTTACAATGATGATGTGTTCTTTGCTTCTTGGAAGAATAGGTAAAGAAGAGGATTGAGAGAAGAGGGAGAGAGTCTTTTTGTTATTTTGCACTCCTTGCTTGCTTGTGGCCTTTGGGCTCTCCTTCACCTGCCTGAAACTAAGAGCTCTAGACATACACTTGTTATAGGATTAGTTGATAAAAAATAACTTGAAAATAAATCTACAAACTAGATAAAAACAACTACCCAAACTTACCGAAAAGAAGGGAGAGAAGAGGAAAGAGAAAGGCAAGGCAAGAGACGGGGAAAGGGAGTGAAAAGAGGACAAAAGGAAAGTCAAAGAAGGCTGGAAACTAAGGGAGAAAGAGGGATGCAAATCAGAGAAATAAGGTTGCAAATGAGGGTGAAAAAGGCTGAAAGTACAGCCCAAAAGATGGCCCAAAAAGAGGATGGAAAGGGGCTGCAAAAAGTGGAAAAGGGAGGCAAAAGAGGGCTGTCCAAAAGGGTAAAAAGTGGGGAAAAGTGGACAGTGAACTAAGGGAAGGAATGGCTATAAAAATATAAAGATCATGTCATACAATTGAATAATTGATGCTACTTTAATTCATAGAAACAAAACCATAAAAGATCAAATTGTAACATCAAATGATCAATCTTATGTGCTTATAGAAGCCTTCTAAAGCATGAGCTATTATCCAATCCTAAGCAATAAAAGACAAAAATTGAAACATTTCACCTCATTTGCCAATTGTTCATCTGGATTCACACACCATGTATGTCTCCAAAGCCTTAAAATTTTATTCCACAGTTGCAAAAGCAACAAGCATTACAGTATTTTACCAGAGGTTCTTTGGATAAAGATCCATCCTGATAGAGCTGAAAGAGCCTCTATTTATACAATGAGAGAGTGCTAAAACCCTAAAACCAAACCTCATAACCTAACCAACCTACCCACATAACAGAGAAGCCAGACCTAAATCGGAGAATCGAGAGTGAGGGGAGGCCTCCACGTAGGCAAGGCGCCCCCACTCCAACCCTTAACACTGAAATCGACCATCAGATGAAGCCACACGTGTGGAAGGCGCACACAGGAGAGAGAGGGGTGTGAGCTGTTGAAGGAGGCACTGTAATGTTGTTAAACCCACCTTTTAGATTTGGAAGCAGCCTCTGCTAGGTTTGGGAAGCCTACTGATGGTGTGAGCTTCAGTCTTCACCTCGATCAAATCACCAGACCAATGAGTGCTCTCCATCTCATTCTTAGCTGGAGATGACTGTCTGCTAACTGATAATAAATTAATTGCTCACGTAATGCTGACTGAAGCTGAGTTATGACAACTCCAAACATCATAAGTGCTCCATGAGATGTCATTTAGCCTTTTATTTCGCTGAATTTGGATTAATTTGGAGAGTTTTAATTTTCTCCAAAATAATCAATTTTTAATAAAAATTCATTTTTTACTGAAAACTGACTTTTTTGAGAAAAAAGGCATTATGTGTTCGATTGTTGATCTGAAAATTGGTTCTAACTGGCTGGCTGATCAAGAATGATTTTTGGCTTAAGGTTAGAGCCTTCAATCATTGAATTCAGAGCCCGGATGACTTATTTACCATGAACGGGTTTTTTCCATTTAATTCATGGAAAAATTAACCCAAAAAACTTAGGAAAAGTAATTAAAAATTAAAAAATTTAAAAAATAATTTTTTGCCTGCTCGAAAAAGATTTTTTCGAAAAAAAATTATATGTCCAGATGACTTAGTACATGACCATGATCTACCTAAATAATGCCTAGTAGGTTTATAACACTCAATTGGGCTCTAATAACCCCCCAAGGTCCAAAATTCAACATCGGGCATTCCAGCTTTGGAGGAAGTGGTAGAAAAGCTTGTCAGTTATACTCGGCTGAAGGCAAAACATAATTGTTAGGGGCAAAAACCTCCTCGGAATACCTTATTTGAGATTCTACGTCTCAGGAGACCGAACCACTCAAAAATACCCTACTAGCACATTTTATTACAAACCCCATGGGGCCTTGGTCAAAATTATTCAAATAAAAAACTGGCTAGCCAATATTGGCTAGAGATGCAGACGGATCAATTGATACACTGGAATCAGACTTTGAACAAGTTTGTCAATCGGTGGTTTCTCAGGTAACCCAACTATGGTACAAAAAGTTGGATAACACACCCCTCACAGAATTTACCAAGAAGGGAGCATTTAGTTTGTCGGAGGCAGCACAACAAACATTCGAGAAAATGAAGGAGGTAATGAGTTCATGCCCAGTATTAGCTTTACTAGACTTTTCTCAATCCTTGGTGTTAGAATGTGATGCTTCAGGAGAGGGAATTGGGGCAGTTTTGATGCAGAACAACCACCCCATTTCATCTGAGAGCAGGAAGCTCAAAGACTATGAGCACCACTATTCGATATATGACAAAGAGATGTTAGCTATCCTCCATGCGCTAACCAAGTTCAGGCAGTACTTAGTAGGTGCCAGGTTCAAGGTTAAGACAGATCACAACAGCCCGAAATACTTTTTAGAGCAGAAAGAGCTAAACGAGAGACAACAGAAATGGGTAAGTAAAATTCAGGCTTATGACTTCGAGATTGAGTACGTAAAGGGGAAGAGCAATGTAGTGGCCGATGCACTTTCTAGACAACCAGCTACTTTATCCCTTATGAGCATCTCATCAGATTGGAGGTCTCATCTTTTGGTTGAGTACTCCAAAGATAAGTTTGCTTGCGAGCTATTGGATGAACAGATTCAGAATGATAGGTACAAGGTCATTGATGATATCATATACTACAAAAACAGAATCTTCTTGGTTCTAGAGTCTCCCCTAAAGAAGAAAATCTTATAGGCATCACACGATTCACCATTAGCAGGGCATCAGGTGTTTCTCAAGACCTACAGACAGATTAGAGAAAGGTTCTCATGGAAGGGCCTCAAGAAAGATGTGATACAACATGTGAGGGAGTGCAGCTTGTGCCAACAAAACAAAATAGAGCACATCCACCCGTCTAGTTTACTACATCCCTTACCGATTCCTGAGCAGAAATGGGAGAGCATTTCTATGGACTTCATTACTGGGTTGCCCAAGGTCCAAGGTAGAGACTGCTTGTACGTAGTAGTAGACAGATTGACTAAGTTTGCTCACTTCTTTGCCATATCATCAGATTATTCAGCAGCACAGGTAGTAGAACTATTTTTCAGAGAGGTATTTAGACTCCATGGGTTACCCAAGACCATTGTCAGTGACAGGGATAACAAATTCACAGTATCCTTTTGGCAAGAGCTTTTCCGATTAGTGGGGACCGAGTTAGCCATGAGCACAAGTTATCATCTGCAGAGTGACGGGCAGACAGAGATTGCCAATAAATGGATTGAGGGATACTTGAGAAATTACGTATTAGGTCAGCAGAGGACATGGATCAAATGGTTACACTAGGGTGAACATTGTTACAACACCACTTACCATATGACCATTAGGATGACCCCTTTCCGAGCCCTGTATGGGTATGATGCTTCCACTTTTGCAGACCGGATATTTGGCGATACCAGGGCCCCCAAGGCCAAGGAGTGGATTCAGGAGGGTCAAGATATCCTCAAGATACTCAGGGAGAACATACAGGCTGCTCAGAATCAACAGAAGATATATGCAGACATGCATAGAGTTGAGCGCAGTTTTGAGGTGGGAGACTTCGTTTATTTACGCCTCCAACCTTACCGACAGTCATCTCTTAAAAAGAAAGGAGCATAAAAACTCCAACCTCAGTTCTATGGTCCATACAAGATAATTCGGAAGGTCGGAGAGGTAGCATATGAGCTAGAACTACCCCCAGAGAGCAAGATTCACAATGTATTTTATGTCTCCAATCTCAAGAAGGTGGTTGGTCAACAGATTGTTACATCTTTCGAGCTGCCTCCCCTTGATGACGAGGGGCAATTGGTTATGATTCTGGAGCACATCCTAGAGGTGCGAGAGCGAAAATTGAGGAACAATATCATCAGAGATTACTTGGTTCAGTGGAAAGATCTGCCTATAGAGGAGGCTACTTGGGAGGAAGAACAGGTATTACAGCACCCAGCTTTACAGTTGCTTGAGGACAAGCAAATTTGAGTGGGGAGGACTGTAATGGCCTCTTCTGGTTAGGCATTGAGGACCAACCCGCTAACCTATGTGATTCCTATAGGTTCGAGCGGGTATTGACAGTCAAGGAATCAGCCGAAGATTGATGCCATATATAGAAGATCTAGGGCATCAATATTATATCACCATTGGGTCGAAGAGGGCCACTAGAGCCAAAGGCCACCTGCATGCATGACATCTGGGCATTATTTAATGATGCATGCACCCGATTAAGTCTCCATGCGCATGCATGCAAGTCAACTGCAAATTAGAAGATAAAGTGACCTAATTAGGTCAAAAGTTAGGGTTTTCGCAGTTGAGAGTTATAAAAGAAGATAAAGTGAATGGAGAAATCACTTATGTGATAATTGATTTGTGGAGTCGAATTGGAGAGCTCGGCGAGCTAAGTTGGGGTTGAGCGCATGCTCAGCTAACTGGTGTATTTCGGCAGCAAAATCTATCTGCCCTAGTTCATCATCAGGTTGGATCATCCAGGTTCAACACTAGTTCATCATCAGGTTACATTCAACAGTTATTCCGGGAGGTTGATTATTCATTCAGTTAGAGGGTTTCACCGTCACACCGTGTCAACGTGATTAGAGACAAAGCAATTCGTTTTCCTACCTACAAGGTTCAGAACTTCGGCATGCTGTTTCCATCATCATCAGAGGGGTATTATAACCCTAGTGCACATCATCTGGGCTTCCAGCAACAGCTTATTTATTATTCTGGAGCTTATATAGTTTGAGAGGAGGGCGCATTCACCTGTGGAGGACAATTTGGTGTATCTCCTTATTCCTCCGACAGAATCCTTGCATGCTGGGACCAGTCTCTTCACCATCAGCTGATCTATATACTAGTATGTACATGCATTGATTTCTCCTATTTTATAGCATCTCAGTATTTTTCTAGGGCACATATTTGCATGCAACTGCATGCATGCAAAGTTCAGGGTTTGCTTTCCTATTTGATTAAGGAGTAAATCTATTAGCCATCTACAATATACACATAAACAGGAAAATATCAGTTTGGGATATTACACTTGGTAACTAAGACCATAGATCACCCATTAGATTAAGTAAAGTAACGTAACTGCTCAATACAAGGAGCTGGAGAAAAAAGCACATGGGAAAGAAGCCCCCCCTCTAACTAAGCAGATAGAATCAAGATTCAAGTTTGAAAAACTTGAAAATGTGTTGCTGCAATCTCTGTGATGTAGCGAAGCAGCATGCATGCATGATGTTCTGTGCACAGGTATCTTGGGGCCTGGCATGTAGACTTCTCCTTCTTTTCCCAAAATGATGATGGAAGGAAGGAGGAATGTAACCTTTGTCTCTTGCTGGATGAAGAGGTGTATGATCAGCTCTATTCTTCTGAATTTAGTGAGACTGAGCCCTTTCCATGTAGCATCTTACAGGGAGTCTACTGCATCTCTCTGAAGGAAGTAAGAGTGCATGACATAGCGCAAGGGTCTTTTCCTTCTGAGTGTCAGGTGGTTTTCCAATCATCTTCCTAGCTTCCAGTTTGGAAGTAGGGACTGGATTTGGATCTGAATCACCCTGAATCTCAATTTCATAAACTGATATAGCTGAATCTGCAATACTAGTGGAAGTTGCAAAAGAAGTAGATGAAATGATTTTACATTCCCTTGCAAGTGGTTGCTGAGAGTGCACTAGTTCTGAAAATGGCATGAAGTGTGAGAACTCATATGCCTTGGAGTCATGATTTGCAACACCCTTCGCTATGATGTTCCCAGTAGAGATATCTGTGATCTCCTCTGAGTCAGGACCAAAGATCACTCGCTTTGGAGAGCCAGTATGAGTCATCCGTTATACAGATAACAGGTTTGAAGCTAGGGAGGGAACATAAAGCACATCTTTGAACTTTCCATGTTCAAGCTTGATAGAGCCCTTCCCTTTGGTTTGAACTTTACTGTTATTGCCCAACTGAATACTAGGACCATCAAAAGACTGTAAAGAAGAGAATGATTCTCTGGATGCAGCCATATTATTGGAAGCTCCAGAATCAATGAGGAAGGCATGTGCTGTTGAGCAACTAGCCTTCAGTGCATGACCTGTTTCGAAGTAATCTTTAGTGTCTTTAGTATCTTCTGTGTGGTCAGACTTCCTTGCGCTAGCAGACGCAGTAATGTTATGCTTTTTCAGAAGAAGATTCATTTCATAAAGTTGTTTTCTCATACAAGAGCTTTCTGGATGAAAGCCCCTTCCACAGTAGGAACAAAGAGTCTTTCCTTTTCCATTCTTCTTGCTTCTTTTCCAACTTGAAGGCTAATTTGACTGCTCTTTCTTCACAGGAGAATCATCCTTTTGCTTCCCTTTATCATTCGCTACCTTAGGTCCTCCTGCAACCAGTGCTTGATCTTTGGAAGATCGAATGATCCCCATTTGGATCAACTTGTCATGCTCATGAGTGAGAGATTCAATAAAAGCATCAAGAGTGGGCATCTTCTAATTTGGAGTAGTTAGCCTTACCGATTGAAGAGTTGATACAAAGGCTGAGTAGTCTGCACTGAGTTTTGAGAGAATGGCAAGGATGAGTTGATCATCCTCCTTCTCAACCTTACATAGCTTCAACTGGAATATCAGGTTCTTCAATTTTGTGAAGAATTCATTCAGTGTTTCGAAGCTGGATGGATGAAGAGAGATTAGCTCATTCTCTAGCTGATGGACCCTCAGTTCATTGTGCTTATCAAATAAGGAAGCAAGCTTATCCCAAATCTCCATGGGAGTCTTCAATCCTTTGATGTGGAAGAGAAGATCTCGAGAGATTGAGAGGCATAGGCATCCAAAGGCTTCATCAAGCCTATTCCAGTACTTTTCTTTGTCATAATTAAGAATTGGCTTTGCCTCTAACTCCATTGTGAGTTTGTAGAGCTTCTTGGTGCAAAGCAGTGACTCCATGTCTTACTTCCACTAGTGGTAGTTGAAGGAAGTGAGTTGCTCCATTGGACGGGCCATTTTGAATGCAGTGGAGAAGATAGAGTTGCTGTAGCGAATGCAGTGAGAAGAAAGAGTTGCTTGTAGCGAATGCAGTGAGAAGAACTGATAACCTATAAATCACACAATCAAACAAACAAAATAAGGTCGACAGTTTGCACTTTTAGAATTTTCATCACACCCAACATAATTGATCAACCAAGCTTGATAAAAAATTCCTTTACTTGGGATATTAAGTGGTAAATTCTTCACTTCTAGTGCACTACTGGAAGGAGCAAGTTTGCTAAAAAAAATGATCCGATAGGAGATCTGAGGAGGAGAAGTGCCTTGTCTGCCGAGGCTTTGATACCATATTAAATTGAGCACATAGATCTGTGGACAAACACACAACTCACAAGATAGATCACACAATTTACTGAGCAATTGAAGAATGAAACAGTGCAAAAATGGCTTGCAGCTATGAATGCTTTCATTAGTAAAAAAGTAATTAGATAACAATGAAGTACAATGGCTAAATAGCCTCATGCAATTCGAATCCTATGTGAGGAAATTCGAATTGGTTTGACTCAACTTGACTGAATGGTTATTGACCTTGTCTAAATCATTATCAGAGGACTGAATGGTTAACTGACCTTGTCTAAGTCATTATCGGAGTTCTAAATCACAACTCAAGTGTCTAATTTAGTGTTAACTAAGCCTAACTGACTGTGGTAGGTGAGAAATGCGCCTCTCCTGCATGCAACCATGCAAACCTAGCGCTTACTAAATGTAGAGGACTAGAACTGAATGTAACTGATTCCTAACTTAGCTTGACTAGTCACCGACTCAACTCAACTGACCTTGGTTGGTATTGGCACTCCCAGTGGCTCCTAATTTGTAGGGATTGATCTAGGAAGCTCCTAAACTGCTGCATGCAAGTGCAATTCGTGGCAGTAGGCCTCAATTAGTGTTCCCCACACTTTAGTAATTGGAACATGTGCCCAAATTAGGCCAAGTGGACCGAATGGTGCTAGTGACTAAAAATAGACTGGAAGGACTCTCGATTTAGACATGACTCCTGATTTAGACATATGACCAAATTGGATAAGGGAGTATTAATAATCCCAACAAGATGGATCCAATATGGATGGTAGAGGGATGGGCAACCAAAGAGGTGAACCAAGATAGCCTCGACTCCCAAATGGATGGTTGTCACTATAGTCGAGGAAATCTTCACTTGATGTTGTCTTAGCCCAAGACAACAATGAGGGAGACCCAGATCTACTCCCGACAGGAGAGATCCAACCAAGACATCATATCAAATCAATGGAAGATGAAATACGTAAGGTGCAAGGTGAATTAAACCCTAGATCTATGGATGAAGTCACAAGGTGAGTTATGGTTTGGATCAAGGAGTTTATGAAGTGTGAATTTGATCCATGGTTGAAATACAAGTGACTTATGGGTTTTACTACCAGATCCAGGATCAAGGTACCAATAAATGATGAAAATATCTACTGCCTTGGGAACCGTGTTCAATGCAGGGAGGTTAAGGACAATATTGGGGCTATCTAGTACCAATGGATAGACTTGATGAAAGGAATGACAGTATCAAAGTACCCAAGCCTCAGAGATAGGATCAAAACACAGGAAAAATTGGCCAAATGAGGAAAGCGCTAGGGTTGAGGGATTAGTGCCTTGGAGTTTGGGTATTTTGGAGTCACCCAAGCATGACGCCTAGGAGAACCCACTTTAGGTTTGACTCGATCTACAATACCCAGAAATGGTTTGCCAGTTGATCAAGCGGTTTGATCCATAAAATTTTTCGATTATTTTAAGTGAGGGTTTTGATAGTAAAATAAATATGCCAATGGATTGGAACCAAGAAAAGAAGAACAAATCTGTGGATCTTACCCGGATAACCTTGTAGATGCCTTGATGATGATGATCTATGCATTCCTGATCAATTTCAGAAGATTTGGATGAGTATTCTTTGCAAATTGATTTTCCCAAGGATGTCAATGCGCCCTCCCTCCTGCTTCTTGTTCCTGCATCAGTTCTATCTCAAGTTGTTCTTCAAGGATGTTTGAATTTTTGCTTTCCTTCCTGGTCTTCAGCAAGCCAGTTTCATCAATTTTTACATTGATGCTTTCCACTATCTTATTGAGTCTTAACATTTGTAGGCTTTGTTTTTCCATGGATATCCAACAAAAATGACTTCATCTACTCGAGACTCAGATTTTCCAATCTTCTTGTCTTGCCTTTTATGTAGCATTTGCTTCTAAACACTTTGAAGTGTTTGACATTGGCCCATCTTCCTGAGTCACTGTCACTATCAACATAGTTCTGGCCGTCTGTTGTATATATCTATTTTTCCTTTTGACATCTCCATTTTGCTGATATGTTATGGCTGATGAGAATTCATTTGATGTGAACTCACCTCCATTATCTGATCTCAAGCTCTTGATTTCCAAATCAGTTTCATTTTCAACCATTTCCTTAAATATCTTGAAACATTCGAAAGTTTTTGACTTTTTCTTGAGGAAGCAAACCCATGTCATTCTTATTTAGTCATCAATGAGCAACATGAAGTATTGCTCACCATCCAGTCCTTTTGTCCTTATTGGCCCACACAGATCAATGTGCACAATTTCCAGTGGCTTTATTGTGGAGTATTCCTTGGTCTTGAATTCAACCTTTGTTTGTTCAATGTTTTCCATGCTGACAATGCTTGCACAAAGCCAACTTTCATCTTCCTTTCCCAAACAACTTTCTTCCCCACATTCATTCAAGATGTATATATTGTTTAAAGTTCTTGTTACTATTGCCACTAGTCTACTTGATCCTTCTTTCCTTTTTTCACATTATTTTGAATTGAATATGAGTGTGTGTCTTGGTCAAACATCTGGCCGACACTTAGAAGATTATGCTTCATATTTTCAACAAGTAGGACATTTTCTGCCGAGCCATCTTTGTTTCTAAGATTGACTATTCATTTTCTCAAAATTTTCGTTGAGTTGTTATTGCCAAATGTGACAAACCCTTCTTTTTCTTTCTTTAATGACACGAATTTGTTATTGCCACCTGTCATATGCTTTGAGCATCTGTTGCCGCTTTTGACCGGCGTGCGTGTGTCAAATCCCAAAATTAGGCACATCGACCTGATGGCAACTGCGAAAAGAGCAGCCACTGTCATCACACTCCTCTCCTCCTCACTTTAGGTTGCCTCTTCTCCAACTCAAGGGGGGCTTCCCTAAGGTTAAGATCACTAAGGTAGGAAACAATGGCGGACAAGGTGAATAGAAGAGGCTGGCTTAGAGAAATGGTTGTAGTATATTAGGTAATTTGAGCGTTGATAGGAAAGAGGGAAAGATCAAACCTCACAAATGGACCAGTGCCAGTTTACCTGAAGGGAGAAATTGAGTCAAAGTAGAGCCCATGAGAGCCTTGTGTCATTGGTGCAGCTACTAGATTTGCTTCCTCCTAACTGCAGAAGATGCGCTATGCAAACAAAAGAGATACTACACAATCAAACTTGATAAAATGTAAACATCAATACTCGTGTATGCATGCTTACAAAGGGGAAAGGCTAGCAACTGCTAGGATTTTCACCTTCCAATAGGATGATAGCATCCGTCTATGGTCTCCGACGCAAACATAGGAAGGAACAATGGCCTCTAGCAACAAGCGCTCATTCTTACAAGTTCACACCACACATCGCAGAGAGTGCTCAACTAAACAACCATGAAACCCAAAAAGATATGTTTTCTAGTAATCTCTGGGGAAAAATCCTCCTAGTTTTTCCATCTTTACAATAGGGAAAGCTGGCCTCTTTATAGGTCCAAAACTTCCTCCGTCTTTTCAAAAAGAGAAAAAAAAATATAATAATAATAATAATAAAGGAAAAGGTGGATGCTAGATCCACTTTTCTCTCCATCAAATGAGAAAAACTTCTACATAACCCAAAAAGAACCCAAAAAGAACTCACCCCTAAGCAAGCCCACGTGACCAAAGGTGCCAAAAAAAAAAAATTGAACATAGCTCCAAGCACTCGGCTGCTAATGAACTGTATGAGAAAGAATCCAAGCTTCGACGTGGAGAAAAAACAGACAGATGGTTGAGTGCGTGGATATGCCAGGAGCTCCAACCTAGCCGTCGAATTGACTTGTCCAAAGCTGAAAAACCCCTGCCACATGATATGATCTTGTACTGGCCACCAAGAGGAAAACGAGGGGCTTCCCCAGCTCCATGTATCGCCAAGCTATGCCGAGTGGATGCCCATATAAGATCCCAAATCTGCGATCTACCGAAGGAGATGTGAGACTCTAAAAAATGCATCCAGCTTATGGCCGTAGTCTTCATGCATTCGACTCCTAATGTATGGCTGTTTCGACCAAAAATCACCCAAATCAAGAAACTGAAAAATCTGTGTGGATTCGGCAGCTAATCCGTGAAAAATGCGGCTGCTGATAATCTATTTGACTGTCTCCGATACTTCCACGTAATCCATGTCCAACCCCACTCGACTTCTTAACGATAGAAATTCCTGTAACTTGTTCAGCTGCCAAAGGATAAACGTGGGCCTAAGCAACGTGAAGACACACGCTCCAGTTCAGATCTCAACGCATTGGTTGCTCGGCTCCAAGCGTGGTATGTTGGACGATTCTCTCTGTTTGGCATCGAATTGTTCTTCATTTGATACCCACTGATCATGAGAAACAGCAGCAAGGTAGGCATGGGACCAAGTTCCACTGTCCGGCTGCTAATTGAAATAACTGCTACTAGTTCAAATGACCGTCCCAAGACTCCAAGTAGCAACAAGATGCCCTCGAGTAGCTGTTCAGCTTTGATCTCGTTTAACCTGCTGAACTCCAAGCTTTGGATCTCAATCAAAGGTCCGCTAAAGGATTGTGGATCACTCCACGAGTAACTTGATATGGCACTCGCACAACGTGGACTCTATCCACAACTCGGCTGCCAAAAAAGGGTGAGTCCGGCTCCATGGTTTTGCTAGCTTCCAAGATGTTGAGTGACGCGTGGATATGCTGCATGATTCAGCCCATGAGCTACTCTGTATAAACCATACCTCATGCAGCTACTTCATAACTGTGTTTTTTCCATGTGTATCAGTTGGTAGATAGGCAGGTTAAGTGCCAAAGATCACCAAGTGCTAAAGGATCCGCTTGCAGAACTTGACAATGCTGACTTGGTGCTCCCAATGATCACATCGCATCTACAACCTGGAATCCCCTTAATTTCATTTTGACTCAGCATTTTGTATGAAATTGGTGACAGTCATAGCTTCGCTTTTAAACGCTTTTCCTTTATCGGCGCCCAGTTTTGTCATACACTGAACCCGTGTCTACCATAAAGACTTGAAACTCTGTCTTTTTATGACTATGGGTTCTACATGCCAAAAACCTTGATGGTTAACTATGTCTGGTACGTCTGTTGGTGTGCTACTGTTCCTCAACATTTAAATGATAGGATGTCATCTGGTTGTTCTCCTTCGTTAAAACAGATCCCCTTATGCTTCATTCGCCTGTCAAAATTGGCAGACTAACTGCTGTAGAAAAGGTCCCCTTTCCTGCAAAATAGTTCTGCTTACTTCTACACGATCTAGTGCATCTTGACTTATGTGTTTCAGATTTAGCATCTATTGCACTTGTAGTTTCATCTAATGAAAAAGCTCCTTTTCAATCTGAGGCTGGTATGCTGGTACCTAAATGGACATCCTATATCATGCTTCTGACTGTATGTGGACTCAAACAAACTCTGAAAAACACGTTACCATCTAGGTGGTAACAACATCCACTGTCAATACACCATTTACTTATTTTGTTTTAAGCTTATAAGGAAAACCCACATTCCTCAACCTGCAAGTCTTTTTGCTTCTTTTTGCAAATTCTTTGTTGTTTTGGAACCTGTCTAGTTTCCATTGAAGACACTGTCAAACCACTCCTGCAATTTCTTGCCTTGTGTAAAAAACTATTACATTTGAAACATTTAATTTCATTATCCAGAGATCCAAATTTGCTATAACTTCTATCAAAAGCCTCACGAGGCTTTATGAGATAATTGCCTTCATAATGATTCCTGGAGTTTTCATAGCCATTTCCATTCCATGTGTTTGTCCCGATGTATAGGCCCTGCAATTTATAGCCTTGTGCCCAAAATTATTACAAGAATAACACAAGTGTTGTAAAGGAAAGTATCCTATGGCTAGGGTTTAAGAGGCCATCAATGTACTGGGGTTGAAAGGTGGATGTAAATGGTTATGCAAGTAAATACAAACAAGATTCAGAGATTGGAATGGAATGGTTCATACCTTAGCCAAATGAAGGTTGATCCAAGCAGCCTTTCAATCCTTCTCTTGCTCCTCCTGCTCCTCTTGCTCCAAGAGACCTGCAAAACGAATTATACCTTCCTCAAACCATTATGACCACATATAAAGCAATGATAATCAAATAAACATGAAATAATGATCTGACTAACATCATCATATGATCATAAACAAAGATTCAATCACACATTGAACAATGATTTGGGAAGAAGAAGGACATCACATCTTTATTAATCTCCGAAAACAAGTACAAATATACCTTTTCTCCAAGTTCGGCACCTCGTCCAAACCTTGATCTGGTTCTGATGCTTCTCTTCTCCAAGGAACTCAGCCTCCAAGCTTTGCAACACAAGGAGAATGCTTCTAGGGCAAAGGTGTGGGCAAAGAGAGTCTCAATTCCTCCAGCATAATGATGCAAAGATTCAAGTCTCCTCTCATGGACCTCCCTACCTCTATTTATATGCTTAATGAAGAGTTAGGGTCGAAGACAAAGTAGTTACAACTGAAGGAGTCAGTTGCATAACTACCCAAACTACCCGAATTTCAAAATACGTATTTTTTTTGACATTTTCAGGAGGCGTACGCGGGTTGCAGAGACAGTAGTTGCATACACGAGGAGGTATACGCGGGTTGCAATGCAGAAAGTCACATATTTAAGGCGTACGCGAGTATTATATATAGCAAGTCGTGTACATATGCGGGTTTCCTTAAGGAAACTTGCGTACACATAAAAAATCTCATTTTAAGGGTACTTCTAGGCATTTTCAGACTTTGGTGTCTTCTAGAAAGTTTTAGCTAACACAAATACCTTTCCAACAGTGCAGAGATGAGGTCAAACGGAGTTACAACACTCCAGATATGGGTCCTCCAAGTTAGGTGTTTTTTTAGTGACTTTCAATGATTTTCATGAAGTGTCGACATGCGATGAAATCATGGGAAATTGGTCATAGGAAGAGATGTGCCATTTTGAGCTATAACAACAAGCCAAGAAAAATATTTTGGTACCTGGATGTGGGTGGTCTTCTAGTTGGTGCAGATCTTTTGAAATCATGGTCTTCATTTTGAGTTTTCTTTATTGTTGGTGGTTGCTTCTATGTTCCTAGGAGTGCATGATCTTCTTCTGGAATCTCCTTTAGAGGTTTGGAACCCTTGATAGCATCTACATAACTTCTTTGTTCTGCTTCACTACTAGTCATCATAGATCTTGAACCCTTATCATCATTTTGTTTGTATCCAAAACCAGATTATCACATAATGGACTTTGGTTGTTGATGACTTCATCCAGTATTTTGGTGCTGTTGCCAAAGTGCTTCTGGATGTCCTTCTTATGTAATTCTTTTCTGAGTGAGACTATTTCAGATTCCAACTCTTCCTGTATCTTCTCCTTTGCTTCCAGTTGTCTTTTGAGTGTTTCTTCAGTCACCTTGGCCTCTTCCAACTGAACCCTTAGTTAGATCTATGAAAATCTGCTTGGTTTCTTCAGGATTTCTGCTAGAGCTATGAGAGTCTTCCTTTAGTCTGATCTCTTCCTTGAGTGACTTATTTTTCTTCCTTTCTTTTCTTAGATCACTTAAGTCACTGAGCATTTCTGCCTCAAGATTCACTTCTCCCTCTTCTTCATAGTCTTCCTCATTATTGTTAGTAGTTTCCTCTAATGCCATGAAAAACACTCTTCCTGAGTCACTGTCACTATCATCATCTTCATCAGATGAGGAACTATCCTCTTTTGAATAGAGACTTCTTTTTCAAAAATCTTATTTTTATTTTTTTCCTTGTCTCTTTTTTGATAATTATTTTCTTTCTTGGCAACTTCTTCTTCATCACTATCTGGTCCCTTTGCATAAGGACATTTTGAAGCGAAATGACTAATTTTACCACAATCGAAACATTTGAGGAAGCTTACCTTTGTACTTGCTAGTTCCCCTATTTAACTTTCTCTTACAGTTGGCTTCTTCTTCATTGTCTAAATCATCACTACAACTCAAGCATGAGCATGATTTTGACTTTTGCTTGTTCTTTCTTGTCTTCTTGGAGATCTTGAAAGCCGATACCCTTTTGGATTGACTTTCTTCTTTTGTTATCATTTTGTATGCAATAAGAATTCCATGTAATAAATCCATGCCTAGTTTATCTAGATCTTGTATTTCCTCTAGGGCTGAAATTTTAGAATCAAACTCATCCGGAGAGATTTGAGTATCTTCTGAACAATTACTTGACTTTCAATCTTTTCTCCCAGTCATCTCACGGTATTCACAATTTCATCAACTTGAAGAAAATAAGCTGCAATATCTTTATCTTCATTTTCAAATGTTCAAATTGTCTTTTGTAAGTTTGAAGCTTGGCCCCTTTGACTTTAGAATCTCTTGTCTTTGCCCTAATCTTGCCACCCTGATATAGATAAGAGTGTTAAGATTATAATCCTCCCTTGTCCAAACTGGTCAAGTCTGCCTAAGAGTCATTTAGTCATTATTGGGTCCACTAGTACCATTGGGTCCACTTGGCCTAATGGGGCCACATGTACCAGTCACTAGAGTGTGGAGAACACTGATTGAGACTAACTACCATTGACTGCACTTAAATGCATCAGCTTAGGCGCTTTCTAGACCAATCCTTGCAATTTAGGAGGCACTGACCAATCCTTGCAATTTAGGAGCCACTGGGAGTGCCGACACCAACCTCCTTCAGTTGTTGACAGTTGGTGACTAGTCAAGCCTAGTTATGAGTCAGTTACATTTAGTTAGTGCCAGTCTTTGCATGGCTGCATGTGGAAAGGCACCTTTTCTAACCTACCACATCAGTTAGACTAGTTTAACTGATTCTAACTGATTGGGAGACTGAATTAGACAACTGGAGATAGCTAGTTAAGCTCCGATAGTGATTTAGACACATCCAGTTATCCATGCAGTTAGATTGAGTTAATCAATTCGAATTTCCTCTCATGGATTCGAATTGTCTGGCTATTAATGCCATTGTATTGCATTGTAACAATTATCCAGATTACTTTGGATTAATGAAAGCAATTATACATCTGCAACTCCTTAATGCACTGTTTCACATCATTTTCTGAGTAAATTGTTTTGTGGAATCTTATGTAAGTTTTGTCTTGGTCCATAGATTCCTGTGAGCTCAATTTTAATAAAGAGTATCAACCTGACATTGTTGCCGTCTTCACACTGCTACTGTCATTGTCACTGTCACTTCCCTGTTGGTGTCACTGTTTTGTCACTATCACTGTCACTGTTCAAGAACATCATACCTGCTCCATTTCTTAGTAATACTTCTTGGATAAACTCTCATACGAGTGTCAAGGAGAACTTCAAAGTAAAGCTTAGGCAACCATGTGTCAAGACATATCAAGAGTATCAAATAGTTCTAAGACCCAGTCCACTAATCCCTTGCTTCAAAGTAAAGCTTAGGAAACCATGTGTCAAGACATATCAAGAGTATCAAATAGGCCTAAGACCCAGTCCACTGATCAGCCTTCATGTCCATCATGTCCTTCATGTCTGACTCTAAACAGCCTTCAAACCTGCCTTAGATCTGCCTCAAACCCACTGTATCTGCCGTACCTTTGCCCCTGCACTGTACTGCTATACCTTCAACCCTGTGTTTCACTGTTGTACCTTCGATCCTCTCTTCCACTGCTGCAAATGTTGACCCTGTCTTTTATTGCTGCAAATTTCAGCCCTTGTTCACTGCTGCAAATTTCTCCCTAGTTGGTTGCTGCACATTCACCCTTGTTCATTGTACCTTAAGCCTAGATCACTGCTGTACCTTCACCCTAGTTCATTGCTGAAAACTTGCCTTAAGTTTCCCTGAGACAAACGAACAAGAGCTCCTTCTTCACACACAAAGAGACCCTAACCAGCAAACTGATCTTTCTTATTTTTTGCCAAGAGAAACTCGAACTTTTCCTTAGAACCCCAAACATTTCGCTCTAGTACTTGTCATTTGATCAGAGAAGAGATAGTCAGGTTGATAATCATAATGAGGCACATCAACCTCTTATTAATACAGATTCAAAACACTTTGGTAGGGTCGATTTCAACTTAACAATAGGGCCGACCTACTTTTCATTATAATTTTTTTTATCAAAAATTTACTTGGGTCCAACTTGTACTTTCTTTGACCAATTGTTTTTAGGTGTGTCTTTACCCCCTTTTTAGGGCATCTTCCATGCATCTTAGGGGTACTTTAAAAGTGAACAACTGTGAACTTGTGGAGGACCATTATCTATTAGACTATTACATTTTCAGCAGTTGTTAATGTTTTCTTTTGGTGATAAATTTTAATTATTTTCTTTGAAATGTTTTCTTTTGGTGATAAATTTTAATTATTTTCTGTTCAATTAAAAAAAATGCATGTGGAAATTTCTGTCATGTGTGCATTTGCCATAATGTGAAAGTTGTGTTTGTGCATTACTGTTCAGTGTTCTCATTAGCAGAAATGTTTGTTCGTAATCGTTTTCCTGATTTAAAGTACTACAAGTGGTTTGCATATCTATAGGTACATGTATGTGGAAATCCCATCAAAGGGATGTAATAAAGCTTGCTGTATTTCATTTATCATAGATTTTCAATGGAGGGACATGTATCTTGAAAGCATGATGGCACATTTAGAAATTAAAAAGATTTGAAAGCTATCTGAGATTAAGAAAGCAAAAGTCAAATTCATAGTAAATGTATGGTATAAAAATTACATGAGTTGACCTGTTCTGAGATAAAGGAAGTCTGGACACTGTACAACTAATGCTCTTTGTTAGTTAACATGTCTGTTAAATATTCCGCAAAAGAGTTTTATTCACAGTTGAAATTTGATGTTTAACTAGAAAATATATGCCAAGTAAGATTTTGTCAAAATAATAAGCCTACCAATTGGAATATTGGTGGGGCTGATCTTGACAATATGGTGAGCAGTGTTTTAGTTGTTGACCTATTTATAATAAAGCCTGTTTCATTGTGAACTTATGTCACATGGTTTGGGTTCGAATTCGAATTCGGCATCCTTGAAATTCGGTTTGAATTTGAATTTTTTGATGAGGCTTGGAATGAGGTTCGGCATTAAGTTTTCCAATATTCAAATTTCATATATATATATATATATATATACATATAAACTTTAAAATGAAATATGAAGTAAAGAATAAGAAATCAAGAAAATATAGCAGTTTTTTATCATTATGCACATGTTAGGAAAATGATATATAACATAAAAGAGTAAGAAATTAAAAAAATATAGCCCATAATTTCAAATTGACAGAACCAACACTTTATTTTTTTCCAATTTTATACGTTTTGAAATAAATTTCTCATTGGACTTCATACATTGTTTAAAATGATTACTCATGTACTATATATACATTTCTTCAACAAAAATAACTTATGTACTGTGTACAAATTTCTTCAACAAAATATTAAAGAAGGTGCTGGGTGTATTTAGTCTGAACGATGCTTTATATAAACTAGATCTACATATAAAAAATATTAAATTGAGTTTTCTACTGCTGTTCAACCGTTGCTGCAAAGTTTTCCCTCTTTCCTGTCCCTTTTCTTTCCCGTCATTTACCAATAAGATTCTCCAACAACATCCCATAAAGGCTTGTAGGTTAACCTTAAAAACGAATTCCTGTAGTGGCGTAGCCTGAGTCCAGACAGAGACGTCTATGCAGAGTAGAGACTGCAGTTATGCAGTGAATGAGTCTGAGGCTCTGAACTTGTAGGCGGAATGGAGTTGAATGTGGGCAGTACTATGGAGTTGACTGTTGGACAATGAACCCAAGAGAAATGGACAAGAATGCGAGCAAGAAAATGGAGCTGCACAAGTGAACGAGGGTGGAATAGGCAGGGAATGTGGGCGACAGGGGATAGGGTAGGCACACGATTTAGGGTTTAGCTAAAAAACGAACGTAATCCATAAAATTTGAAAATTTTGCCTTAAATTCACTTTCAAATTCGGTTCGATTAGGTTTGAATTAGGTTGGAGTTTGGCATTGAAGTTTGCCGAACTAAAACAAATTTGGATTTTTTTTAAAGTTCGCCGAATTTCGAACTTGAAGGTTGAAATTCGGCGAACCCTGTGACATAGTTGTGAACGATCTTCAATATATTTCTCGAAGGAAAATGAAACATATAACTCAGATATGGATACATTTTTCTTTATTGTATTTTGTATGGATTTGTAACACTTGAACATAACTAATCTTGTTTAATTTTGCCTATTTGTTTTTAGAGATGGGCTGTGGACCTAAACCAGCCTGCATGTGACAGCTTGAAATACAATCACCCAGAAACAGAGGTTCTTATTTTATCCAAAATATTTTGTCTATTGGTAATTAAATATCATATTTTTGGTTCAGTTGGACACAATTGATGTTGTAATTTATTTGTTTTTAGGTCCGAAATGAATCAGCGGAAAATTTTCTGTTGTTGCTGAAAGAATGGGAAAAGCTATGCAAGAAGTATGTTGATTCTGGGGATTATGTAGCATCAAATGCTACAAAATCTCAGTTACATGATGAATCCAATAATGGTGATAGTCAGAGTGATTCTGAGTTTGGTGATGATGAATATGAGGTGGAAGAACTCATTGGCATTCGTTGGGGTACAGATGATTCTGGAAATAGTGGTCTTCAATTCAAGGTGTTTTTTAAGCTTGTTACTGCACGTCATGAATGCTTATGTTTTGTATGGAGTTATTCTACAACAAGAGTAGTAGTTAAATCTGTATCCAAATTTGTCATATGAATAACAATGGTCAAATCTATTAACCTTTTGCAGGTGCACTGGAAAGGATACGGAGAAGATGAAGATTCATGGGAGACATATGATAATGTAATGTATGTATTTCATTTTTCACATATGGCACCTTGCTTGATTTTCAGGCTTTTTTCTCCAATAACTTCTTTTGAATGTTAACTGGTTTAAATATTCTTGTAGCCAGACACAATATGTCTAGAGTCTACTTTACTTGTTTGAGAACCTTGTTGTAGGGGCTGTGAGGAACTGCTAAAGGATTTTGTGAACCTCGGAAGAAGAAGGAGAATTCTACCACTACCTGTAATTACTTAAATTTGGCTCAATATTTTGCCTTGTAGTATAGGATTTTCAACTTAGAAGAGGCCAGTTTTTTTCTGTTTTGTTTAAAAGGTTAAATATGCTGACCATTTTGTATGATGCTTAGGGCGATGTTGATGTTATTTGTGGTGGCCCACCTTGTCAAGGTGCCAGTGGTTTCAATCGGTTTCGGAATGTTGATGCTCCTCTAGATGATCCTCGAAACCACCAAATTGTCGTATTTATGGATATTGTTGATTTTCTAAGACCACGGTTTATACTGATGGAAAATGTAGTGGATATACTTAAATTTGCCGGGGGTTTGTTAGGGCGATATGCCTTGAGTCGTCTTGTGAAGATGCATTACCAGGTTTGTCATGTCTATGTTACATTGTATTTGGCAAATTTTTTGGAGAGAAATGAGTGATTGAATTTCAGGGCCGCTAGCAATTTTTGTGTTTACTTTTTTTGTCTGAGGATTTTTATTTGTTGTAGGCCAAGCTTGGTTTGATGGTTGCTGGCTGCTATGGGTTACCTCAGTTTCGGATGCGGGCATTTTTGTGGGGTGCTTCCCCACTGGAGGTAATTATAAATTCATTAAATGTTTCTCGTTTTTCTCTATGCATGCTTGTGTGACGACCTTTTTGAATGACCTGCAACCACAGAGTGGAAAGATATGATGCATTTTAAAACCGATGGCTAACAATTAGAATTTAAATAATATGTCACAGTTCCATTTGCTTTTTATAATTTTGGCATTTAACTTGTAAGAATTTCTCAAAACATGTGCTGCACAATGTTTTCCTTTTCCCTTTTTGAAAATTTTGATGATGTTAGTTACATAATTTCAATTTGTTTTTATCTTTATTCTCGTTTGCTATAAGATTCCAAATAGTCTAGCTACTTTTAATAGAGCCCTTTCAATGTTCACAAAGATCACTTTTTGAATGTCTATTTTATTTAAATTTGTGTGCAGAAACTTCCACCCTATCCTCTACCAACGCATGATGTTGTTGTAAGAGGTGGTTTTCCTGTTAGTTGGGAGGTAGGTCATGGATTTGGTTTCACACACACACACACACACACACGTATAGCTTCATTATGATTTATTATCTAGCTATATAAAATGTTTTATAACTCTGAGCAATTCTTTTCTTTGTGGAGTCAGCGTAATGCTGTTGCATATGATGAAATGAATCGACCAAAGCTTCATAAAGCAGTAGTACTAGGAGATGCAATTTCAGATCTTCCTCCAGTAAGGATCCAGTTGTTTCTGGTTTGTTGTATATTGTTTTAGTTTCATATCTCACTCCTTGGAAAGGAGGGACCTCCATCATTGAAATGATGTTTAAAGAGATGATGCTGTTCAGTATCATGTATAATGTAAATTTGAATAAGAATCTACTAAATTCTGTCTGTTCGGCAGGTAAAAAATTCTGAAAAGAGGGAAGAGCAGCTGTACAATAGGTCCAGTCAGACAGAATTTCAACATTTAATTCGCCTATCAAGGGAAGGTATGCATGTTGTCAATAAAGACCCTCAATTTTGGTAAGAGATAAATTATGGAAATAAGGGAGAGTTTATAATCATATGATGAGTTTCTTTGCAAGATTTAAATATATCTTTCTTTATTGAACACTAGATTATTTCATGGATATTAATAAGAGAATTTTGTGGATATTTTTAGTGTGCTCCTTCAAATCTTTGGCCTTTATCTTGCAATTATCAATTTTGGAGGGCTTAAATGTTGATTAGCATGGTCCCCTATTCAGTTACAGTCAAACTGTAGTAACAAAGTCAATGGTCCATTCCCAAGCATCTTAATGAGGTAGGTCTAGCACTGCTGAAACTTGACACAATGATTAGATTTATTTAAGACAGTGAAATAGATAAGGTGGCATGTACAAAGTTTCATAGTTTTGATTGGGGTAAATTGAGTTACAAAAATATGTATAGCATAGTTTTTCAAATGGCTAAAATGCAGTGTGCCCGAACCTGGTAAAGAAGGTGGCCTAGAACATAAGAACTGGTGGATTTATCAGTATTATGTGGACCCTTGGAGACAAGGCGGTGAGTCCCTGGTGAACTTTGTGTGATGAAGATGTGGATTGTAGTAAACTTTCCCTGCCATCTCGGGGACACATGGGATGGCTCAAGGATATCTCTGAGATGCTCCTTGTTTGATACGGTTTCCCTTGGGATGTCCCAAAGACATTCCCCGAGGTAAGGGGAGTCTTTACGGCCATCAACCCCATCAGGTAATGTCCATCCGTTCCCTAGGTTGACTTGTATAACTACAGTCTGAAAGAATGACTTGAGATTGATTAAAAGAACAAGTATTATTTACAAAAAGAATATAAAAAATCAAGTGAATAAGTTTTTGAAAGTAGAAATTCAATTCAATTGCTTAGCAAAGTTTTTAGCTGCCATTTTGCTCATGTCTAGATTAGTGTCTACAGAATTCACCGTTGCCATTTTGTTGATGTTTGTTGTATGTGTTTATCGCAACACACAACATGATATTCCTTTTCTAGCAAACAAAAAGTTTTTTCATAGAGAATACCTTTCCGACATTAGGGACATGAAACAACATTTATCTTTTAAATTCATAAACTCCTTATTTCAATTTGTTAAACCTTTATTGCTTGTTTTTCCTAATTACAATCATTTTCTAGTTTGTTATCATGTGAGATCTTTTTTTTTCTAGTTGCACATGTTTTCCAAACACTTCTTTGTATTGTAGCACCTTTAGTTTCTTTCCTACATCACTTTCATTGTTATATACAGGTATGGTTATGTCAACTTGCCATTATATTCCAGAATATTCATTTTTTGTCCACCTTTCTCGACAATTTGGGCAGGTTTGTTGCTTAAGAGATGTGGCTTGTTTTAGCTAGCACTATATCTATTCTATGGCAACCAGTTGTTAGCACCACCAGTTGTCTCCAATATTACATGTTAATTGACTAGTTCTATGCCTCAGGTTTATACCGGCCAACCTTCCCTTTTTTCATGCCTTCACGCTCAGAATTCCGTATCAATTTCTGAGTATCACTAATGCAGAATTCCGGGTACCACATCTCAGATTCTGGGTACAATGTTACACTTACTGAGCCCTGCTGACACGACGAGTGAGGAATTCAAACCCTACCTTGCCCCTTCTCAACCCTAGGACATGGAGTGGAAGGCTGCCCAATTCATTCCCCCACATGGAAGATCAGTACAGGATGAGATGGCATGACACCAACCTTCTTACCCTTATAACTCTTAGCTTCTTTGTTTGCTTACTACTTCCCTAGAACATTTGGATGAATGAAGCGCTCATGGAGGAGGTCTAGGTTTACAGCAGAGTACCTAGAAGAACCAGGCAGAATAGCATAGCATTGAACTAATAAATACTTTAACTTCTCCCCCTTTACTTTTGTATTTCCTAAATACCTACCCACCCAGAGAAGACCTAGACTATATCACTTGTAGTCATGAAGTGCTTAGTGAGTCGGGACTGTTACACCTTCTCTTAGAAGTAGCACCCCATATGGATGGTAACTTGTAGTTTGCAGGTGCCCTATTTGAGCCCTCCTGGGTTTGGTGCACTAGTCTATGCTTACAGGCTTACTAGGGATGCCATCGTTGAATGTGGGAAATGTGGGGAAGCATCCCTTGGCTTTCTCTCTAATGTTTTCCTTGGAAAAAAAGAATCGTACTAGTTCTTCTAGGATTTTCAATATTTTGAATTGTTTGCTTCAATTGAGCTGTCATAACTTTATTGTTGTAGCTTGTAATTCAATTGTCTTTGGAAAATATTAGTTCCCATAATATTTATGTAACTATCAGAAAAATATTAGAAATTATTATTAAAATGTAATTGTTCTGTACATCTGAAAATTTATGTTATTGACTGAAAATACATTGCGTGAAGCCTTGGAAGGGAAAAAATGCGTGGAAACCAAAAAGCGAAAGCAAAGTCTTTTTGACCATAGGCCTTTGGAGTTGAATGAAGACGACCTCGAACGCACCCGTAAAATCCCAAAAAGAAAGGTTGCTTTCCTTTTTGACTTTTATCCTTCTAATGGCCTTACTTTGACTGCGTATTTATAGGATTGCCAATTGATGATGGATTTAATCATATGCAGGGAGCAAACTTTAGGGACCTTGAAGGTGTGATTGTTCGTCCTGATAATACTGTGGAACTGGATGTAGAAAACAGAGCTTTACTTGCTTCAGGAAAACCTTTGGTAAGTTTTAATTTTCCAATTTCTTTCAACATTGAACAATAAGAACGAAAAGGAATATGGAGGAGCATCAACATCAGCTCAATGCTGCTATTGTTAACAACTATTTCATGAATTTCTCAAGGAGTATGGAAGAGCATCATCATCTCAATGCTGCTATTACTGACAACTATTTCATCACTTACTCTTTACTTTTTGTTGTTAATTCAAGTGAATAAAACAGTTTTGTAGAACCTTACTGCATATATTCATTGAGGTATAGTGATTATCATTGTAACATACATGGACGAAGCATGGTGTTCTGTCTAATATTGTATATGTTTGTGGATTACCAGGTTCCTGATTATGCCATTAGATATGTCCATGGACGATCATTGAGGTTAGTCATTTTTGTTATTTGTAATTATTGAATTTACTTCCAATACTGGAAAATGTATTGTAGTTCATTCTACTGAATATGATACATTCATCTCTTTAGATTTTGTAATTGTTTAATAACTTGCATTGAATGTCCGCCTTGGTGGACATAAGCGATGACATTTGGTTCCAATTCATCAGACCCTTCCTGCCTTCACATGCAATTATGAAGTCTTCACCTTGGTGGACAAAAGCGATGACTATTCCAATTCGTCTAGCGCTACTACCTTCACTTGCAATTACAAAGTCTTTACCTATGTGGACATAAGTGATGACACTTAGTTCCAATTCATTAATCCCTTCCTGCCTTCACTTGAATTACAAAGTCTTTGGCTTTAAGAAGATCTCATTCTTTTGAATTTCTTCAATCCAATTACAAAGTCTTTGGCTTTAAGAGGATTTCATCCTCTTGAGATTCTTGAACTTCTTGAGAGCACTCTTCCTTTATAGAGTTCCATCTCGATTCTCAACCACTCTAGATCCATTGTGAAACTCCTAGATCCATCTTTTCCTACATTTGAATATTATAAAATATTATAAAATACCCTTGGAATCTTCCCCAAGGAGGGTGCTCCTCTAGAGTTAAAAATGTTTTGTTTGAGGTTTGAGTGGGTTCAGATGTGTACATCTTCCTCAAGGAAAAGTGCTCCTCCCTAGGAATCTTCCACTAACATTCCACTAACTTCCACGTGAAACATGCTCATCTCTTCATCCAAGGTAGCTCGTTCCTTAAGACTGCTAGAATATTTCTCAAAATATACCTCGAAGCTTTCATAATCCTCATTATAGGTGGAGCTCTCCTCTAAGCTAGGAGTTGTTAACCCTTTCATTTACACAAAACGTGGCCTAATATGCCTAAAATAATTTCTAAGTTTAGTCCTCAAGAAAGTTGGACTCCTCATCTATCTTTTCACATGAAACATTCTTAAGTATAGTGCAAAGTGCTTGTCTCTAGATGGACTGTTTAACTAACTTTCCACATGAAACATGATTATCTCTTCATACAAGGTAGGTCGCTCCTCAAGATAGCTAGAATATTCCTCAAAATACACTTTTAAGCCTTCAAAATCCTCATTATAGGTGGAGTGTAGCACTCCTCTAGGATAAGAGTTGTTAACCCTTTCTTCTCCAAAAATGTGCCCCAAGATCTTCCTCAAGAAAGGTGGATTTCCCTTGTTTTAAGGTGTGATAAGGTCATGAGTCTACTTGTCATTTCCTCGTAGAGGGAACCCCTCTAGATAAGTGCAATCATGCTTGTGAAGTGTGTAGAAAGGTCAACATTACCCTCTAAATGGAGAAAAGAAATTCATTTGCCAATGTCAAATGAGGTTCCAAGGTGAGAAATGCCTCCAAATAGGTAGCCCTTCACAAATAATGTGAAAGGTGTCCCCAATGAGGGAATGAGTGATTACACATCAACACATGAATTTGCCTCCAAATTTGCTTACAATTGTATGAAGAATGAGTCAAATTGACTTCAATCACATTAAGAAGAGATTCACACTCATTATTCAATTGATGAAAAAGAATGCCTTCAACAATGCAAAATTTAACATGCATTTTCATGTTGTATCAATGAAGATCCCAATATAGGGCAGGATTTTGATGATATGTAGTCATTTGCTGTAGCATGAAATTTTTTCGGTTCTAGAGGCCATTTAGAATACTCGTGCCAATTTTCTATATTTACTCTTCTCTTCTCTTCTCATGCTATTTACATGAGAAAACTTTGCTAATGCTCCCGTATCCATATACGATTCTGCTCAAGTTGTTATATCTATTGCCTCAGTCATGAGGTGGAGGATTCACCAGATGGACGTGAAGACAACCTTTCTCAATGAGATCATTGAGGAGGAAGTATATATAGAGCAGTCTCAGGGATTACAGGTACATGGGAGGGAGTCTCATGTGTGTAGGCTTAAGAAAGCCTTGTATGTACTCAATTAGGCACCTAGGGCGTGGTATTCCAAGATTGATAGATACTTGCAGAGCATGGGCTTTACCAAGAGTAAGGCGAATCCTAACTTGTACATCAGACTTGTTGGGTTCAAGCCACTCATCTTGGTGTTGCACGTAGATGATTTGTTTCTCATAGATGCATAGGGGCTTCTAACATGCTGCAAGGAAGATTTGGCTATAGAGTTTAAGATGAAGGATATTGGCTTGATGCATTATTTCTAGGGGTTAAAGCTATGGCAGAGATTGGGTGAGATCTTCCTTGGTCAAAAGAAATCCATTAGTCAATGTCAAATGAGGCCCCAAGGTGAGAAATGCATCCAAGTAGGTAGCTCTTGTTGCAAATAATATGAAGGGTGTCCCCAATGAGGGAATGAGTGATTACACATCAACACATGAATTTGCCTCCAAATATGTAGGAAATGTGCAAATTTGCCTACAATTGTAGGAAGAATGGTGCAACTTGACTTCAACCACACCAAGAAGAGATTCCCATACTCATCATTCAATTGATGAAAAAGAATGCCTTCGACAATGCAAAATCTAACATGCATTTTCATGTGGTATCAATGAAGATCAGTGTTGAAAAACTCTTTGAAAAATAGCCGACTTTTAAAAAAGTCGTGAACTTTTCCCTAAGTCGAAAAATCGGCTGGAAAAAATTGTGATTTTTTAAAATTTTTCAGAAAGTTGAGAATTTTTCCAAAAAGTCGTAGTGACTAAAATGGCAAGTCTCGACTTTTTCCAAAAAGTCTCCATTTTGGCTAAAATGACTAATTTTCCAAAAATTAGCCATTTTAGCCATTTTGTTCTATACTAACACCTCTCTTCTACCATATAAATATTTCAAAACATTATTGTATTTGAAAATCAAACCATGCAAGGATAAGCTATATAAAATATGTATCCATTTATCAAAGATCACAATGGTAATTGAATTAATTTTTTTCACTAATAGGGAATTTTTTGGGCAAACATATTTTGAGGGATCATCATAGCACATTGTAGGAAAAAAATAGCAATGTTTCAAGTGGTAGATAAGTTAGGGCTAAATGTGAGGCTTGTTTCCGCCTTTCACACACCTGGGTCACGTGGAAGAAATCTTCAAGCCACTCGGTGTGTCCTTGGGGGCAAGTCTTGAGTCAAGGCTGTCACCTTGTTCTTGACTCCTCCGTTTAGGCTCAACTCCTAACGAAGCCAAGGGGGGTAGACCCGATTAAGTTACTAAGGCTAATTACTTAGTATGGTGATGTTAAACTGAATGAATTACTTAGGAGTTTGAAATTTAACCATAAACAACCATAGATGACAAGATACAAAATGAGCGCACGAAAGCACAATGCCGAGACACAGTATATATATATATATATATATATATATCAAGAAAATAACCAGTGCCTTAAAATGGAGTCAAAAGATAATTAATGTACTTGCATGTGCTTGGAGTGAATGTTTTGCAATTGCCTCTTGGTACGTTTTAAGTTAATGTGAAATATGAGTTGATTAAAATTAGGCGAAGGGGTGGACTCCAGATATAACCGAGATCACTTTTCAGGAGTTCCCGCTTCCTTTGAGTATTTTGCCACCGTAATGGTTTGATCTAGGTGTTGGATTTTCACCTGATGGTCTCTCAATTTGGGAGAGTGAATCCTAATTATACTAGTCACTCAAGTGCTTTTGATACAGCTTGACTGATCGGATGAACCGCAGCCAAGTGCAGAGCATACACATCGGAGTCTTGTCAATTTTAGTAAATTTTGAGATGAATGTTCTTGTTAAAAAGAAAACCCTCCAGGAACCTCTTTCGATCCAAATGGATCTCAATTGGGGAATCAAGGAGGGGTTAATTTTATTAAAGCTGAAGAAACAATTGATAAAAAGAAAACCAAGATACACAATGCTGGTTCTCTAATTAGTCCTACCATGCATCTCTTTCCCCTTTCGGGTCAATCGAGAAGTCGTGGGGTAAGTATTAAATTACTTTGAAACTTTAGATATGGAATATGGAATTGATAATAAATTAAAGTATACTACCCTGCAGATTAGAACTACGCTAGATTGCAAAAAAAAGAACGAAAAGCAAAAAAAAAGACACGGACGCAGATCCCCCCAGGGGGGATGGGGAATGGGCTCAAAAGAGCCTATTCATAATTATTTTTATTACCAGCGGTTACAATATCAGCAAATTGATATGATGCCTCTTGATTCTTATACAGAATGAAACCAATAGCTTACAAAGTGCAAAAATTAAAGATTTCAGTCAAAAAGGGAGACCCCTGGGGGGATTCAGAAGGCCCAAAAGTCACTTTCGAACAACAGCTCCTCCTTTTTTCTGTTATACCTACTAAAAACCAACAAGCTTATTAGACTGAAATATGCCCAAAAGCACTCTGAAAGTACCTTTGGGTCAGCTTACTTTTAACCAAAAAAAGCTAAGTTAAAACTAGTTAAAAA
>LPNX010210302.1:386311-446973 GCA_001517045.1 Pseudotsuga menziesii
TATGCTACAAGTAACCTTACTTGCCCAACTATACTCCTATTGATTCAGCTGAATCGTTCAAGCCAGACAGGGTTCAAATGCAGAAATTGAGAGAAAAGCTGACAACATCAATGGCTGTAAGACAATGCTTAATCCACACATATGAGAGCATTACACCATTTGGCCTCCAAAGCTTCTTTATTTCAACAATCAAAAGATTACAACAGTATTACAATAGCAAGCCCTTCAATCCAACTCTAACTAGCTTGGAAGAGGAGGCTTATGCTTTGATTTATATAAAAAATAGGAGATCCAGCCCAGGGGGGCACAAATCCCAAGGAGACAGATCAAATCAACTGATGGAGAGTTAATCAATGCAGATCTGAAGCTGAACTAAGCCTACTTGTCAATCGGGGGGCTGATTGAGCTAACACATCAACCCATAAACCGACACATTAGTCCACAGAGCATCCAGGAGAGTCCACATGTGTGGAGGAGAGAGAGAGGGCGCAATTCCCCATAAAGACTGTTGAAGATCAACTCTGGATCCGATTTGATCACCTCCTTCAGTCAAGGATTTGTCAGATCCAGTCAATCTGGTTCAGATCTAACTGATTTCAATCAAATCGACTGAGAATCCACTGATCTATGATTTTGGATTTGCTCCATTATTCATCAATTTATTAATTAAAATAATCAATAATTGATTTTTGGGGCTTTTTGACCTGAGTGATGGAAAATCACTCAAAACTAGGAACAGTGGGTCCATGGGTTTACATGGTGCTCTTAGCTTGAAAATGAGCACCTACATGACTGAAACTGATTATTTGGCCGACTTTTATTACAAAATCAATTTTTCCAATTAAACTATTAAAAAAGAGCCTAAGTTTTGGAAAAATTAATTTTTAATAAAAAACACTGAAAAAACTAAAAAATTGAAAAATTGAAAAAACCTAGGGGGACTTAGACATGTTCATATGACTTGACCATGATGTCTAGCATGTTTATACATTGACACATAGACTGTAATAACCTCAATAGGCCTAAATGCCAAGCCGACCACCCGAACTTTGGAGGTATGGAGTGAAAAACTCAGAAATTATCAGTCGTTTATTCAATAACCAATAATAACCAAGGGAAAAAACACCCTGGGCTGATCAGATTGACAAATAAAGTCTAAGAGACCGAGTCTTTTACAGACACTATCATGCTAGAACATTTATTACAATTCCCCCATGGGGTATGAACATGTGATATAGTACAACAAGCACTTCCCAGAAGTACTTCCAAAGGTCTTTTGAAGTTCGAACAAGTTATCCTTGTCTGGTTCACCAGGCTTACTTGATAAAAAACCACTAAGTACAACTTAGGTGGTAACAAGGCTCATGTCAGAAATTCAATTTGGAAGGAGTGAAAAATACATCTATGCTTTATCACCAATACAAAACAAGAAATACATTTAATGGCTGTCAACCAAATCAATAAAATATACCTTTCAAAAATTAGGTTTAAGTCATACGATGGAGGGACAAATAAAAAGCATTTATGAAAACCTTATATAAACCTAATCATTGGAGTAGGGAAAAATATGATGTATGAATGGAAAATAGAATAAATTGTGAAGTAAAGATATAATGAAAACGAGAAACAAGTAATAAGTAAAAAAGAAACTTGGGAAGAGAGCATCGATATTAGATAGCTAGATGCAAGTTTTCCTCGGATACATTGATATATGTGGTGTCATGTTGTATTGGTTATCCACTTTAGAGTCCTTGATTGGACAAGTATGATGTTTCAGGATACAATATCGACTTTGGTCCATCATTTTATATTTGGCATAACTGCATGATGATGATATATATCGATGCTTTCTCCATATTTATGTTCCAATGTGTTTATCTGATGTTATTGTTGTTTAAATGTTTAAAATTCTAAAAAAAATGAATGTATTTTGTACCTTTTAATGTATTTTTCTCGATTTTTTCGTTGATGTTGTCGAGAAGTTGTATTCCAGACCCTTGCCGACTTTTTGCCGATGCCGAGTTTTTCAACATTGGTGAAGATCCCAATATAGGGCATGATTTTGATATGTACTCATTTGTTGTAACATGATATGTACTCATGCTATTTAGGAATACTAGTGCCATTTTCCTATATGTACTCTTCTCTTTTCTTCTCATGCTATTTACGTGAGAAAACTTTGCATGTGCTCTTGTCGCTAGATATGCTTCCATTCGAGTTGTTATATCTATTGCCTTAGTCACGAGGTGGAGGATTCACTAGATGGATGTGAAGACAACCTTCCTCAATGAGCTCATTGAGAAGTATATATAGAGAAACCTTAGGTCTTCGAGGTACATTGGAGGGAGTCTCATGTGTGCAGGCTTAAGAAAGCCTTGTTTGTACTCAAATAGGCACCTAGGGCGTGGTATTCCAGAATTGACGAGTACTTGTAGAGCATGCGCTTCACCAACAGTGAGGTGGATCCTAACTTGTAATTCATACTTGTTGGGATCGAGCCACTCATATTGGTGTTGCACGTAGATGATTTGTTTCTCACAGCTACGAAGGGGCTTATAGTAGGGTGTAAGGAGGTTTTGGCTATAGAGTTTGAGATGAAGGATATTACCTTGTTGCATTATTTCTTAGGATTAGAGATATTTCAGAGATCGGGTGAGATCTTCCTTGGTTAAGGGAAGTACACGGTAGAGATTTTGAGGAGATTCAAGATGGTGGACTGTAGATTAATGGTTGCACCTATGGTTACCAATTTGAACAAGGTTTTCACTTCAGATTCAGAGTTGGTGGATCTTAGTTTATAGAGACGACTGATAGGATCCTTGATGTATTTGGTCAACAGCAGGGCATATATATGTATTGCGGTGAACACCTTGAGCCAATTCATGGGGGAGTCAAGGGAAGTGCATTGCATAGTAGCGAAGCATGTGCTCGGATATTTGAGAGGCGTAGTGGAGTATGGATTGATGTATTTTGGAGGTGTTGGAGATAGGTTGTAGGGATATTCAAATTCAAATTAGGCAAAGAGTGCATTAGATGGAAAGAGCACCTCTAGGTGTTGCTTTAGCTTGGGCTAAGTAGTGATTTCTTGGTTCAGCAGGAGTAGACTTCCGTAGCATTCAGTTTAGCAAAGGCATAGTACATGGTAGCAAGTATGTCTAGTTGTGAAGCTATTTGACTTCGCAAACTGCAGACATGATTATTTGACCAGGAGTTGGAGCCCATGGTGATTCATTATGATAATCAGAGTTGTATCAAATTCTATGAGAATCCAGTATTCCATGATAGGTCCAAGCATATTGAGATCAGATATCACATCATCCGAGACGAGATTCAGAAGGTAGTAGTCAAGCTCCAGTATATTTCCATAAATGAACAACTTGCAGACATTCTCACCAGACCCTTGGTAATGGGGAAGGTTGTCTTCTTCAGAGATAAACTTGGAGTGGTGGAGGATATCTTCCTTGCTAAGAGGGAGTGTTGAAGTTTGTAGCTTAGACATGTATTTTCACATGGGTTTGTGTCTAACTTGTTGAAATCGTCATTATCACCTCTAAGAAATTTGGAAATTCACTTCATTAAGTTAGTTTTTAAAGTGAATGTCATTTTAGAATTAATTGAGGTGAATTTTATTAAAATGCTTAAGTTTTTAGCATTAGTGATTTGTTAATTAATTGAATCTTAGCGATTCATCTCATGTGAGGGGGAGATCCAATCCCAACAACTGATCACTTAGGATGTTAGGGTTTTGGTTCATCTCAAGATTATAAAAGACAACCAAAGGGAGAGGAGAAAACACAACACAAAAGCGAACTCAATAAGAGTGGGAGATCTCAGCAAGTTGGAGAAGGACTTTCATTTAGAGATCAAGTTCAGAGGAGGAAAGGACAAGTTTAGTAGCAAACACGAAAGATACCTAGCAGTCAAGAAAGTCGGCAAAGGCTGTATCGACAAAAGATAAGGTCGTAATATTTTTTGGAGGGCCCTACAACCACATGGAGGCTATTGAGCAGTAGATTGGGTCGTAGATGTTGGAGTTGACAGTTGTACAACTGCAGTAGGTTGCACAATATTCATATGGGTTGTATTGCAGGTTGTGCGAGTCATACACGTACGGTGCAACATGTGATCAAGGTTTTTTTCGAAGGGGTAGAATTATAGGAGGGATATTTTTTTCATGGGGGCAAGTTTGCTAGGTTTGTTGTAGATTGTATTTTTCTCCTTGGGCCATTTTCCCAATAAGGGAGCCCTTGTATGCTTGTACATTATTTAAAGAAAAGTATTTTTGAAGGATAGAAACTTTTGTTAATAAACTCCAACAGTATAAATGATTCAGTGAGTTGCAAATTAAATTTTTAGTGAGGAAATCGCTAGGAAATATTTATCTAGACTAGGGGTTAGAAAAATTAACAGTTTGGGTAGTCCATGTTCTAGTACATATCTTTGTTGTCCATCTCCCAGTACTTGTCTCAACAGTCCATGTTCTAATGCTTGTGTTAATTGCCAGTATCCTAGCACTTGTCTGAGTTGTCAAAATTGTCTACTATGTACCAACTTTGTCTAGTATATTATGATGTCCAACTTTGTGCATATTGTCCATCATTCTCTAGTTGGGTCTTGGCCTTGGGATCCACATTAGGAATTTGATGAAATGTATACTAGGTGTCAAAATTGGGGATCGGGGTATTGCATTATGCAAGTAAATAGACAAGGTTTCCAAGAATAAGGTGATTACAAATTCAACATGAGTGATAAAGACTTTGTTACCCCTCAAAGTTGCATAAGGGTAATTTAGTTGCAGATCTTTTCGAAGCAGACGATTGTGAAGACTTCATTTGTCACGTCCCCTCCCCTCTAACTCGCCGAGGAGAGGACACGACTACACTGCTGCTCTATCATAGCCGGGGATCTAGCCCCATGAACATAATAAAAAATGCATTGAATAGAAAATACATGTACAAATGCATGATGCAATAATATACATCGAAAGCAAATACATTCATCCAATACCTTCAATATGTTCATAATAATTCTTAAGCAAATACATTGCAAAATAAACACAAAAAAATACTTATCTTGAAAAGGAGCTGTCCCACAACTAGCTATGTTGCTGCAATGTTCCACCCAACCATAGGCCAGTGTGCTCGTCAATCTCTTAGCACCACTGCCACCCCCGAGTTGGGCATGATTTCCACAAGGAACTAGGGAACAACAGGCTCACACATAGCTAAATACACATCAAGTTCAGCCAAGCCAATCTACAGTTGGGTTTATCAGGCTGCTAAGGCAGTGGAAATGAAGAATTGCTAAGCTAGTGAGCTCAACCACAGAGCAATGGGCACCTGCGCAAGATCTATCTAGCTTGGCCTCCACAATACCTACACACCCAACATAAGGAAGTATCCCCTTCACTGCTACACAGTCCCTCAGGCCATACCTTCCCTTTTAGTGCTCTTCACGGTGTGCATAGAAGATTAGCCAACCCCTCTTGATCTTTCTGTGAGGTTCCTCTCTTCTTTAGATTTATCAAGCCAATTTTGGGCCTCTTCCACTCCTAAGTCTTTCAGACCATAACAAGGATGCACCTAACAGAAAAATACAAATGCTGGGTTTGTAGAAAAATGTTTGGTAACAAAAAACGAAATTTCAGATGGGGAAATAAACCCTGGGTGAGCAAATCGGTTTCAGAAACGTCTATGGGCATTACGGTGGCAAAAACGACCTCTATAAACCCACAAATCGTGAATCTCCTTTGCCCATTCACTCAACAATAAAAAACGGATTTCTGGGTATGGAAAAATGAAGGTAATTGCAGAAAAACAGGATGAGAATGCCTTAACTATCTCCAGCTGCATGAGGAAGAGAAACACATGGGTGAATAATGGAATGGGCAACGATTTCTTGGATTTTTCTTGCGCCATAAGTCAAAATTCGATTTCCCAAAACTGATGGCTTGCCCCAATACGAAATTGACTGCCATACTCTTCCATTCCCAAGGCATTAACTACCTCAACCAATTTCTGGAAGAAATAAATGATTGGGTGCATAAGACAAAAAGGTAGTTGACAGCTTTATGGGTTCTCTCATTGACATTTGGCTCAACACTATTGGCTCAAGGGTTTGAATAATTTCCCTCCCTATTCCTTGTGAAATCATACCCCATCTCTTTGTTGCATTGACATAGCTAGTTATGGGTATTTATTAAATTGCATATTTACATGATGTCTCGATTTATAATGTGCCTGGCTAGCACGAAAACCATAGGTATCGTCTTTAATTGCCGATACATAAAACAATAAATCTAGGGTGGGGCCTTGGCCTTGAGCTCCTCACCATGATTAAATAACGATATTTATATCATGTACATTTTTAATGCAATGGGGTCAAAATTGGGATATTACATTCCTCTTCCCCTTAGATTAGCACTGTCCTTAGTGCTCTTCAAAATTGAACAAAAACGGATGTGCCACTCTCATGGCATCCTCCAGCTCCCATGTAGCCTCATCGAGACCATAGTGCTTTTGTTGCACCTTTACCTGTCCAACGGCTTGGTTCCAGAGCACTGTTTCCTTCTTGTCGAGGATGTGGAATGGCTCGGTTTGGAACTCTCCCTCGGGTTCCACCTGGATCACATCCCAATTAATCACATGGTTAGGATCATGTACATATTTCTTAAGCAAAGAGACATGAAAAACATTATGAGCTCTAGCGCTAGTGGGCAATGAAAGTCTATATGCAGCTGGCACTATTATTTCAAGCACTTCAAATGGCCCACAATATCTAGGTGATAGCTTGGCACAACTCCCAAGCTTCAAGGAACTCTTCCTTGGCTTCACTCTAGGATAAACATGATCCCCAACATTGAACTCCTTATGCTCTCTATACTTATCTGCATAGATTTTTTGTCTATCTTGGGCTGCTTTCAAGTTTTCCCTGATCTTTGCAACCTCTTGTTCCATTTCCTTAAGCAATTCTGGACCAAGCACAATCCTATTCACTAGGTTATCCCAAGTAACTGGTGTCCTACACCTTCTTCGATATAAAGCCTCATATGGACTCATTTCGAGTGATGCTTGCTGCCCGTTATTATATGCAAACTCTACCAAGTGTAAATAATCCTCCCACTTGGATGGTTTGTCCATTACAAATTTACATACATGCGAAGCATGTCTTCAAGCACCTTGTTTACTCTCTGTTTGTCCATCGGTTTGAGGATGGTAGGTGGTGCTAAAGTTCACCTTTGTACCCAAATTTGCAAAAAGGCCCTTCCAAAAATTGGAAGTAAACTTAGTATCCTGGTCAGAAATTATTGCTTTAGGAAATCCATGCAATCTGAGAATTTCCTTCATGAAAATATTTGCAACGGCATTGACTTTGTATGTGGACTTGACTGATATAAAATGTGATGCCTTTGTTAACTTGTCCCCCACAATCATGATGGAATCATGTTGTCTCATAGTCATTAGCAATCCTGTAATAAAATCCATGGAAACGACTTCTCGTTTCCATTCTGGGATTGGCAAAGGTTGCAATAAACTTGTTGGGTGTTGATGTTCAACCTTCACCTGCTGACATTTCATGCACTTAGAAATATACTCACCAATGTCCTTTTTCATTCCCGGCCAAAAATATTGCTTTCTGGCAGTAGCAATTGTTTTCTGATATCCTAGGTGACCAGAATATGGAGCTTGATGGATTTCCTCCATAACAATCCTCCTCAAGTTTGCCACATTTGGAATATAAACTCTATTCTTATAAGTAAGAAGTTCTTCTCCTTCCAATCGATATCCTTCTTACTTCTTTTCAAGGTTTTGCTGCTGCAACTTGTCCTTGATCTGCATGTACATTTCATCCTCAACAATATGGTTAATAATTTGCTGCCTCAAATCTGGATGGCAAGTACTAAGAGATGCCACATGCATTTCATGTACTTTCCTGTTTAGTGCATCAACCACCTTGTTTTCTTTTCCTTTTATGTGTTTGATTTGAAAATCAAATTCACACAAAAATTCCAACCATCTAGCTTGCCTAGCATTTAAAGTAGGCTAATCAAACAGGTATTTTAGACACAATGGTCAACCCTTGGCTCAAATTTCCTTCCCATTAAGTAATGTCTCCACATCTTTAGAGCATGTACTATGGCTGCAATTTCTAAATCATGAGTAGCATAGTTCTTCTCATGCTCCTTCAACTTTCTTGACTCATAGCATACCATGTGGTTGTCTTGCATAAGAAAGAACTCCTCCAAGTCCTTGGTTGCATGCATCGGTACACACCACAAAGTCTTTTTTTGGGTCTGCAATTTTCAAAATTGGTGCACTCGTAAGAAGATTCTTCAACCATTGAAGCTTTCTTCACATCTTGGTGTCCATTCAAACTTTATCCCCTTCATTTGCAAAGAAGTGATTGAATGTGCGACCTTGGAGAATCCTTCAATGAATCTCCTGTAGTAGTACTCGACAAGTCCCATAAAAGATCTCACATCTGTTACATTCTTTGGAGTTGGCCAATTCATAATGGCTTCAATCCTCTCAAGGTCCACAGATATTCCTTCGTCTGAGATAATGTGACCCAAATAATGAATTTTATCTTTATAAAAGTCACATTTGTTCAATTTTGCATACAGCTTATGCTCCCTTAGCAATTGCAATGCTATTCTCAAATTTTCTTCATGCTCTTCTTCATTCTTAGAATAAATAAGAATGTCATCTAGGAAGACAAGAATAAACTTGTCCAGATACTTGCTAAAAACACTATTCATGAGACACATGAATGTAGCTGGTATATTTGTGAGACCAAATGGTACCACCACAAACTCATAGTGCCCATACCTTGTTCTAAAGGCTGTCTTATGAATATCTTTCTCTTTGATTCTTACTTGATGGTAACTAGACCTCAAGTCAATTTTTGAAAAATACCTTTGCTCCTTTCATTTGATTAAAAAGGTCATCAATTCGAGGCAATGGGTATTTATTCTTCATAGTAACTATGTTCAACTTCTTGTAGTCAATACATAACCTGAGTGTCCCATCTTTCTTTTTCACAAATAGAACTGGTGCTCCCCATGGGGAAACACTGGGCCTGATTTATTTATTTTCCAACAACTCTTGTAACTGCATTTTCAGCTCTAGCAATTTTGGTGTGCTCATCCTGTAGGGTGTCTTGGACACTGGTGCGGCTCCCGACACAAGGTCTATTGTAAAATCGATGTCTGTTTTTGGAGGAAGTCCTGGAATCTCATCAAGAAAAACATCCCTGGATTCTTGCAGTACAAGATAGTCCTCCAAGCTAGGAATTTCATTTTCCGTTGCCTCCAAGACATGAGATGCATACAATCAACAACCTTTCCTACATAACTTCTTCAACTGGATTGCTGAAATCTGGCTAACGGAAATCACCTTTGGAATTCCTCTTACAACCCTTGGGTTTCCTTCTTCATCGATACATTCAAATGTCTTGTTGTAGCAGTCAAGTTTAACCTTGTGTGCTTCTAACCAGTCCATTCCAATGAGAATATCATAGGAACCAAGTGGCAGAATATTCAGGTTTGCATACGTGAATAGTCCATCCATATCTAATGGACACTTATCTACAATTTCACTAACTTTTCTCTTGGTTCCAGTGGCTAGTTGAACTAACCATGATTTTCTATGCTTTAATTTCTTAAAAGCACAAATCTCAACAATTTTAGGAGTGATATAAGTGTTAGTAGATCCTGGGCCAATCAAAATAGAAACAGATTGCTTAGCAATCTTACCTTCAACTTCAACCACAATTGATTGATGATCTGCCTAGTGGTCCTCTAGTGCTACATAGATTCTAGGGATGGTCCTCGCCACTTGACCCACAGTTTCAACTCCTTGGATGTTTTGAACTTGACTTACATTCCCATTTCGATGCGGACAGTTCCTAAGCATATGATCTCCTCTACATCCCCAACATTGAAATGGTTCTCTTGGATCCTTTGGATCTCTTGTCTTGTCTCCCATCATTCTAGCTGGCTTAGTCATAGCTTGTAATGGCTGCCTTTGCTGATTTCGGAAGTTAGAGGGTTTGAAACCTTTCTTCCTTTGGTCAAACTTCTCATTCCTCTTGCCCTTCCATGTCTTATGGAAATCAGCTTTGCTTTTGTTTTGATCATAGCAATACTTGGCCTTCCTTATTGCCTCTTCTAGAGTTCGAGGCTCATCAAACTCAATCCTATCTTTATATGCTTGAGGTAGCCCACTTAGAAAACGCTGAATTTTCACCTTATCATCTCAAATATACCTGACATACCTCAATAGTTCCAAGAATTTGTTTGCATATTCTTCCATGGTCAATTGTACCAGTTTCAACTCATGGAACTCTTTAATCTTATCATCATAGTACCTATTAGAGAGGTACTTCTGCTTGAAGTATTTCTTGAACTGCTTCCACACAATCTTTCTTTCATTGATTTTCTTCACTTTCCTGAGGTGCTCCCACCATATAGATGCTCTTCCATTTAAGTTGAAGATGGCTAACCTTGCCTTCATATTTCTAGAGTAGTCTTGGACTTGGAAATACTTTCTCATCCCAAGAAACCAGTTTCTTGACCAGATTTTACCTCACCATCAAATGTAGGCTTTGCCTTCTTAAATTCCCCATATGAATTGTTCTTGTAACGCCTCTTCCTCTTACCCCTGTGAGATGAAGAGCTTGACCCCCCACTGGATTCTTCAGAGTCGGATGATCCACTAGAAGATATTTCTGGAGTATATGTTATATCTCTAGAAACTCTTCTTGAGCTATTAGACCTCTTGCGGGAATTTCTCCTTGAACTACTCCTACTCTCTTCTGGATTTGTTGTCCAATGCCCAAAGTTTATTTGCCTTTGGATGTCTGTCAAACTCTGTAGCAGGGCTGCATTCAATTGATTTTGTTCTTCTTGAGCTTTAATCATCTTTTCGTTATCTTCTCTGTAACTTTGTAACTCCACCCTTAGGCTCCTCATGGCGGCTGCAATATCTGGGGGAGTCTCTTGATTTCTCCTCCCATTGGATTCTGTTTCACCATTCTCAACCTGTATGTTTTCTCCTATGGCATCTATCTCGGGCTCATATAGATCCTGTGCATCACTCATGATGTTGAGCTTCTTGGCCCAACCAAGACCAAATTTTCCAAACTGCACTATGTGGAATGCTGCCTTTGATGTGACTATGATTCTGCAAAATGTGTTAATAAACACAATTGTTAGCTGCATGATATTCTTCAGAAATTTATAAATTTCTTACTTTCATTTGGAAAAATCCTATATTGACAACTTGTCAAAACATAGACTTTTCTCACAATCAACGACTGTCTCAGGAAAATGATGGGGTCAAGGGGGCTTGCCCCCTTGTAAATGTTTCGATTTCGCGCAGTCTGGCGCATAAGTTCAACCCCATTTTTCAATTTTCTAGCACCTGCAAATCCCACTGAAAAACCTATTGAAATTCTCTGCTTCGGCGGATTTTCCATTTTTCCTCCGATCAACGAACTTGTCGAAGTTTTCCGACATGTCGACGCAACTCGCCTTTTTCTTCCGACGTGTCGACAAAACTCGTTGAGTTTTTTCGACATGTATCGGCAAAACTCGCCTTCTTGCGTTGATCGACAAAACTCAACTTTTCCTTTTGACGTGTCGGCAGAACTCGGGTTTTTCTTACGATGTGTCGGCAAAACTCATCGAGTTCATCCGACGTATCAGCGAAACTCTGCTTTCTCTTCCGATGTGTCAACAAAACTTCGCTTTTTCTTCCGACGTGTTGGTAAAACTTTTCTTTTGCTTTCGATGCATCGACAAAACTTGTCGTTTCCTTTCGACGTGTCAGCTCAACTCGCCAAGTTTTTTTGACGTGTCGACAAAACTCGCTAAGTTTATCCGACATATCGACAAAACTCAACTTTTTTTGCTGACATGTCATTCATTCATTCATTCCTAAGCAACTACATTGCATAAATAAGAATGACAGAGAATACTTATCTTGATAATGGAGTTGTCCCACAACTAGCTATGTCGCTACAACGTTCCACCCAACCATAGGACAGTGTGTTCATTAATCTCTCAACACCACTGCCACCCCCGAGTTGGGCATGATTTCCACAAGGAACTAGGGAACAATAGGCTCACACATAGTTAAGCACACATCAAAACACACTCAAACCAACCTACAATTGCGTTTCTCAGATTGCCAAAGCAATGACTCACACTTGGTCAAATGCACACCAGGACTCAGCGAAACCAACTAACAATTGGGCTTATGAGGCTGCTAAGGCAATGTAAAGGTAGAATTGTTAAGCTAGTGAGCTCAACCACAGAGCTATGGACACCTACACTAGATCTATCCAGCTTGGCATTCCACAATACCTACACACCCAACACAAGGAAGTATTCCCTTCAGTGCTACACAGTTTCCTCATGCCATACCTTCCCTTCCAATGCTCTTCAGGGTGTGCATAACGGATTTTCCAGCCCCTCTTGATTTGTTTGTGAGGTTCCTCTCTTCACTAGGTTTATCAGCCAATTTGGGCCTCTTCCACTCCTAAGTCTTCAGACCAAAATAGGCATGCACATCCCAACAACCCACAAGGAAACTCAACAACACATGCTTCACTCTATAACACAGAGACAACAAGGTTTACTTGCATATCACAATGTCACTCAGACAAACACTGCGGAACCACACTTCTGCGACTCAGGATAGTCGAACCACCACACTGCGCGTCTCTAGAGCAATCGGGAATGAACGAATGGTGAATGATAGAAAATGAATCCCCATAACCGCGGGATGGAAGAATAACCCCCCACACGTTTAGCGCGACCCACGAGAAACTGGACTAGGTACGCAATCCAGGGTTTGCTTGCTTCAGAAGCAAGAAAGTAGTTTCCCGGATTATAGACTTGCAGGTTTGCTCAGACACACAATCAAACTGCCATGCCTTGCTCTGCCCAAGGCATTAACTGCCTCAACTAACTTTTGGAAGAAATGAATGATTGAGGACAGAGGACAAAAAGGTAGCTGAGGGTTGATGGGTTCCCCCATTGACATTTGGTCTCACCCTATTGGCTCAGGAGTTTGACTAACTCCCCTCCGTATTCCTTGTGAAATCATGCCCCCATCTCTTTCATGTTGCAGTCCCATAGCTAGCTGTGGTATTTTATTAATTGCATACTTACATGATACATCAAAATATACAGTGTCTGACTCAGCACCATAACCACCATAACCATAGGCATCAACCTTGATCACCTATACACAAAACACCAAGATGGTAGGGCCTTGGCCTTGAGCTCCTTGGAAAGATTTATGCATGGTTCAACAAATATTTGAGGAGGTTTGCATCTTTTTCGAAGAAGACATCCATAATGTATTTCTTTAGGAGTAGTTGGCCAAATTGGATATGACTACTAGACAAGGGGAGGAGTATCTTGCTTGGGAAGCCAAGTCTATTTCTCGGTTACAATTGATTCAGGATTGTAACGAGGGGTCCAAGTTCTATTTTGATTTCATTAGGAGGAAGGTTGCAACGAAAAGGGCACTTGATCTCCATAGAGATGATGGCTCCCTTTATAAGGATTTTACTGACATTCATAGTATGTATAGTGATTATTTCTAGTCTATTTTTGCGCTCTATATTTTGTTTGATGGTGTGTTGGCTTCGTGAGATGCTTGTCGTAGGGTTGTTCCTTGCAAGGTGTCTACTAGTGACAGGGATAGGCTGGATCGCAATTTGACACGAGAAGAGCTATATACCACTTTCATGTCCATGAAGAATGGAAAATCCCCTAGACTGTATGTTTTATTGTGTGAGTTTGATAAGTCTATGTGGGATTGCATTGGGGAAGATTTTAATTGTTTAGCTATAGGAGTGTTTTCTTCCAGTTGCCTTTATAAGACTTAATTAGGAGGTGATTAAGTTAATTTTATGGGTCACATGATGCCATTGGCGGCTGAAGGAATTGGCTCAAGATCATGGCCAAGGAATTGACTTTGAGGGTGTGGGAAGTTGCTAAATATGTGGTTTGGTAGGAGCAGACTCGTTTTGTTAAAGAGAGGTTCATCCTTGATATAATAGTCTCAGTATGGGAGGCTATGGAGTGGGTAGGGTAGACAATTACATAGTGTATGATGTTGAAGAACTTTGACAAGTCCTATGATTGGGTGGATTGGTCCTTCATTTTAGAAGTGTTCACTTGCTTGTGATTTGGTTCTTTAGTGTGGGCACAATGAACACTTTGTTTTCCAATGCTTCAATAGTTGTTTCTCAATGAGGCCTTGTCCCCTTGGATCGTTTTGCATTAATCCATTAGGTAGGGATGCTCATTGGCTTCGTATTTATATGTATTGATGGAAAATGTTCTAGGTTACTTATTGGCAGTGGCTTGGATTGAAGGACAAATCAAAGGGATTGCTCTTTTTAATGGTTTGGAGTTTGTTAACTACCATTTCACGGCTGAATCCTTTTTAACGATGAGAATTGATCACAGTTTTGTTGACGGGGCCCTCTCTTGTGTAGACACTTTTTGTAGGGCCTTCGGTGCTATTGTCAGTCCTCATAAAATAAACTTTCGGCTCATTGGTGTGGATTTTCCTTTGGTGTGGGATCTAGTAGCTTGGTCATATATCCGCATAGGGATGATTGTGTAGTATCTTGGCATACCATTTGGTACATGTTTATTGCTAGTAGCTATGGGGGTTTGGTGCCTTTCAAATTTAGATATTCTAGAGCAAGGTTACTTGGGAGCGGGAGCAGGAAGCGAAATTTTCAGAAGCTTCCGGTTTGGAAGCGTTTCGGAAGCGTTTTTTATATAATATATAATTTTAATATATTTTGATACATATATGCCAACAAATGCTTGTAGAATGTTGAATTAGTCATGGAAAGCATAAAAACATGAAATAAACCATAACATGATAAATCATAATACCATATAACATCATTCATCAACCATCAATGATTCAATCAATTATCATATACTAGTGAATTCGTTAAACATAGATCCATTATCCATAACATCAAGTTGTCAACCTTACAGCTTCATTGTTCAACTTCAAACTTGAATTGCCAGCTTCATTGTTCACAAAATATACCATAATAAACATAAAAGAGTCAATGACTCAAGTTCTCGAATCTCAACAGTGCAGAAACTTGAAAGTACTGTAAATAAGAAAAGACAAGAAAAGTAGATTTTATGGATGTTTCTTCTTGCCACGGGAAATTTCTACTTTCTTTTCTCGTGGTCTATGAACAAAGGGAGTGGGATTTTCATCCCCAGTAGCCACCAATGTTGAGCGGCTTGAGCCACATCCAAGACTTGGTCCTGCATGACCCCCCCTTGCTGATGCAGGTGGGGGTTGTGAAATTGAACCTTTAGGCAAAGATTGTGCATATGGAAACAAGGAAGCAGATGGTGGTGGCATTGTTGCTGCTACTGCTGCATGGTCATCCTCATCGCCCAAAAGCTCATCCTCCAAGCGCTCTAAAGTTAAGGCTCCATCCTCCAAGTCATGCTCCTCCGGATTGTTGTCCCAAGTGACAAATGATCTATTGGTTTTGGCCCGCTCACAGTAATGAGTCAACAACCTCAAGTTGTAATGTACATAAACCAAGCTTTTTGCCCAATTTTCATTTAATCGGTTTGTTTTCACCGAGTGGATGAAGCTATAGGTGCTCCAACAGAGAACCTTAGATCATCTATAGGTTAACAACGTAACAGACAACCTTAGATCATCTGCAGACTGCAGTAATGATTTTTGTAAGAAGCTAGGACAAGATTGTTGGCGTCTAATTTCAACTTTCAAGATCCTATCTCCATACTCTGTAAATATTTATTTCAATAAAATGTTTCCTTTTAACAATAAAAAAAGAATTTGGTAACAGTTCAAGTACCAAGATACAATATATGACAATATCTTTACTCTTCTCCAGCTACCTATGATAGGAGTGACATCTGAAATCCATATTTGTTTTTATTAATAAAATCCGAAGCAACATGGTAGCACAAAGTTTTCATCCCCAATAGCCACAAAGTTTGCGTCCTCCTTCCCTCCAAAAACCAAGTCGCATCCCTTTTCTCTCTTTCGCGGGCCGTTGGCGTCATTTAATGGGGGAAGCACTATAGGAAGCGACAGGAAGTGCTGATGGAAGCGTCGGAAGCGAAGAAGGAAGCGTGGACGGAAGCGATGGAAGCGTCAGCGAAGCGTGCGCTTCCGGACAGAGCAGGAAGCGATGTTTTGGAGGAGGAATCGCGCTTCCTAATTTGCTCTGGATCGGGAGCTATCCAGGAAGTGCACTTTCGTTTAGCTCCCGCAATGCTTCCTTTCGAAGAGAGCTTCTGGAGAGGGGGCGAGGGGGGGGGGGGGGGGGGGCGCTTCCCTGCAACCTTGTTCTAGAGTAAACTTCACATTTGGCATGATAAGGAGATTCCCTATGATGTTAGTGGGCTATATTCTCTGGGCCTCTCATATGTACTATTTGTCTTGTTGGTTTCCCCAGTAGAGCACATTTTAGACAACTTAGCAGATTTTGAGATCATATCTTTGGTCTAAGTATGGTGGGGCGAGAGTCCTACCCTTAGTTTGTTCGGATGTTTTCATCATGCCCAAGGATGAACAAGGATTGATCTTGACTGTCGTGGCAACTTAGGGTAGTATTTCGGTGGCCAAGTGGGTGGTGTTGCGCTTGGAGGGCTGAACACCTTGGCAAGTTGTTTTTTGACATCAGATTCTTTCAACACTCATTTAGGTAGGGTTTGAGGGGGGCTTCGGCTTATGTGACATCATCTATTCCCCATTTTTGTTTCAGGTTTGTGGTTCCATCTTGTTTAGGAGTATATGTGTGGCTTGGACAATAGTGGAGAAGGGAAGGTAGCCGAGTTAGGTGGGACATCATATTTTGTTCATTTTGGAGTTGGTTGGATTTGGGGCTGTGTTTTTGAGCTGCCGCATTTCCAGGCATGTCAACTGAGTCAAAAGGGTATCTTCCGCTGGTGAGATCTATGGGACTTTGGAACCCACTCATGGAAGGAGTGGTGAGTTCTTGCCTAGGAATTTGGGTTCCTCGCCTCAAATCATCCCTCGATCATGGAGTTGCGTGCTCCTATTCTAGGAAATGAGTTGTTTACGATGAATATTGGTATGCTTGGGCTCTTTTCATGGTATCGGTTGTGGAGTTTCGAAGTTCCACTATTGTAGTATGACTCCCATTGCTTGTATTCAACACCTCACCAGAGTCACCCCCTCTTGCTTGTTCTTAATGCAAGATGGGTATTGTCAGACGGTAGACCCAGAGGTTCGATGGGTTTGTTGGTTGCATAGTGTTTGCTTAGTGCAGCTATCTTATAAGTTGTGCTTGTTTGCTTGGAGGGTTATCTATTAGGGAGTCCCGTCCAAGGTTAGGTTGGACAAGTTTGGCCTTTTGGATAGTCGTTTCCAAGGGTGTCTGTGATCGAAGACAATCAAACACATCTTCTGGGATTGCAAATTTTCCAAGTAGTGTTGGCTTTGTGGAGTATCAACATCCTGGCTTGTACTAAAGAAGCTCTATTGGAGGGTAGATTTACTTGGAGATGAGCATTCTCTTGTTTGCAAGTCATTCTCTGGTTGATGGCACTGCTTATGTATCTCTGCATTGTTTGTGATTTGGAAACTTAGCTGCATGTGTTTGACAAAGAGATTAGCTCTGGTTCTGCTTTTGTTGCTCTGTGGAAAGATGAGGTATGGCATTAGTTGCTAGCTAAGGTTGCATTGTTTATCAAGGATGCCAAAATGTTGGATCCCATTGTATACTCTGATTTCAGTTCTACTTTAGTTACTTTCCAGAAGAGGTTATGATAGGCATTGCATATACCCTTCATTTTTTAGTTCTTTGTCTGGAAATTTCTGTTTCATTTCTGTCATAGTTAGTCTCTGGAAGAGGTTATGACGGGCATTGTATATACTCTTCCTCTTTCAGTTCTTTGTCTGTAAACACGTTTATGTGAATATGAGAAGTATTTCTCAAAAGTATAAGTTTATACATGAGAAGTATTTTTCAAAAATATAAAAACAGCATACATTCATCGTGGATTGGTTACCTTGATACCCATGAGTGCCAAATGTGCTCACCACCTACCAAATAAGCTGAACGTTAATGTGCTCAATTGAGTGCAAATAGAGAGCTAAAAAAAATCATACAAAACCATCCATCCATGAAAAAAATGGAGCAAAAAATAGATGTGCTCAATTGAGTGCAAATAGAGAGCTAAAAAAATCATACACAACCATCCATCCATGAAAAAAATGGAGCAAAAATTTGCCTCACTCCCGCCCTATCCTCACCCATACACAAAGGGTTTGTAATAAAATGTCGAGGTACAATTTAATATGCAACTATGACAGTGCATCTCCAGATGGCATTTTTTCTTGTTATGTACGAAGTCTCAACAAATCTTTATTACCAAGTTGTTTTCTCGTTTGTCTTCTTTCCAATATAAATAATTCTTCCCATTTAGTTTTACAATTGCATACATGATTGTGCATTAGTCACTTTGATAACTGAATGCCAATTTGCTCACCACGTGCCAAAAGTGCGGAAAGGAAATGTGCTCAGAAAAGTGCAAAATGAGAGCTAATGAAAACTCGCACAAAACTACCCATCCAGCAAAAGCTGAGGTACAAATCCTTGACACACTTCCCCTCGCAAAGAAAGAACAAAATAAAATAAAACAAATACACGGGTGCAATTTAATAGGCATCAATGGCAGCGGTATTTGATTCTGCTCGTGCAAATTGACCAGCAAAGTGGGTTGTATGTTCCTTTTTACAGAGAGGAAATTAGGAACTGTATAATCCATTTTCTTTGCAAGAGAAATTGCATGCATTTCATTTACTTATATTATTATTGTGTAGTTTTGGAACTTATGAAGGTATGTTGGAAAGCCACTTCCTCTTTAGACTCCTTGTGTGCTTATGATCTTACTTCATTTTCAGGCCCTTTGGAAGACTATGGTGGGATGAGATTGTTCCAACTGTTGTGACTCGAGCTGAGCCTCACAATCAGGTTTACTAAATTAGTTCTGAAGATGCTTTAATAACTGAAGTCCCTAGACTGTGTGTATATTATCATTAGCAGGAGACTTACATATTATTCTCTTTTCCCTCTCAGGTAATATTACACCCGCAACTGGATCGTGTTCTCACAATTCGAGAAAATGCCCGTATACAAGGGTTTCCTGATTATTATAAATTATTTGGTACAGTGAGAGAAAGGTTAGATTTATCCCGTTTTGCCTATTGACATTTGGCAGCTGTTGTGATGGAACTTCAAGGAATTTGTTGCCATGCATATTGTTATACCATAACTTGGTTTGATGTCACGATCTAACGTTTGACGTCTGTTTAATAGATACGTACAAGTTGGAAACGCAGTTGCTGTACCAGTTGCTAGAGTATTAGGCTATGAACTTGGGCTTGCAATTCAAAAGCAGTGTGGAAATTCTCCAGTGGCTGTACTACCCAAGGAGTTCCCTCAGAGTCTCATGGCTGCTTGCGAACAAAGCACAACAGTCATAGCAGATGATTAGCAGTTGTGAGCTTTTGGTACAAGGCGGAGTCGAGGGTGTTCCATAATATGCTCTAATTTATTCACTCAGTTCAAGGTTCTTTGTTACCAGGCTTATTGGATTTTGGTTTTGCATAGTAAAAACTAAAAACACAAAACGCATATGCCAGATTTTCTAAAAGACAATTAAAATCTGATTTTTCTGTAGCTAAAGTTATACTTTTAGGTTTTGATGCCAGATTTAGGTGTAGATCAAAGGTGGATTAAAATACTGATCAGAATTGGACGATGGGAATACTCCTGAGAAAAGCTTTCTTTAGGTAGGTTTCGTGCATCAATTGTCGGAACTGATCCTTTTAAAACAAGCGAATTGCACTTATTACCCTTTATCTCAGCTAGTAATTCTAGTGATAAAAGGGGCTTAAAAATTCTTAGACGTTTGACAATTATAAAAATCAACTTTTATTCTGTTGTTTAAGCACAAGTAATGATGCATTACATATCAAAGTCACTGGAATCCTGGGTGTCGTAATATGTCTGAATGTGAATCAGTTGCAAGAACAGTAAATTTTGGAACTTTGGGCTTTTGTGAAAACTAGGGTTTTAAAAAACATACAGTTAAAATACATACCAGAAACAAAATAATGTTGCACATCCTATAACATAAATGATTTTAAACATAGATCTTAGTATATACTAGAATGAATATAACTAATTTTGAATAGCTTTTGAAAAGAATCATACAAGGTCCTTTTAAAGTTACAATCTAAATTTAGATGTTTTTCCTTTGTTCTATATTTAATGTTGTTCTTTTTAGTTTTTGGTGTGATATTCCTATCATAAGTCAGAGCATAGAAATCACCCTAGAATTGTCTCCATCGGGAGATCCGAAGAAGGAATAGAATCAAGGATCTTAAAATAATTGGACCTGAGTTCACAACCAAAGACAATAGAATCAAGGATCTTAAAAGAATTGGACCTGAGTTCACAAGTGCATTTAGAATGATCAAGTCCACGTGTCACATGTTTTTGTATTAGTCCTTTTATCATGCTAAATGCATTTAAAGATATTGTTGACACTTGTTCTTGTTAATATGCCTCTTTTAGATGTCATGGTGAAGAATAATGCTGGAAATATGGTGGCAGTTTCCCTTCTCTGAAATTGTGTCTGGTCTGGGTGATTGGATGTCAGCTAGGCACTTCTACTTATCATTAACATTTTGTTTTCTGTTACCCACCATTCATTTTTACCAGCACTTTTGTACAATTATTCTTCAAAAGAGTTGGCCATTTGCCTTAGTGTTATTAACTTTTGAGAGATTCAGGAATATCGCTTTTATTATCTTGAGCTTTTACAGGTTATCCGTAGATTTGCATAATTGTGTATGGTTACTGAAAATATTGTACGTGATTGCAAAGACAAGCTTGGAGTTCAAGTTGGGAAGCATGTACTGATTTATAATTGAGCAGCTATTTTCTGTTTATTTTGCGTTTTCTTTAGCTTATGCAATGGAGAAGTCTCATCATTCAATTACATGGTTTATGCTTAGGTGTGTTATTCCTTAACAACATATGAATCAGCTTCCATTCTTGAGAATTGGATTGGTTTTGGCATGTTTTTATTAAACCTTGTAGAAATGAATAACATTTCCAACTTGAAATTGACTGTAAAACGACGGCAAGATGAAATTGTATACATAATGAAGTGTATATGGTAGAATGAATGTTTTCAGTTTTTAAGTTGAGGTAGTACGCAATATTTTAGCTGTACATTGGTGGTTTATTATTTGGACTCTTGAGATCGATTTCTTGTTTTCTTTTTTAGTTTTTACAACGGACTTTGTACAGTGTTCATACATATACTTGTGCTTTCATAGAAGATCTTTCTCTTGCATATTTTTAGGTTTTAATGTCAGATTTAGGTGTAGATATTGCGCCGTCAACTCCTGCTTTATAATTCAAGGGCCATTATGAACTAATTATGATAAAATCAAAATGTATGCACTCGGGTTTCACAACGATTCATGCTAATATGCTGTCACTGTTGAAGTTAACTAACTGTTGATAGACTATGGTTAGCGAGATTTAAAAGGTGATTCATGTTTATTTTATTGTGTTGATTGATGGTGGACACCGTGTCAATAGAAAGAATAATGGCTAGTTTTCTTGAATTTTGACATATTGATTTACTTAGTCGACTAAAAGTTATGTATATAATTAACATTGTTGTTTGTAGTGAATATTTCAACACATTTAATTACTTGAGTAGTAACTATGTGGAATATTTTTACAGTGTTCCACGGGGACGCTCCTCCCAGGGTCGAGGGCTCGCCCCCTACGCTTCCCATGCCCCGGGGGCTAGGGGGCTCCATGGGAAACGTTTCCCAACGCCCCTCTTTCTGTGAAACTTGGGGAAACATGGGTCTAGGAGTTTCCCGGATTGGGAGGCTCCCACACGCCCTCTCTTGAAAATGGGGGGCTCCGATAGGCCCCCACCACTGCCCTCGATTTTTAAAATTTGTTTACTTAAAAAAGAAATGGTTCATCTTAAATTTTAGGCTTTTACACTAAATGGTCATTTTAAAATGAAATAGAAACAAATAAAAAGAAACAAACATCGATATGATATGCTTGGCTATAACGATTACATTAAATTACACTAAACTCTTAGGGAACATAAGCATGCTAGTATGCAAATGGTGATAGGATGATGAATTGATATGTTTATATGTTGGGGTTCATATTTTTATTATTTTTATTTTTTATTTTTTATAATTTTAGAGACCAAACCCCTATGCTAGGGACCCTGACGCCTCCCCGCCCTCTCGTCTCCCAAAATACCCCAAAATTTTGGGGTGTCTCTACACGTCCCCAATGTGTGTTTCCCTGCTCCCACGCCCCCACGTCTCGGAAACTTGGTGGAACACTGTATTTTTATGGCCCAAATTCCATGGATCGCAAGTGACTTGAGCGGCAACTATGTGGAATACTCTAACCATTATTTTGGGTTTTTGGGAAATTAGGTGGAAGTCTAGGTTGATAATTACTAAAAGTTGGTAGGACCGATATTTATTTATCCTTGTTAACTAAGTTGGTATTCATTAATGACGGGACCACACGTATATAGGGTTTTGCAAGCAAAAAACCAACTATTTAATCTTGTTAAAAAAGTTGGTAATGATGGGATAGGGTTAAATAAGTTGGTATTCATTATGACGGGACCATAGGTACATAGGGTTTTGCAAGCAAGAAACCAACTATTTCATTTATAGAGTTAGAAGGATGTGTAATGGCTGTTCAAGTGTTACAACATTTATAGAGTTAGAAGGTTGTGTAATGGCTGTCAAAGTGTTATCTGTATTGGAGTGTTCTTGAAAGGAGGCAGTGTTAAATTTTGGTGGTTTTATATAATTGTTTCATTTATTTGCAATTTATACTTTGTGAATAATTGCTAAACAATAATTTTTCAGTTAGTTAAGTACATTAGAGTGACATTGGATCTTGTTCGAGTGCCAACACAAACAATGATCTATTATTATTATTTTTTAAAGGTACAGACATGTTTTGCATCTTTAAACACAGATCTCTTCAACAAGAAAAAACGTGCCCCCCCACTAATAAGCTGACCTCAGGTTATGAACCTGGAAAACGACTACATGCTGTATGGAGGCCTTTTACCCATGCTGTCTGTACGAATTCTTTCCCCTTTGAACACGCACATTGGGAGCCTTTTACCGCTTATTGGACCTATCAAAAGACTACTCGAATAAGCCATCAGATGAGGATGACTTATTGGTAACCTTTTTTTGTTGATCGCAGCACCCATGAAACAAGTTTATGTAAAGTAGGGTCACTGTACTTAAAAAACTAGACTTACACATTTAGTCTCCAAGCTCTCGACAATATACATAAAGGTCATTGCCTTGAACATGCAAACACAATGCTCTAAAATTTCATATTTTTAGAAGCCCTGCCCCACTAGAACAATTGGCAAGAGCATAAGAGGACCAATTTGTGGATGAAGGGTGTTGCCATATTACCCTTTTTGAATAACAATACATTACATTTTTGAATAACAATACATGGCATGCAAACCACATTTTTGGCCAACAATTATTATTTGTGGATGAAGACTGTCGCAATATTGCCCTTTTTGAATAACAATACTTGGCATGCATACCACTTTTTTGGTGAACAATTATTAGTTGACAAAGAGTTGTTAGGCTCTATCCATGATTCTAAGTTTTTGGCCTAGAGATCTAATTTCCCCTAGTGCTTTATTCTAATATTTTGGCCTAGAGATCTAAATTCCCCTAGTGCTTTAGTTTGTCGCCCTTAGCCTAATTCCATAGTTCTCGTGGTGCTTTAGTTTGTCACCCTTAGCCTAATTCTATAGTTGGTTGTCTTGGGTTTTGCACCACTTAGGAGGTCTTTGCGTTTGATGGAAGGCTTGGCTAATGATTGCTAGTGGCAATTGGTTGCTTGGTGGTTGTGATGATATTGGTGGTGATTTGGAGGTGGCAAGTATAATTGAGATGGGCACTCCTAGATATTGATGTGGCCCTCACATGTTTTGATAACATTGATTACCTTATTTTTCGATCATGCATATATACACCAAGTTTCATCTATGTTTTTTTGTCTCACTCATAGTTTCCAGTCCCTTGCCCTTTAAACATGCTTGTTTTCATCTTTGACGCTTCTACCCATAACACTGTTGTAAATAAATAATGTACGTGGAAGTCTTCAGCGATTCACCTTTTTGTCATATCCATTCACATTATAGGTCGTTATATCATTATTTTATTAGAGGAAATCATAGGGGCTCGACCTATATAAAAATATTCTTGCTTGCACGCGCTTACGATTGCGCCTGACCCTATCATTTGCGTTAACATTTGATCATGCAATTATCGAGTATAAATCATGTACTTATTAAGTATTAAGTCATGGACTTACCATCATACTAACCCTTTACATCTTGCATGCCACCTAAGGTGTCCTTCGGTATGCATAGGAGACCTAAATCATGTACTTATTAAGTATAAGTCATGGACTTACCATCATACTAATCCTTTACATCTCCCATGCCACCTAAGGTGTCCTTCGGTATGCATAGGAGACCTTCAGTGATTATGATCACATTTGTACTCCAGATCTACTTTAGGATGAAACCATTACAGAATCTTATAGTGAAATTGATGATGAAGACCATAATGTGCATGATGGGACTCCTACCTGTTCTCCATATAATGATGACAATATGGAAGGTTTACCGCCTTGTGACCTTTTTTCTGAAGAATATGAGTATGAAAATGAGGACAAGTATACCTTGGAGCATGATACAAGTGACGAAGACTCCCTTATGTCCGACAAAGATGTTGATGAGGATTCTTGGACATTCATGGAAAATCTAGTCTATGACATGTCTGAGGAGGAAAATAATGAACTAGAAACTTTTAATGGTTTTGTTGATTCTCTTGTCTATGGCATATCTAAAGAAGAGAGCATGGATCTTGTGGCCTTGAGAAATTTTGATATGGAAAAGGAGCATGCAGTTTATCCATATGATCAGTTTGATCCATATATTAGTATCAGTAATGAAGACAAAGAGAACTTGATATCAAAACTTGATATCAGTGATGGGGAATCTATCACATCTGACATATATGGGGAGGATGACTATTGAAATTTTATAGATAATCCAACTTGTGAAAATGTTATTGAGAATCCCATATATGCTATATCCAGCGAGGGGAGTGTCTATTCAGAAATTTGTGGAAGTCCAATCTACGATACATCCATAGAGGGAAGCGTGGATCTGGAGACCTGGGAAAATCCTAGTATGGAAGAGGAGCATTCAAAACTCTTATATGATCAGTCAGAGTCATATCATGCAGAGCCGCACAAATGTATCAGTAATGAAGACATTGAGAAGCAGTGTTGTGAAAAGTTAGATGTGATGCAGTCAGTGGAATATCAACCTCAGCCATCTTCTTCACATGTAGAGGTTCCTTATGATTTCGAGCAACTTGGGGCTTATACAACGGGTTATCATTCAATAATCCCTGATGATCAGTATGATGATGTAGTCAGTCTGCCTCATCATGCTGATTGGTATATCAGTCCTATCCAGTCATGGATAGAACCAGACTTGATTCGGATTTATGTAGGAAAGCAACATAATACACAAATAACCACATAAACAAATATGCAGCGGAAATAACACTTCATTTCATTAATCAATAACTGAAACTTGTTTACATGCAGAATGGAAATAAACTAGCTAGAGTGCTGGTAGCTTATCTCTGAGAAGAGATGTGGTAGCTACATGCCTCTGAACTCTGTGTTACAATGAGGCTCGAAGGCCTATATATTATTGAGAAACAATGGAAACCCTACACATCCAAAAACCTAACCCTAGGAGGTGAAACGTCAGAATGTGGGCCCCGTTGGATAATTTGGTACATCAATTTCTCGGGGTCGTAACTTTAGCATACTACCTTTGTTTGACGCACATGATACATCGTTAGAAAAATATGTTTAACGACTACATCCATAAACAACAAATATCGAGTCCGAAATGGACTCATATTTGCCTGGCATTCGATGCCGAAAAAATGTCGTTTAGGGCCTCAAAACGACTCCAGAAGTGTAGGACCCAAAAACTGCCAAAAATAATAAATTGTGCTACAATTAAGGAAACTGGAAACTGAAAGAAACAATGGTGGGGAAGTGGAATAGGTGGGTGGCTACCAATATCCTCTTGGATCAAGCCTGCGCGAGCACATACCAGTTTGGGAAGAATTTTAATGACATTATTCATGCCTATGATCTCCCATCCAGCCCGCCCATTCCGGATCATCACGCATGTTTGCATTTTCTGAATAAAGTATCCTTTGGCTGGTAACCAAAGACAATGCATTTTTTTATGTTAATAAAATGCTTAGGTGGTTACATTGGATTTCTGATTACACCTAACCTTTTTATATCATGCTTAGAGTAGGAAAATAAAATCCTTAAAAGAGAGCATTTACTTTCTACATTTTCGTTTTGTACTTAGGTATAATAAAACTTTTCTTTCATGAGTTAGCTACATTTATTTTGTTTAAATAAATCAACTTAATGGTTCATTTAGATTTTATATAAAGCTTGTGCTACTGAGGTTTTCTTGTCAAGTTGAGATGTTTTTACAGGTTATATAAACCAGTGATTCTGGTGTTTTCGTATCCTCTCCTTGCCTTAAGACCAAATCCAGTACACGTCCCATAGTTGGAGCCAGATGTTACCACCCAAGTTGTACTTGGTGTTTTTTTCAAGCGAGCCAACGAAGTAAAACAAGTACACTTGTTCTTGATCAGAGTTTAGAAGCCCGTCAACTTTTTTTCTGGGAGTCTGTTCGGAATTTTTTGTAACACATGTTCATACCACCTTGGGGAAATTGTAAAAAATGTCCTAGCATTTAAGTTTTTATAAAAGGCTTGGCTTACTAGACTTAAGCATCAAGCCAACTAGCCCAGAGTGTTTTTTCCCTTGGTTATTATTGGTTGTTGAACAAACGAGTAATAATTTTTTATTTTTTCACTCACACCTCCAAAGTTGGGGTAGTCCTTTAGGTGTTTCGGCCTTAGGAGGTTATTAGAGCCTTCGTGACTGTTTTTAACATGATAGGCATTGAAAATGAGTCGTATGGACATGTGTTAGGTCCCCTAGAGTTTCGTCTGATTCTGAGAAAAAATATTTTTTCCCATAAACTTAGGCTATTTTTTAATAGTTTAATTGGGAAAATTATGGATGTAATAAAATTGTAATTAGGGATCAGATTTTTCCACTTTTCCTAAGTTTTAAGTGATAAATTTATCACTTAAGTAAAAAATCTTCAAAAAATCAAATTTATTAATTAAAAAAGTCAAAATAATTAATAAATGGAGAATATTCATAATTTCCTAAATATGTGGAAAATGCTTCGATTTGACTAAAATAAGTTTGTACTGGCTTCCCTGATTTAAGGAAAGACATTTCCTTGATTAAAGCGCCAACTTCAGTGTTGATTGAGGCTACTACGAGTTTGCCAGATTAAGGGGACGTTTTTCTCCTTAGAAGGGGGCATAATTGCTTATGTAACACTCATCTGACATGTTTTGGAGATCCCAAAGAGGGGTTGTGCCTACCTCTTGAGAGGTGGCACATTTTTCTTGAGTGTAACTCCCTCTAACTCACCCAAATCAAGGGATAAACTCACTCTCAATCTCAAATTCGCCCTCAGTGTTCTTCAGTTGGTAGAGGTGCCCTCTGGGCCTCTTCGGCTATAAATAAAGTCCTTGCCTCTCTCACAAACTAGTTTGGTTTGGATCAAGAGAGTGCATGCTGTTGTAACCTATATGCTATTGCTATTTTTTGTGAAATAAAAGAAAGCTTTGGAGGCTAGTGGTGGTGTGTTTGTTGTGTGGATTCAGATTGTCATGGATTATTGAGGTAAAAAACTGTATTTTTCCAATTTGTATGCATTACTTGTGGCTTAGATTTTGCTTATGATGGTTTCTCCGAACTGGTAGGAATAGGAGTTGAAAGTAAGATTATTTTAATTCCTATATTATCATTGTGTGCTTAGAGGTCAAACATTGCATGCTAAATAAGTTTATTTTCATGCATTATTAACATCTTTTTATATGTGATTTAAAGATCTCACGCGTATTGTTTGAGTTTTGGTTGAGTTGCAGGTTTTATAGCTTCAAAACGGTGCAGATCTATTTTGATGCTACCTCTTTCAAGGCAAATATGAAAGACATAGTCCCTCAGCACCCCACTACAAAGTGTTTCAAGGTGAAACCCCCGACAACAAAAAATCCTCTTTCTCTCTCCTTTCTCATTCCTAAAAATTAATTTTTCCCTTTGTTACCCAACTTGTTTACTTAAAATATTTGCATTAAAAAGTATAAATCTTGCACTTAGATCTAGTTCTCACATTTTTTTTTATCAGATCTAGTAAGCATTGATTCATCTATTTTGAATAGATCTTGCATAAAGAAATCACTTTTTGCATAGTATTTTTTGTGAAATCTATAGTTTGCATGCAATAGTTGTTTCTTTCAGCTGATGTCAAGAGGTCATTTCCGAATGGTCAGCCAATAGTCCTGGAGGTGGGTGATGCCGGAGAGTTCTTGATTGAGAACCCGAGAGAGTTTATAAACTACCCCCACAGGATGATAAGTGTTCCCACGGACAACACCCCCTATACAGAGATTACCCATAGGAACTGGTTTTACTACTTGGGTGGCTACTCAACTTGGCTCGGTTACTTAGATACTCAACTGCGGTTTAGCTAATCAGATTGGCTAAGCAACAACGCAGATGGCTTACTCAGATGCTTGAAGCGACTGCGCTAATCCACTGGGGCTTAACAAGGGAATCTAAACCCCCTAGGCATAGGGGAAAGTGACAATTGAGAACCTCCCGGGCACGTGGGATCGATAAAAGGTAACGAACACATCTGGGAACGTTATATCATTGAAAACTAGTTACGTACAACTAGCACAACCATAGAAATACTTTAAATAGGTTTCCCATTAGCTCTACCTGGGAACAATCTTCAACAGCTATAACCTATGTAATTACAATTTTGCCATGGGGAGACGTTTAACTAGTATATATTATTAAAATATATTTTATATGATAGCCATCCATGATTACTTTCCTATTTGTTAGGAACTAAAAATAGAGAGTTCCGGGGTAAGATGGGGAATAAAAATCAACGCTGCTAATTTATACTCTAAGTATTAAAGTTATATCTATCATAGAAGTGCAAGTCATATTGGCTGCCCAAAAGGAAGGCCAAGATCCCAAGGAAAGCTTTCTTTCCTTGGTTCATTTTTGCACATTTTTTCAACTTTTTTAACTTGGATTTTTTTGGGTAATTTTTGTGTTGCCCAAAGACACTTCTAAAGTGGAAGTGTTTTTGGGCACTTTTATTAAACTTTGATTGTTGGTTTTTAGCAGGTCTATTCAAAAAGAGGAGAATAAGTTGCCCAAAAATGAAATTTTGGGCCATCCAGAGCTTCCAGGAAGTTCCCCTTTCAGCCGACTTTCTTTTCTTACTGTTTTGTAAGCCTTTGGATCTTAGATAACAAGGACCAAAGTGCATTTGTTCTAAATTTTTGTAACCAATTAATAAAATGAAATCTAGAGTAGGCTCTTTCAAGCCTATTCTAGAATCTGCGTTTTGGTGGTTTTTTGCATTTTTCAATTTTTCTTCAGTTTAGTTGTAATTTGTAGCATTGTATACTTTCAATCTTCATTAGAAGATTTCAATATTTTTAAATTCAAAGTAATAATACTACTTACCCCACAACTTCGCGATTGACCCGAAAGGGGAAAGAGATGCTAGGTAGGACTAATTAGAAAATTCGTGGAGTTTTTCTTTGATTTTTTATTATTATCTAAAATCAACCCCTCCTCGCTTTCTTGATTGAGGGGTCCATTTGGACCGAAAGGGATTCCTGAGGGTTTTCTTTTTAACAAAGAACACAAAGTTAAAATTCTTAAAACTTTACAAGACTCCGTTGTGTATGCTCTGCACTGGCTGCGGTTAGTCAGATCAGTCGGCTGCATCAAAAGCAGCGTGGGTGACTAGAATAATTAGTTTTCACACTTAAATAAACTTTCCCAGGAGAAAATCCAATGCCTCAAATTAAGCCGTTGCAGTGGCAAATTACCCAAAGGAAGCAGGAAGAACTGGGCAGTGACCTCGAGACATAGTTAGGCTACACCCTTGCGGTGTAGTGTTGAACACCGTATCAGAATCCAACCAGCCTACATATTCCTTGCTGGTAGCCGTATCGGTTAAGGGTTTTGGACATACTCCCCGTACCCTCAGGTATATTGGGAGTCCCCTTACCCCCTAAGTTTAATCAACCCATCCCACATTAACTTAAAATTTGACCAAGAGCACTTTCAACATTTCTTTCTGCATTTCAACAACAATTTCATTTGTGGACTCCATTATTGGCACTGATCTCTTTTTTGATATCATCATATGTTTGCGTATACTTTGCTTATCAAGTATTAATCTTTATGCTGTTGTGGTTTAATCAATATTGCAAATATCTCGTGTTAAATTTGTTTATCAAAACTCCTAAGTAACTCATTCATCACCATAAAACACTAAAGTCTTAACAACCTTAGCTGTTAATAAGGTCTACCCCCCTTGGCTTCGTTAGGAGTTAGCCTAAATGGAGGAGTCAAGAACAATGTGACAACCTTGACTCGAGACTTACCCCCAAGGACACACCGAGTGGCTTGAAGATTTATGCCATGTCTCCCCCTAGGTGTGTGAAATGCGACAACAAAAAGAAAGGAAGGAAGGCTGGTATTTTGTAACTTTGATTCCTTTTTTGAATAACAAGTTACATGCTTCCTTTTTGAATAACAAGGTACATGCTCTTTTTAGATTGAAAATAAAAATAAAAATTACAACATATGATCCTATTTGGCTATAGGAAAATATATGGTTATGCCATTTTGTTTTTATTTGGAAAATATGGCCATAGCATCATCGACCATATTGCATCCCATAACCACCATAACCACATTACAAATTTAAGTCTAAGGACAGGTCTCAAATGTTATGTTTGTTACAAAAAACATTTTCCTTGGTTTGCTAAAGTTTTGTAGCTTCCTCGTAGTTTATCTATGTTTGGAAAAATATTTATACTTGCCAGCCTAGAGCTCGAACATGTGTATACTTGTGGCCATGCTATCGAAGCTTATCAAGAAGCTAAGCCAAACCATTCATCAACTGTTGCATTGAGAGCCAAGAAGAGCCCTAATTCCTTTCCTTGTCGACATAATGAACAAAATGCCATGCATATAAAAACTTGGGATTCCTCATCACAGTTATATGCAACATTTTGGATAGTGAATTAAATGGAATAATCCTTGGCGCAAATAACTACATGTCTTCAGTTAAGAAGTCGACTTGCACGGTGGGCCTTTAATGATTTGTGTTTGTAGAACTCATCTCTGTGATTTGGCGTACATGTCATGAGGGATGATTTTAAGGAACCATACTTATTTGAAAGTGTAAAAATGTTGGTGAATCTTACCAATTATTAAAACGCCAACTATAAAATGTTTGGCGATATTTTTCAAAAAATATTTTAATTTCCAATGATTTTATATCGTTTATATAATTATTTGACGATTTTTAGGGTGAAAATTTTTTAGCCCATCAAAATTGGGCGAAATAGGGCTTCAAAAAATGCAAAATGACGAATCTTTTTTTGGAGAAAAACATAGAAAAATCGCCCATGCGCTAAATTTCGCCCCTAAAATTATCTTTGCATGTCACATGGTCATGGGAAGACTACATCACATTAAATGGAGTACAGTCTTGATCATTAGATCAAGTTAAATGAGATCACGATTCATTTAACTTAATCTAATGATCATGCAGCTAGAAGACTCCAAGGAGGCTTGGCTCCTCTTGATTTCCCCCCCTGAAGTTGAAAAATCTGGTTTGATCAATGCAATCATATCTTGGAAATGTCTAGTCAAACTACCAGTTAATAGATTTGAAGAAGGGGGGAAAAAGTGTCTCATGCATGTGAATTCCTGTGTGACCAAAGATGCTTCTTATCCCATGTGCTCATGGTTACATCAACATAAAATAAGGTATCCTCATTAGATTGTGTGAAAATCAATGAAGCAAATACGTCTGCCACGACCACCGAGTAACTTGTTGCAATCTTATACATGTCTTGACAAAAAAATGCACCTCAATAGAGTTCACAAGAGCAAAAAAAATCTAAAAAAATCAGCTAGTAAGATGCCTTGATACAGAGCTTTAACAGAGCTTCAACAAGTGTGTAATGCACATTACAAAACTTGCTCAAAGATCACAAAACCACTAAACCCCAGTCGAACCATGAGCATACATGTCCCATACAAGGCTCCCAAATCACCCGAAGTAGCGAGGCACTCAAATCGCGGCGTGCAGAAACCACAATGACATCGTAATTGCATCGAGAGAAGTAACCGACCAAACATGAGCCACACAACAAGGATTTTTCCTCATCTTTGTTAATAATAGATTTTTCTTTAGTAGCATCCTCTTTTCTAGATACTAAGGCAACCATCCTTTGATACCTAGCCTCTTTCGGTTGCATGATCTTTTTCAATCTTCTCCTTGTCATCCTACACTTCCTTTTCAATTTGTGTCATGGCCATATTCAAATATTCTTCTCTTTGATTTAGTGACTTTTGTCCTTCTATAAGCCTTTCTTGGCTTTCTTGTAGGTTCTTCTCCCAATCCAGTAAATTCTACCTCTCTATAGGCTCCCTTCCTCTCACTTGGTTCTCTTGGTCATAAAGCCCTCTTTCATTAGCTTCAATTTGTCTTCTAAGGTTAAAGAGTTCAGACTTTACCTCTTTTATTTCATTAATTTTGTTTTCCAGCTGGATGTGTTGTTCAGAACATGTCTTTTCAGCAGCTCTAATTTGTTCAGTTAGATTGACTACTTGATAGTTCAAGTCTTCTTTTTACTATTCTTTTTCTCTTAGTTGCCCTTCATATATTCTTGTTATATCCAAAACATTAGCTTTTAATCTTTTAACTTTTTCTTTAGTTTTAGCTAGATGATTACTTTGTCTTTTAGAACTCTTGGGTTCGATCCACAATCCTTGAAGTAACTCACTGATCTTGAAAACAATTTCAAGCTCACTTAGAGTGACCATAAACTTGTTTTCAATCTTATCAAAAACATTTTCAGGACAAAAACTTAAATTCTTCTTTGCATCTCCAATTGTAGTAAAGAAATCTTCCTTCAATTTCTTCAAGTCCTCATGTTTAGTAATTGTAACCTGATTTTTAATGATTGATAAGTTTTCCCACTTTTCTTCAAATATGCCTATGTCATCATGACTGCCGCAATCTAATTGTTCATGAAGTTCTAATCCAGTGTTTTCTATGAGGTCATCTCCTTCATCATGAGTGTTTTCACTAATAGAAGTGTTGCAGATTGAAGTACCATTTATCTCTTCATCATCTTTCAAATCTTCTTTTCTATCTTCGTTAAATTTTTTATTATTGTCTTCTTCTGGTCTTTGATCTTTTGCTTGATATGTTTTTGTTGATGAAATTGTCATTGATGCCAACATGGACTTGCAGTGGCCCCACGGGATGTCATTGATGCCACCAAGTCCCACTTGCAGTGCCTTGATCCCTTACAGAGTGGGTTTGTGCCTTGAAACACCTTGTACCCAGTTGACAAGGTTCCTGTACCCACAAGCTTGGATCTTGAAGCCACCACTTTGCTGAAGATGTTGAAGACCTTGCTGATGGTGCTGAAGTCCTTGGAGATGGTCTTAAAGCCTTGTGGATGATGGAGAAGCCCTTGATAGGTTGAAGAAACATCAATGACCCATTTTGTCGTCATTTGTGGTTTGATGGGGTCATGAAGCCCACGCACCGGATAGGTGCCACTTAATGAAGACCTTGATGCCCTTCAAAGTCCTTGAAGCCTTTGCCTATTGGACATTGTTGATGATATGGCAAACTCAGTTAATGACTAGGGCAATGACTTACAACAACTTGAGGGTATGCAATCCTTGAATATGGTTGAGTCATGAAGACCACGCTCCTGTTGATAAAGTCCACGTCTACTTGTAAGGAAACCATGGAGAGGCTCTTGAAGCCCTTGAAGATTGCCTTGGAATTTTTTTTTTTGATGAAGTCCTTGATTCTTTAGCCCACAAGCCTGGATCTTGAAACCTTTGAACATGGTACCTTGGGTCTTTGATGGTACAAGACCGTCATGGTCCTAGTCAAAACCCTTTCCAGCGATTTATGGAGAACCATGGTTGAATAAATTTGAATGGTTATGGTTAATGACTAAAATATAATTTAATAATCAAATCTTTGTGAAGTCGGCCCATAAATAAAATATTAAATTGAATACAAGTCGGCCCCAAAATTATGTGGAAAATTAGTATAAATACCCTCTCAAGTTTTCACTTTTGAGGTGTGCATTCAATGAGGAAAATATTAGCTCTGAGGAAATTCGTATGGGACTGAGGCGGCCACAGGAGCAGATTATGTTTTTTAATATCTGTCATATTTCGAGTGTCAAAGAAGGATACAGTTGCAGATTCAATTTTTTCTCTTCTCTCTGATTTTGGGCATTAAGAGGCAAATCGAGCTTTAGCAACCCCCTCCACAGCAAATTGTGGTCTCTAATTAGTAGATCGGGGTTCCCTTTCAATAGATCTTCTCTCAAAGTGACAGATCGGTTCTCCTTTCAGCACATCGGAGCTCATAGGGGCTTCACATTGACAGATCAACCCCACGTTATCAGATTAAGGCTGCTAGTTGACAAATCGGGCCCCACAGGAAACAGATCTATCCTTTCTGCAGTCAAATCAGGGCTGACGTCAGACTGAACCATGATTATCTTGATCCCTTTGAAGTAACACGTGACTGTGGAGACAATGGCTAGCTGGGCCGTGACTGTAAATCACTCCTTAAACAGACAGAATCTTGGTCATGAATAATCAGTGATGATGCTTTTGTAAAGGTCGTTTTGCAATAGCCCAGATCCTATGAATTGAACTTGACATGTAAGTTTACACAGTATGCTGAGTTTACATAGTGATGACTTACACAGTTATGAGATAGTATGTATGCTCAGTCAGTGATTTACATAGTCATGTGGCAGTATACTCAATTTACTCTGTGAGATGTTCAGATGCTTAAGTGATGATATGTTCAGTGATATGATGTGGTAGTGATATGCTGAGTGATATACAAATCTAGTAGCAGACAGAGAAATGATCAGTGATACACACATGTTTAATGTTGTTTATGCTAAGTACACAGCAATATGATGTGCTATTAATATGTGATGATACAATGCTATATGCTCAATGGTGTCCACAGGATTAATATGCTCAGTGATGTATGCACTGATTGATTGTACAGCCAAGTAAACAGTTGATTAGCAGATTGCTGGTTGATTACACAAACCCTATGATACACACACAGTGATGAAATAATACTACTATGACATACTTCTGATAAACATTCAGTGATATAGCAGTAATGGTGAAAATCTGAGTAAAGTCTGCTAAAGCATACACAATTGAAGTCTGAGCAAGAAAACATTTGCATACACAGTCATGGTTTTGGCATAGTCAAATCTATTTGATGATGACAATCCTTTGAAGAATGGGCAACCCTAAGCTCAGTTGACAGTCCATAATGCTTGAAAGAAGGTTGTCCAAGTGTCATTATGACTCTCTTGATGCTATGACAGTCAAGTGGTGACAGTCCTGTTCTTGAAGAAGTTGACAGTCTTTTGTGAAGAAGTTTGGAACCCTAGGATGATGAGTGATGAACAGTCTCGAGTTTGACTCCAAGTCTGAGGTAGATGACAGTGGTTGAGACACAGTCTGAATTGGTCCACAGTGCAAGCTTGTATGCACAGTCAAGCTTGAAACACATCCGAATGTGTCTGTAAGAACTCATAGTTCAGACTTGGGATTTGGATGGAGTCTTTCTCAGCATGTAGACAGGCCCGAGTTTCTTCCACAAATCAACTTTTGATGCTTCCAAGTCCAAGGCTGATACACAGTTCAGTTTGACATGTGTGTTGGGGTTTAGTTGCCTGGAAAAAGATGTGCATGTATACACAGTCCAGGAGGTTGACAACACAAAGCTTGAACATTGACAAAAGATGACAGCCCTAGCTTATGAGGTTGAGTGTGGAGTGTGATTAGTCCAAGGTTGAGTTATCCTAATGACAAGCTAAGACATGACAAGGTATGTATGACAATGATAACATCAGTAGAAGACACGACTCAGCAATGAAGAGATTTGATGGCATCTCTGTGACTGTATTGAAGATTTCCTTGATGACTTGACATGCTCAGCTCTGTCAAGTTATGATCAGTGACAAAGTGAAGAAGACCATGATGATGATGACAGTATTGACACAACAAATTTCTTGTGGTGCATAAACAATACACCTACAACAGACTGACATGACAAAGTTGGTGAATATGAGACATGCTATGATGTGATGATGCATGCAGACTAACATAATTGTTGATGATGTTGACAAGCAGCAGAGCAGATTGATATGATGATTGTTGGATGATGCTGATAGCAATTTGATGGACAGTATGATGTATTCATGGTTATGGTCAGAATGATGTGCCTGACATAATGATGATGAACAACGGATGAGTGCAGCAGTGAAGAATGATGATGAAAGATTAATGAGTTGTGTTGACCAGCAGAGGAAGTATTGACCAGAGGATAATTTGCAGCAGTAGATGACCAGCAGTAGTAATGATGAGCAATGTTACAGCAGAGTTAATGTGATGTGCTGTGTTGATGATGTGACAGAGATTTCTTGTGTATGATGACATGAGTATGGTAACACAAGTATACTGTATTGTAAAAGCAAGCTACTATACCTCAAACCCTTCTTAGCAGGGTCTAAGAAAACCAGGCAGGGTCCTGGATGCAGAGTAGGTTCTCTATATATCAGTAGGTGCTGATTTTACCTAACGGTTGTAGCCGGACCAAAACTAATACAAAAAGATTACAAAATTATATGGTGTTGTGTTCTTTTGTGTTATGGTTCTTGATGATTTAAATGCTTATGCTATGTGAATGATGAAGTGAAAGATGTTTATGAAATGATTATGAGATTGGTAGAATAATGGAATGATGAAATTGGTAGTTAATTGCGACAAGTTAAGAAAAGCTGTAAAATTGGCTTTACACTGATTCACCCCCCCTCTCAGTGTCTAACAGTTTCTTCTAACTTGAGTCGTAGATTTTTGGCAACGGTGCAGAAACCAATCTTTATCTTGACATCATTTGATAAGGCTTTCTTGATGGTTTGCAAAGCAATAGAATTGAATCTCTGATCATCTTTTGACATTCTGGTTTTGTTCTTCAAGTACCACTTCTTGCTTGCTACAACATCCCACACATGTGCTCCTTTGAACTTCAATTGCTTCTTCACACTTGTAAACACCCAGAGGGGAACTGACTCCATGGCTGGATAGCCACTTCAACAGAGAACATCCCCATGCTTTTTGATAAATTCATTGGCCTAAGTACACCATATGGCGGGCATTTCAAAATGGCCTCTGAAAATCAAGTTTTCAACACTTAGACAGTTTTGCTAATTTTTCAAACATTAAAGCAGTAAAACTGCCTAAAACCCTGTTTTGGAAATTATTTATTTTTCTTCTCACACACTCTTAAATCAATCTGAGACCATGGTCATGTGCACCTATGAACAAGCTACATCATGATGCTTTCATTTGATTTTTATCATCAACCTAAGAGGCATGGCGGGCATTTCTAACTGACCTTTTATTACCAGTTATAACACTTGGATTTTCCAAAAACCTAGGTCAGAAGGGCGATTTTCTTTTTTCTTCAAATTTGGCAAATGAGATGTCTAATGGGTAGCTGACAACAATACAAGTCTAACAAGACTAGTTTCAACCCCTGAATCTTCTTTCTCTCTCCTCGTCGGGCATATTAGTGGGGACAATGAAAAAACATGGCTGGAAGGCACTTTTGGCAGGTTCATATTTTCTTCTTCATTAACTTCCAAGGCAAACTGAAGAAATTAGTAGGTAGGCCAAATAACAAGATATAAGATCCCCATAAGCTGTGGGCATTTTCTCTCACTCAAACATTATGGCGGACATCTTTCTGAGGTGTATTAGTCAGTTTTGCTTGCTAAACACCTGTTTTGGTAGGCTCATAACTTTTTTCTCATGCATTTTTAGGACAAACTGAAAACATGGTTGTGTAGGATAAACATCGACCTGTAGAATCCCCCTATGGTGTGGGCATTTATATTCTCCTAGAATTTATAGTGAGCATTTTCCTAAACCAGTTTTTTACTAGATTTTCATACTTAGTCATTTTTGTTTTTCACCAAATTGCCATATTTTTCCAAAACTATGTCAGACTGCTATAATAACTTTCTAATAGCTTCCAGAATACCATCATGTATTTTTCAAGCCTCATCACACATGCCACATCACCATACATGCCATGTCATCACTACCAACCATGCCACATCATTATATTTTGGCATATCATGTCCTTGGTTATTCCTTTGTCATTACTGAGATCCCTTTGACATCAATGACAACTATATTCCATATTTCCAACATATCCATCACTAAATGTCACAATTTTCTATCCAAGAGTACCCCCAAACCTTGATGTGACTTTTCGATGGGCCTCATGACCAATTGATTGTTAGCTTACGTTTAGAAGCTAATCAACAATAACATGTGAACATGAATTTCTTCTTGACTAGTCAAGTTGACAAATGTATCCCATGATCCATTTGCAAAACCTTTGGGGGTTTGTGAGGAGCTGTATTTTAACATGGCTCTTCATGATGCCTCCCCATTTGAGGATGCCCTCTTTAAAGCTAGTTTTGAACATGACCCTAATGCTATCTTTCATGAGCTAAAACTCATCAATAGTAAGCCTTGACCTCATGATCCGGATGTCGAAACCATCAATCCTTTCCTTGGGGAATCCCCTCCCCATGACTTTCATGATGAAACATTGCTCGAGGGTGGATATGGCAAGGAAGAGAACATACATTTAGATCTTAAAATTGCCTCCAATAGCTCACTCTCTCTGGTGATTACCTCAACGTAGATGAGGAAGATGACTTATGGGGTGATGAAGTTTGTTTTGATTTTCACCTTGAAGACATGGTCGAAGACCTATTTTATCACACTTTCCAACTTGAAAGCTCAACCTTGCTCGTCAATGACGTCCTCGAAGATAGTGAAGCTAAACATGATACCCTCGTGCATGAGTTTGATCTTGAAGGCTCAACCTTTTGCCTTGAATCTACTTTTGACACGCCCCTTCTTGATCAACACATGGATATTGATTCATGCACAATTTGTGACAAATATTTAGGTGAGGAGTATGACCATGTTTTTCAAGATGTGGAAAGTCATGAGTGTGCCTTAGAAGTAATTGAGGGACCTGCTTGCAACACGCAAGAATTGAGATGCTCTTTAAGTTTTCCTTGAAAGTGGTTGCAATAATGATTTTGGCCTTTTACCCTTGTCATTATGATTCCAAGCATACTTTTGACTTGCCCCAACTTGATGTGATATTTAATGAGGAACTTGACCCCTATTGCAATGAGAAGTTGCACACACCTACTTTTGATTGCCATGACCTACTTTTGATTGCCATGATCCCATTCCTAGACCTTGCTTTAGAACTTGGATCCTTACCCTAGGTGTGCATTATCATGTGGTTAATTGTAATGTGAGATGTAGTGTTGATTTGGGTACCTGGTAGATTTTGCACAATGGAGATTGATATATTTGAATCTTGATAGGTTGTCCTCATTTCCCACACTATTTTGTTGTCTGACATTCCTTGTCTTATGTCCTCCATGCCATTAATCTCTCATGTATGATTAAAGATGCATTTCTCGTCGCAAAGTTTCATCCACCTTGAGTTTCGATGATGCATGCTTCCTCCTTTACATAAATAAAATAAAATAAAAAGGTGGTAGAATAGGTTTGCTTACTTTCGTTAGTTTGTTTTTATTTTACTCATTGCACCCCTTGTTTCCCATTTATTTCATGCTTCATTTCATTTCTGATAGTTTTCTTTCAATTTGATGTTTTTATTGTCTTATAAACACTTTTGGCTCTGGTAGGCTAGATTTGAAGGAAATCAACAGCCTGTAGATTTTATGGTTTTGGATATTTTATCATCGTCTTACCAAATTGTGGTGTATACATGCATATAGATGAATAACATTACCTTATTGTGCTTTGGAATGCTCACTTTGTTGTCTATCTTTTATAAAATAGAGGTCCATGCTCGAAAAAAATTGTCAAATCCTCCTCGTTTCTTTTACCTTGCTCCATGCCCTGGTTCTGAGATAAGCTCTAGTATACATGCACATGGATGTTTTGTGTTGATGTAATCATTTCTTCCAACACACGTCCATGATGATTGACCAGTTTTTGAGAATCCATTTAAGTTCTTCTAGTCAGCGTTCAAGATATTTATTGATCCTTGTCTTGTCAACGTTTATGATCCTCTTGACTCATACTTTAAAGTAATTCGATCTACGAAATTGAAGCTATTCTTGAGATTGCACGTCGCTCTAAGCCATGGACCATTGTTAGTTAGATAAGAGTTTCCAAGTTCCCTTCGTGATTCAATTTTTTGGCCTAAAGATCTAAATTCCTATATCGAGACACCCCTCCTAGCGTTTCAGTTCGTCGCCCTTAGCCTAAGCCTCTAGTTGACTTAAGGTCATCTAAGGTTTTCCACCATTTCGGAGGTCTTTGAGTTTGATGCAATGTTTGGCTAACTATTGACACTGGATAGTTGGTTGCTTAGTGGTTGTGATGATACAAGTGGCAAGTTCATTTCATGGAGCAATATATCTGAGATGGGCAATTGGAGAGTTAGTGTTTCAATTCGTCGCCCTTATCCTAAGCTTCTCTTTGACTTGAGGTGATCTCAAGTCTTCCACTAGTTCGAAGTTCTTTGAGTTTGATGTAGTGTTTGGCCAACGATTGATAATGGACAATTGATTGCTCAGTGGTTGTGATGATACATGTGACAATTTGCAAGTGGCAAGTGCATTTCATGGAGAAGTATATTTGAGATGGGCACTCCAAGAGAATGATGTGGCGCTCACATGTTGTGGTAGCTTGGCTTGGCTCATTTTTCTTTTGTCCATGGATTTATCTTCCAAGTTTCTTCTTTGTTCACTATCTCCCTTTCTCCATCCCCTTGTACTTTCACCATGCTTGCTTTCACCTTTGACACTTCTACCCATAACACCATTGTGGGGAAGTCATTTATGCATCGTCTTCAACCCATTGCCTCTTTCTCATATCCATTGCCATACCATTGGTGGTTATATCATTTTTTTTTATTAGAGGAAATCGTAAGGGCTTGATGGCTTGACATATATACAAATATTCCTACTTTCCCGCTCGTATGATCAAGCCTTATCCTATCATTTACCTTAAGATATGATCAAGAAATTATCAAGTATAAATCATGGTTGAATTCAAGGCTAAGGGCCTCTTCTTGTTCATCAATTGCTAGTTTGTAAAAAGTAGGGTTAGGCCCATAACCACCATAGCTACATTACAAATTTAAGCCCAAGGATTGGTCTCACATGTTATATTTGTTGCCAAAACACATTTTATATTTGTTTGCTAAAGTTCCGTGGCTGTCTCATAGTTTTTTCTTTGTTGGAAAAATCTTTATACAAGCTAGCCCAACCCTCGATAATGTGTATATGTGCATCCATGCTACCAAAGCTTATCAACAAGCCAAGCCAAGCCGTTAATCAAATCAAGTATAAGCGCTATGTTGAGAGCCAAGAAGAGCCCCAATTTCTTTCTTAACATCGACATAAGGAACAAAAATCCATGCATATAACAACCTGGGATTACTTATCAGTTTTATATGTGGGGTTTTGGTTGATGGATTAAATAGGATTATCCTTAGGATCACCCTTGGGAGGAATTGCTACGCACCTTCATTTTAGCAGTCAACTTGCGCCTTCAATGAACATTGTTTGTTCTCGTCGATTTGTGTGTACATGTGATTGACATACCATGATGACTAAGGGAAGGCTACAACACAATCAATGGAGAAATTTTTGGCTTGTTTAAGTTGATCGGATGATGATGCAATTGGTAGAAGAATGAGTCGTGTTTTAGGTAGGTGTTGTGACTGTTCACAAAGTTTGCATAATACATAGAAGAGTGCTAAGCCGCCAATCATTCTTGCATATGAACTATATCAGAAAGGCTCTTTGAATAATAGACCGATGGTTTTAAAATCATCCTCATTTATGGGCATAAGCGATTTCAAATGGTTATGGTTAGTTTGTGATACCATCACTAAATTGTACTCACCCAATGGGCTGGACCTCTTGGAAATTCATGGATAGTTAGATAGGTCAGCATGATATCAACTTCCATAGAGAAAGGTTGCCACTTTCTAGAATTCACAGACCCAAAGTCACTTATGGTTGCCATTGTTCATGGAATTTTGTCCAAGATAGATTCGACTGACTCATGCATAGGGACAAAAGGAAAAGAGGAAGGATCAATGCCCAACCTTGTTTATCCATTTCATTTGAATTTCTTTGATTTCTCAATCCAGTGGAAAACCCTAATCAAAATAGAGTCTGTTTAGGGATTAGGTCTAGGATTTTTAGAATGAATTCTAGAAGCCTCATAGTTAATGCAATGTTTGACAACTGCATGGAAATTGGCAGCAATACTTGATATGCAGGTATAGGCAGAGAATAAAGGTCCATTTTTTTTCTAGTGGGAGGTATGCTAAGAACAGTTTTACATTAATATTATAATCTATCTTTCATTGTCCATACATTGTTTTCCTACGATATCTAACAATTTTTTTTCTAGTGTGAGGTATGCTAAGAGCAGTTTTACATTAATATTATAATCTATCTTTCATTGTCCATACATTGTTTTCCAACGATATCTAACAATTTCATTGACAACAGGGAATTCTAGAAGTTTCAAAGAAATAACGAAGTCATATTGTAATGTAATTTCCTTTTAAAGGTAGATTGTTAATCTTAGTGTGAATATTTTATTAGAAGGTCCAATCATATTGGTGTTAATCAATGGCTTTCTATATTCATTTTTTTTTTATCATTTCAAGTCTAGGATATTGTCTCATTCCTTGCTGAAATATATGAGATTACATGTGGTTACTAGTAGTAGTAGTGTATTATAAACAGATAGTCATATAGGAGAACATGCATACATAAAGATAGTGTAGAAAAAGTAAGAGTAATGATCACACCAGAAACAAGTATTTTATTATTATATCAGAAGTCCTTAATGTACAATGGGGATAATTATCTCTATAACATCATGGCTAAACAAATATATATAGTGTACAATCAGTTAGACATATACAACTATTAACTGTCTGCGAGTTGACCTAACCGACTCTACTAGACTGGGCCAACTATTACGTGGCCGGTCCAGAGGACCTAATCGACTCATCGATCAGGATGCTCCAACATCTTCCCCACCCAAAATCCTTTTTCATCCTGAAGAGACCAGGGAGATGTATATTTACAAAAAAAAAAAAAAAACAAAATGACAAAAAACTTTAAAATTTTCATGGTTCTTGGAGTGGATTGAAAACATGCTTCGATTATGGCATCAACATAGATGGTAAGGCACTGTTGAAATTCATCTCGGTCTGCTAGAACGTATTATATATTTTTGCTGGCTGTTGTAGGTTCTGAGAGTCTCAAAGCATTCTTCGGCAGTGTACTATTCTGCATATTCTGAATGTTGGGGCTGAGATACTGTTGTTGAAGTTCAGCGATATGCATTAATCTGTATATGTAACTAGTTAGACGAATGACTTTTCCTTATGCAATATTGGCTTCATGCAACCACTAATGTTCCTTCTTCTGCAAATCTAAAATGCGGTGTTGTTCCATTGTAATTTGTTCATCTAAACTTTTATTGGTCTCTTGATCTACTATGGTTTTCCTCGTATATAAACTCAGACAGGGTTCTACGTGTTCTATGCTTAAATGCATAGTTTCCCATAGTATGAATAGCAATTATTCAATACCATGGTTGATATAATTTCCAAGACCTCGTATTCTTGAAGCTGTTTTTCTCGTACTTCAAATTCTTTAAACTGGCCGGCCATGAGTAGATTAGTTTCATAATCTTGCTGCTTGCTCTATTGGTCGAGTACTTGTTGGAAATAGGTTAAAACATACCCAAATAGACTTTGAATTTTGTTAAGGGTATTTCTGGGTGAGGTCTAGTTAGCGACCCAATGACTTGTGCAACTTCTGTTGAGCATGCTTTCCATGCATCCTCCTGCTCATTCTTCAAATACTTGAGTTTTTTATTAGCATCATTCCATCTTTTATTTTTTTCTTTATTAATAACCTTGGTGAATTAATCTAATCCTTCATTTGAACCCTTTGCGGATACCAAAATGCCTGTGCCTGGTGCAATTTTAGTCGTCTGTTGCACTGGTACTGAGATCATTGCATCAAATTTGTTTTTCTTCCTCGCTTTTCTCTACTTTGTGTGAAATCTATGGTTGACCCACTTTGTTGGTTGGAGTTATCTGTTGAGCAACTGTTGTAGGTTGAGCCATAATAGTTGTGACTACCGTCGATGTCGTCATAGTCGAAATTGGTAAATTGGTTTGGGAAACATAAATGATGACTTAGATAGGGCTTGGATGAGATGGTCATGATTGCGGTCGACGGTGCGACGTAAATGGGAGTAGTCTGCTGAAAGTTCCATGGGATTTGTAGCAAGCCATTCAAGGGAATGGATGTTTTGATTGTGGTATGTATAGGAACTTAATCCGGTGGGGAAAATTTTGTAAAGGGGTTTTAGTAACGGTCGTGCCGAAGGTCAAGGCAGTAGGTGGGATTGCCAAATATAGAAGTGAAGTGACAATTGGTATAAATGTCGTAGATGATGAACTTTTAGATTTGAGGAGGGATTTAATTGAAGAAAGATGAAGTGTTTTTTTAAGAGACTTAGAAATCTAAGGTGGGGATGGAGGAAAAATGGGAAATTGGATTGGTAGACCTGTTCCTTCTAAGATTAATCAGATTGTGGTTAACTAGTTCAATTTGGGGAATAAATTTGATAGAGTACTAAGAATTCTGGTAGAATCAGATGTTATTGTTAAGGTTGCATCGTTTGATGCTGCAGTTGGGGGTATTTCTTCCTTTGATTAAGTTGGGGACGGAGGTGGGACCTCATTTGAGACATTGATTGATTCTTCCTCATGATATGTTTGAGTTAGTTTCAACTTTTTTTAGGGGGAGGGAGGGGTAAAGTGTTTACCTTTGTTGCTACTGACTGCGTTGGTCTTCTCTTTTTTACAAAATTTTTCTGTGTCGACAGCTCAGTGGTAAGTTTGTTCTTGGTTGCTTCAATCATGATATTGTTAGCATGCTCTTGTAGTCCTTCTAATTCCTCCTTAGCCTTAGAGGCCAACAACAACTTCCTTTTCTTGGATTGTTGTCGTTTGGCTTTACCTTTGACATTTTGATATAATGTAAGCATTTGCTCGATGACTTGTTTGAGATTCTCCTTCAGGCGTGGTTCATTGAAGTTGGGATTGAATCCTTTAATAAATGATTCCTCTTCTTCTTCAATTGAATTTCTAGTCACCTTATTGACTAGTTCTTTCCTTTGACTACTCGATAAAACAATTTCCACTTGTTACTCCGATTGTTCATATTTTGGGCCGAATGTTGTGATGTGTAGAGAAGTCTCGTATTGGTCTTCATCGTAGTCGTCCATAATGGTTAGAAACAACTATGACTGTGATGACCAGGAAATAATCAGAACATGGATTACAATATTCAATTTCCCAGATAAATCAAAAAATAACTATTGGATATTTTGAGGGTAGTTAAGTTGTGCATTTCCTCCTGCACCTTGCAACTACCAAATCTTGGTGTGGTCGAGGTCAAGCTAGATTTGGGTTGACCAGGGTAAGATGTGATAGATCGACTGGGGTACCCTCAATTTATCACACTTAGTTTTTACCACTTGGAACCGATTTTCAAGAAGTGTTTAAACCCTTTGCAGACTAAATGGTGAATCTCCTGTGGGTGCATAGGAAATTGTTCATTATTGACAGTGTCGTGTTAAGGAACGCTATCTCACCGATTGGGGTAATTTTCGTCATCGTGATCCATATAAGCAAAGAAAAAAAAACCGATTTCTTGCCTGGTTTCTTGGCATTTTCACAATTGGTTTTGACTATGGAGGCCAATTAGTCGTTCTAGTGGAACATTTTTGCATTATGAGCAATGGATTTCACTGCCTCTAGCATTTCCAACTTCAAGTCAAAAGGTCGACCAAAACTTGTTAGATGTAGTGAGATTATTATTGCTATCCATTTTATTAATTGATGCGTGACTTTACTGATTATTAATCCTTTTGAGTTTTTCTTGACCAATATTCCTGTAAATTCCTCGACTACCTCTAGAGGCATAACCACTACGGGGACTGGTTCTCCTTTGTTTGGTAGATCAATGATATGAGCAATTAGAGAGCCATTTAGTTCTATATGATCATCCAACCAATTTTTTTCTGTCATGGTACATGCTCAAAATAATTTAAGCTATTAGGACTTTTAGATTTCCATGGCTAGCCAATTGCAGTGCGTTCAGGTAATGACATATTTTAGCTACGACTAATCTATTAGTTTTTTCTATCCATTTCTTATCCCTTATTTCCCATTCTTTTAGTTTTGCATATTTTTTTCCCAATTGCGCTCCATCTTAGCTTCCTTGATTTGGCTCATCCGAGCTTGTAGGGGTGTCAATGTTTCTTCCTCTTATTGTGTTGTTGGATTTCCCCCTCTGGTCGACCTAGGTTCAGGCCCTCGGTTGTCAACAAAGACCTAGATATCGACCCGACAGAGCAGGGCTCAGTTGGAAGCACCTGCGATGCAGATGCAGTCTCACCCGAGATATCTCTATGGGGAACTGTCAGAACTAGGTTTATGTAGTTATGTGGGTATTTCTACTCTTACAATATCTTATCACAATGCTCACCTAAAGCCAGGGTTTATACCTCTTACTACTTGTCTATTCATTCAAGCTAACAAGCTATTTACCAATCGACACAACTTGCAACATTTAAAATGAAGGACATATCATAGATTCATTCAATAAGCAGTGCACCATATACATACATGATATTATTCATAAACATAAGGAATGCGACACATTCATATCTACTTATTCACAACATGCATACATTTTACATAAACACATTAACCAAGATATATAGAGACAATGGTTAACGTGGAAACCCATATGGGAAAAGCCATAAAGGCGCTTTTCATTTGGCATGAGAAATATGTTAGCACCTTCTGTCTGCGCACTCAACTTGTAGACTCTTCTTTAGGTATTCTTTAGAATATATACAAACTTCTCTCCTCTCATGCTCTTTAGTTTTGGGTCTAAGTACTTCTCCTCTATTTCTCTTAACAGTCGATCCGCACACTTCCTGGATTGGTTCTCTTAGCTAAACAACTCTCTCTTCTTCTCTTCTTAACCTACTAATGGCTAACCAATCCCGCACACAACTTGGGTTCACCCTTTTATAGGCTTCTACCCGTCCTAATCAACCGCCTCTTTTCTGTTAGCCTACAGGCTATCATTTCTGTTCTCATACATTGATTTACAACCGAAATTAGGCACTATCGGCCCAAAATACATTTATGATTTATTACCAAAAGCATGCTTTATACTAATTGGCTCCTTACCCATGATCAATTGAATTATCCTTTTCAACTACTTTTCTCTTCTTATGTCCCAGTTCCTTCAGTCATGGCTGCTCTTGGTGCCAATCTTTTTGTCATGGTTTCTCTTCCATTGCAACTCTTCTTGCGTCACATCTTCTCTTCTATCGCATCTTCTCTTGCGACTAGATTCTTTATCTTCCCGAGCAGAATTCTCGCTAAATTCTGCCTAACTTTTCCTAGGGCCAACATGCCCCCATCACTTACATGTGACTTGTCCCAAGCCACATTGCTTTGAGACCTTCGTTGTTATAACTTTAGTTTGAAAATCCTGAAATATTTGCACTATGCACTCAGTATCCTCCCGTATTTCTACTTCCATCTTCTTCAAAATTTCCACAAGTTCGGAACTGATGTGTTCTGAAGTTGTAAGTCTTGTCAACTCTACTTCTTGCCGCATTTTTCTGCCTCCGCTTGCAATTTCGGGACCCTGTTGGTCCTCTTCTGTTGTTGTGTTTGCAGTGTTGTGACCTACTATTGTAGTTTCTTCATCTCATCAGCCTTGGCCATTTTCTCTACTAATGGAAACTTCTTCATTGCATTCTTCAGCTGGTTCATCTTTGTCTCAACAGTGCACAACTGTTCTGCGACTTTCTCTTACTCTTTTCATCAATAAAAGCTTCCCATGTCTATGACACTCGCTCGACTGCTTTGGCACAAAGGGCATCTGCCTCTGTTATTCTCTTTGCAACATCTATGGCTGCATTTCTTCTCTCTTCCAGTATTCTGGAGGTGTATTGGGTGTCACCCATGATTCCAACTCTACGACTTTCTTGTGGATGTTCTCTACAATATCGCTAAGTCGAAACACTTTGGCTTCCGCAAACGTCTCATTGGTAATACCTTCATTGGTAAAATTGTTGCAAGCAAGTGTGACGACTACGTCGAGCTGGTGCCTATTTTCCTCTCAGGTCTTGGATTTATGTTTTGTTTCCTTGACTATTTTCTCCGTCTTATGAAAATTCTTGTTTGATTCTCTAACTTGCTTGACTAATGTGCCTTCTCTGACATTCATTTATGCTATTGTGACATTTTGAATGTCATATACTTCATACATCGACAGTGTATAGAAATCGATATTGATATGGCCCAAGCTCTTGGCCATGGAATTTAGCTCTGCTGTGCCTAAGTCGAGTGCTTCACCCAACACTTGAGTATTTATTGGTGGGATGGGTATCAACACATCACTAGGTCGTTCCTTTGATGAGCCAACTAAATCCTACGACTCAGACAATTGTGGTCTGTAGTCGACCGCCACTCTTACTTCTTTCAATGTCGTACAAAGTGTTTGTAATAAATCTACGATACTATTGGTTAGCTTTGTTTGCTACTCATCTATCTTCTGGAGGCTTTGATTGGCGATCTTAGTCATTGTTTCTGTCAACAATGTATAATCATCATTGGTAAGGCCGACAGTTCCAACTTTTTTGTCACCTTTCCTCTTCTTATGAAGCCTCATAGACTTCTCTGTCTGCTTCCTCTTTTCCTCTACTATTGGGTCTGTTGGAGTTGTGCTTGACTCATTCTGGGTATGTTATGGATTTTCCTCTAGGATTTCCTTTGGGTTATCCCGTGGGGGGTTTTCTCTTGGGGTTTTTTCTCCCTATCCCCCATCCTTTTTTGTTGGTGGATTGTCTTGTTGCACCTCTTCGTCTGTAGATAGATGATCATTTGCGACAAGAATTCTCAATTATTCCGGCCAATATTGAACAATAAGATCAAATTCTACATCTGGTAGGTGATACTGTGTCACAAGCCATTGGCAATGTGGATCTTGTCGTGGGTGCACACATATATGATGGGATTTGAATGAAAATCTGAAAATCTTTCTAAACCTTTTAACGCTCTCCTCAGTAATTATGGCTTTCTTTCTTACATGATATCGTAGGGCCTCTCCTTGTAGAAATAACTCCATATTGTTGTCTTTTTGCCTCTGCTTAAATTTTTTGTCGAACCAGAGATTCTGGTATCGAGCTCCTCGACATAGGACGAGTACATCTACCCCTTGGTAGTTTGCTGGTTCTGCCCATGCAACAAACGGAATCAAAATAAGTAGCCATGAATAATGAAATGCACTACCTTTATCCTGTGCCTCATCTGTGTTTGCTTAGAAGATACCGCAACCAGTTGAGTTGAACACATGTTGTCCATAAATATGCAACAACAATTGTTCCCGTAGTGCATTGGTTCGGTCACATCTTTTGCAACAAATTGCTAGATAGGACTTTAGCTGCGAACCTAACAATGTAGTCATTAATAGAGGTGATGGAAAATCTTCTTGTGTCTTTGGTCAGGTCATACTTTTATTTCTACTTATTCATGAATAAGTTGTCCTGTTCTTTTCTAGCAAAAAATGGTGCTGGGTTGACGCCTGTAAATGGGAGTCCCGTAACTACTGCTATAAGCTCGAAATCAATAGAACCTTTTTGTCAAGCCAGATAAATCCACCATGGAATGACACTAACAATTATTTAACACATGCATTCACCTCTACACTACAACCAAAATGCAGCATGTGCATGAGTGCCAGAAAGACAACTTTATCTAGTCCTCATTCCCATTCCATTGGAACTAAGTGGGTAGGGCCATCCCATGTCTCATGGACAATAACCATGTATTTTTCCATTGCGAACTCTCAAAATTTCCTTAGGTCATGGTCGACAAAGGTCATCTTCTTGAGATTTGGGAGTATGTTCACCATTATCTGAAATCCCGTTTTGGTATGGTCGGTGCTTCCAGTGGGTACCTTGCATTCTTCAAGATTCTAATCTTAGGGGCATCAGTTGGTATGGGCAGAACATAGTCTGAAAACATAGTCGCAGAGCCTGGGTCTTTAACATCTGGTGGTGGTGGTGCTGCTTTCTTACGGATACTAGACCGTTTCCTCTTCGACGTGCCAGGTGGCTCTGGTCGTAACCTCACTTCAGGGATGAATGGTATCTGTTCATCTTATTCTGCAACCATGGTCTATGGTGGAACATATGCAACAATGTCTTCCATAATGGGCTTTGGTGAAGGTGTCTCAAAACTGGATTCTGCAACAATGCTTGTACTGGAAATAGATATGACCATACTGAAAATAGATATGACTAGCAGAAAATCACCTCAGCTCCTACAGTTGTAGACACGATATCTCAGATTCACAGTCGGATGCAATAGAAATGGATGAAACTTTGGTGCGAATAGGGTATGCATTCAACCATTCAATTCGTCTTTTCTTCGCATGAGCGAGCATTAAATTGGAAAGGTGGCAACAATTTCCGTCACATGGGGAAATCGTTCGAATCATTACCATGAAACCACCACTCAATTGTCACTTCATCTGTCACCTCATTGGCAGTTACTATGCAATAATGACAAAAATGACAAAAACGTACATCGTCAATATCTTCCACATTCGGAATATTAACTACAACCAACTATCTTCTTACGGACATATTTTCATCGCGCAACAACTTTTCTCTTTCTTCGACCGATATTTGGTCTTTGACACATTTCTTTTCTTGCAATAGACCGAGAGTCTTTGCTACCATTTTTATTTTTGCGACAGGCAAACATATAGTCTACAACTACTTTTTCTTTTTCGTTAACAACTACATTATCTGTGACACAACAAAAACATCATAAATCTGTACTTTTTTTTCCAGTCGACCAAGTTGCGGCTGTCTTGGTAAGGCTTTAGCCGACTTCCATTCACTAATCCCTTGAAAGGTGTTCCACCTAATTTCTCTAGTTGTACTGCACCTCCTTCAATGATTTGAATGACAAAACAAGGCCCCAACCAATGTGTTTTCAACTTGCTAAGATGATTTAAGAACTTACTGTCATAAAGGAGGACGAGTCCTCCAACCAAAAATTTCTTATTCTTAATATGTCGGTCATGCGATAATTTTTGTCATTCCTTCTCAACATTTTGATGATAACCTGTAACAAAAAATTCTTCTTCCAACTGCACAAGCCGCGACAATATTTCTTCGATAGAACCACTATCAATCATTTCAATGATTGCAACAATCCTTAAACTGGGTACAATGTTATCCATCGACATAACAACCTCTTGTCCATACGCTAGTCTAAATAGAGTTTGACCTGTCAACTTCTTACAGGTCGTGCAATATTCCCACAATACCACAAAAATTTTCTGGTCCCAATCATCTCTTTGAACACTACAAATCTTTGTCAATGCATTCTCCAAGATCTTGTTGAATGCTTCGACAACACTATTCACTTGAGGGTGATATGGTGTTTTTTTTCCTATGTTGGATTTGAAATTTTTCAGTTAATTCTTCAATCAACTGATTGAAAAAATGCGTACTTTGATCACTTATCAAAATATCCAGGCATCCAAATCTAGTCACGACGTTTTCGAACAAGAATTTTGCAGCAGTCGCAATAGTACAATCCTTTACTAGCATTGCCTCAACCCATCTAGTCAAGTAATCTGTTGTAGTAATAATGTATCTTGCACCTGTTCTTTTTCTTGGTGGGTTGATAGGTCCCACAAAATCAACAACCCATTTGTCAAATGCCTGCAAATTGTTTTGAGTTACTAGCGACAATTCATCCTGTCGCGAGGGCTTTCCAGTTCTTTGACATATATCGTAGTTGCGACAATATTCTCTAGCATCCACATGCAAAGTGGGCCACCACAATCCCGCTTGCAATATCTTTTGCATTGTAGTTTTTCCAGCATAATGGCCTCCTACGACACCAGCATGCGCTTCATTCAATATCATTGCTCGCTCATGTTTCAATACACAACGACGAAGAATTTCATCCGTTACCATTTTATAGAGTTGTCTTGTTATCAATTGGAAATCTACAACGCGCAATGCTAATTTATTTTTCAGAGTACTAAATCCTTGTAGTGCATATCCCGTACTCAAGAATTGTATGATATTTATGTACTAGTCATCAAACATCGCGATCGCAAACAATTGCACATCAGGCAGACTATCGTCGAGGTTCATAGGTTCTTCTCCACTTTCAAGCCTCGACGGGTGGTCTGGTCCTGAGTTCAGTCGGCCTGAATTAGCAATAACTTTAAATTCAAATTCTTGAAAAAGGAGAGCCACCAAAAAATATCCCCCCCCCAACAATGCCTTATTAACTAGGTATTTCAATGCAAAGTTATCTGTGTACATTTTGAAATGTCCACCTAACAAATATTGTGGAAAATTTTGTAGCGCTTACACCATAGCTAAGCCTTCTCTTTTAGTCGTAGTGTAATTCTTCTCTGCTGTTGACAATTTCCTGCTAGCAAAGGAAATGGGATGATCGATGGATCCTTCACCAGGATACACAAGTACAATGCTGAGTGTGACAGTGGACGCATCGACATGTACATGAAATTCCTTCTTCCAATTTGGAAAACCTAGTATGGATGTTATGCCCATCTTGTTCTTCAGGGGATCCAAAATTTCTTGGCATTTTTCTATCCACTGGAACTTCGACGCAAATAGGGTATGCATTCAATCGTTCAATCTGTCTTTCCTTTGCATGAGAGGGAAATAAATTGGAAAGGTGGCAGCGATTTGCGTCAGATGGGGCAATCATTCGAATCATTACCATGAAACCACCACTCAACCGCCACTTTGTCTGTCACCTCATTGGTAGTTATTGTGCAATAATGACAAAAATGACAAAAAAGTACGTCGTCAAAATCTTCCACATCCAGAATATTATTTACAACCAGATGTCTTCTTACGACCATATTTTCATCGCGCGACAACTTTTCTCTTTTTTCGACCGATATTTGACCTTCGTCATATTTCTTTTCTTGTGACAGACCGAGAGTCTTTTCTACCATTTTTATTTTGTGACAGACAAACAGACAGTCTGTAACCACTTTTTTCTTTTTTCTCAATAACTACATTATCTGCGACACACAACAAAAACATCATATCTTTGTACTTTTTTTTTCCAATTGACCAAGTTGCAGCTGTCTTGGTAAGGATTTAGACGACTTCCATTCACTAATCCCTTGAAAGGTGTTCCATCTAATTTCTCCAGTTGTATTGCGCCTCCTTCAATGATTTGAGTGACAACATAAGGCCCCAGCGAATGTGTTTTCAACTTGTTAGGATGCTTTAAGAACTTATTGTCACAAAGGAGGACGAGTCCTCCAACCAGAAATTTCTTATTCTTAATGTGTCGGTCATGCTATACGTTTTGTCGTTCCTTCTCAACATTTTGATGATAACGTGTGACAAAACATTCTTCTTCCAACTGCACAAGCTGCGACAATCTTTCTTCGATAGCACCACTATTGGTCATTTCAGTGATTGCAACAATCCTTAAACTAGGTACAATGTATTCCATCGACATAACATCCTATTGTCCATACACTAGCCGAAATGGAGTTTGACCTGTCAATTTCTTGCAGTTCGTGCGATATGCCCACAATACCGCAGAAAATTTCAGGTCCCAATTGTCTCTTTGGACATTGCAAATATTTGTCAATGTGTTCTCCAAGATCTTGTTGAATGCTTCAACAACACCATTCGCTTAAGGGTGATATGGTACTTTTTTCCTATGTCGGATTTGGAATTCTTCAGTTAATTCTTCAATCAACTGATTGACAAAATGCGTACCTTGATCACTTATCAAAATATTCGGGCATCCAAATCTAGTCACGACATTGTCGAACAAGAATTTTGCAGTAGTCGCAATGGTACAATCCTTTACTAGTGTTGCCTCGACCCATCTAGTCAAGTAATAATGTATCTTGCACCTGTTCTTTTTCTTGGTGGGTTGATAGGTCCCACAAAATCAACAACCCATTTGTCAGATGCCAACAAAGTTTTTTGTGGTACTAGCGACATTTCATCCCATCGCGAGGGCTTTCCATTTCTTTGACATATATCACAGTTGTGACAATATTCTCTAGCATCCACATGCAAAGTGGGCCACCACAATCCCATTTTCGATATCTTTAGCACTATAGTTTTTCCAACATAATGGCCTCCTACGACACCATCATGCACTTCATTCAATATCATTGGTCACTCGTGTTTCAATACACAATAACGAAGAATTTCATTTGGTCCCATTTTATAGAGTTGTCTTGCTATCAATTGGAAATATGCAGCACGCATCGCTAATTGTTCTTTTTGCACAGTACTAAATACTTCTAGCGCATATCTGTACTCAAGAATTGTATGATATCTATGTACTAGTTATCGAACATCGTGATCGCAAACAATTACGCATCAGGAAGACTATCGTCGAGGTTCATAGGTTCTTCTCCACTTTCAAGCCTCGATAGGTGGCCTAGTCTTGAGTTCAGTCGGCTTGAATTAGCAATAACTTCAAAGTCAAATTCCTGAAAAAGAAGAAGCCACCAACAAATATCCCCCCCAACATTGGCTTATTAACTAGGTATTTCAATGCAGATTTATTTGTGTACATTTTGAAATGCCCACCTTACAAATAGTGTGGAAATTTCTGTAGCGCATACACAATAGCTAAGCCTTATCTTTCGGTTGTAGTGTAATTCCCATTTGCTGTTGACAATTTCCTGCTAGCGAAGGAAATAAGATGATCAATGGATCCCTCACCAGGCTACACAAGTACAACGTCGAGTGCGATAGAGGATGCATCGACATGTACATGAAATTCCTTCTTCCAATCTGGAAAAACTAGTATGGGTGTTGTTCCCATCTTGTTCTTCGGGAGATCCATACTTTCTTGGCATTTTTCCATCCATTGGAACTTACTATCCTTTTTTAACAAGTTTTCCATTGTAGCAGTCACCTTTGCATATACTTTGATAAAATTTCGATAGTATCATGCATGTCCCAATGTCGTTTTTAGCTGCTTCACTGTCGTAGGGGGAGGTATATCGACTATGATCGCAATTTTTGCAAGGTCGACCATGATTCCATCGCAACAAACTACATGGACCAACAAAATTCCAAACGAGGCACAAAATATAAATTTATTTAAATTCAACAAAATTTGATACTGTCGACGCTGCTCCAACATCATTACGAGGCTCTCAATGTGATCCTTTATGAGCCCAAATTCCATTCGGTCATCGAAGTAGACCTGAAGAAACCTATGAATAAAATCCTTGAAAGCAGCCACTAATATCCTGGAAAAGATAACATGAGCATTCTTGAATCCAAAGGGCATGACTGTGTATGGAAAACATCCTCAATCTATAGCAAAGGTTGGCTTATGCCGATCTTCCTTTGCGATTCTGATATGATGGTAGCCAGAGAACCCACCAGTAAAAGAATAAACTTGTTGAACCCTGACACTTTCTAATACCTCATCTTTAAACGAAGTTAGAAACGGGTCATGTAGGTAGGCATGATTCAACTTTCTTATGCTTACGCAGATGCATACTTCGCTGGTGGTGTTCTTATCCTGCACTACTATCGAGTTCATCCATTCCTATTCTTCAACCAGTTTTGTGATACCCACATCTAGCATTGGATCTAATTATGTCTTGGCCTTTTCTTTATACTGCGGATTTAGTTGGAATGGTCACTGCTTTATAGGACCTGTGTTAGGATTTAACATTATTTTCATCTCTCTAAGGTCTTCTACAATCCCCTTCATCTCTTAAAATTTTGTTGGGAAGAGATCGTGAAACTAATGCAATAAGTCCTGTTGCAACCGCAACATTTCCCCAAATTTCTAAAATTTTGGGTCCCCCTCTTTTCTACTTTGAATTAGTTGGTTCTTTTCTGGATTACAGCCTCTTGATTTTTTGCTATGGATTTTGAAGCATTTTTGGTTGCTGTTCATCGATTGGTCTTCTCCTCATTACATGTTCTGAAGATTTCGTACCTTGAAGATGTCTCTCTTGAGTTGATTTCATTGTCGCTTGGCCGATCTCTTCAAAGCCTTGATCAATCGGGAGTTAAGTTTTGTCTGTTTTTGCCGTTGCGGGCGGTTTGTTGATCCTCCTCCCCACCGTTTCGGGCGTCCTGTTAATCTTCCTCCCCGCCGTTGCGGATCATTTTCAAGTCTTGGACTTTTGTTTTTGCCCCGACCGTTTCGGGTGAGTTTGGAATCCTCCGACCGTTGCGGACGGGTTTTGGTTCTCCTCTGTTTCGGACGGGTTTGGTTCTTCATCGAAGGAATGGGAAGTCTTCCTCGTCCAACGTTTCGGGAGGCTTGTTGATCCCCCCTTCCGACGTTGCGGACTGTTTCCGGAAGGGGGACTTTATATGACGCTCCGATGTTTTGTTGTCGCCCGACGGTGTAGCGGATCGTTTCACCATCTCTTGCTCCGATGTTGCGGAGGGGTCCGGACTTTTGTGTCCGCCGACGCCCGACGACGGTGATTCAAACGTTATTTTTAGCCGTCGCGGGTGAATAAGTATAGGGAGTTGTCCGCCGTTGCGGAGGGAAGAAGGTTCTGATCGCTTGACACGGTTTCAGTTCGCGCCCGATAGATTTTTTCTCGCACGTGTGGCGAATTTTTATATATACGGGGCGATAAACGGGGTTTTGTATTGTTTTCGAACGCTGTCGCGGTAAGTTGAGCTGTCGTTTTAGGAGCGCGTGAGGACCTAGCTGTTGGTGTACCAGTGTCCAAGTGGCAGGAGGAGAAGTCTAGTCGTCATCAGCTCACTCGTTTGTTGGATTGCCAGGTATGATCTTGACTACCTAGCCTCATGTTTTTCAAGGTTTCGATTAAGGGGTTTATGTTGTGGTTTGGGTATTTCTAAGATTAGGCCCCATAGTTCCTTTTCGCTCACACGAGGAGTTTTTCACCCGCAGATAGAGTTGTTATAATCGTCTCCCTGGTGGTTTGCGCCCGTTTTTCTTCTGTTAGGGTTTCCGGTTGCATGGCTGTTGGCGGTTAAAGTGGGGGGGGAGTTTTTCATTTTTTTTTTAGAACCCACGTTTTATTTTGTTGCAGCCATTTCAGTCTCACCCTGAGCAGTAGAGAAAGGTGAGGTGCAGGCGGCCGTCATGCCACCTGCACCTGGTTCGATTCTTTCTGATGATGATATCAGTCGGTAATTTCGAAGGGGTTTTTTGCCGAAGTTTTGATGGTGAAGGCTTATCTGGTTAGTTGCCCTAATGGGTTTGCCCATTTTCCGAGCCCTAGCCTCCGCCCACGCCGCGCAGTTCGTCATTGTCGGCTACCTTGAAACCCTAGGGCCGTGCCGCTGTTAGTATTTAAGTTCTGGGGGAAGCATGAATAGTGCTGTCGGTGAGAGCTCCCTGTGCAGAAAGTTGTTGTGGGCTCCCGTGGTTTATAGTTGCACCGATGTAACTTCCATGTCCGCGAGCAGCATAAGCTTCTACCGTTTTTTATCCCTAATAAAACATGTCTGAGTTCAGGGATTTATAGTCGCACCTTGCGTTTAAAATTTATGCTTTTGCATTGCATATCGTTTCATTGGTAAAAAATGGCATACTGGAAAATGATGTAAGTTTGATGATAGACCGGTTGATGAATAAATCCAGTTTTAGTATTAATGGCTCATTATATTGCGATAATAGTCTGAGTTTTACTGATAGTTTCAGATAGTCAAGATATAGATTGGTTGTGCATACATGTGGGTTGCTTTCTTACTTACATGTTAACATAGAATAATAGTATGTTGCAAAATATTGCACGACCATTTCAAATCTTTCGGCCTGAAGGACCTAAGCCTAAATCCCATTATAGCTTTGATACACTTGAGAAAGATAAAACTGCTGCAAAATGTTCACAAGCCTGAAATTGCTTAATATCAAAATGTTTTACATTGCAGGAAGAATCTACAATGTCCAAGAGGCAGAAGAAGAAAGCTCCAGCAGTGGAGGAAGTACCAGCACCAGACACAGAAGCAAAAACTGAGTACATCTATGAAGACACCCAATATGTCACGGGGGTTGAACCTGAATATAAATGGGGAGAAATATACAGGTTGATTTCCCACAAGGAAGTCCCAGATACAGGTCTTGAGGAAGCACCCATTTACGTAAACATAGAAAAATCAGCCATTATGAAAGTTGCCACCAGGCCCGAGCTGTTTCCATGCCCAGAGGTGATGAGATGGGTTCTACCAAATACCAACCACAACTCAATGCTTATGTGTAATGTCGAGGGCCAAGGTTATGCCGCCTTTATCCCTGGGTATGTGGCCTTAGCTTACCACCTGCCGGAGCCTCAGCTCTTCCTGACAAATGAATGGCTGGACAACCTTAGGATGGATTTTGTAGAAACCATGAAGAGGATGCTCTTGCCAGGGAAGCTATATCGACATAGAGCAACTGAAGAATATGACACAGCCAGTCTCAGACCTCCTTACAGATTCATAGCTCTAATGTTAAATAGGATCTTCGGGAGAGCCACTGGCAGACTATTCAAATTCGAATGGATACCCCTCATGTTCTATGTGGCCACGGAAGGCACAATCTTCAACTGGGCAAGTATAGTATCAAGCAGTCTCTCCTCTTGTGTGGCTGCAGCTTTGGAAGGAGAAGCTAGGAAGAGATCTGAGTTTTATATGAGCTCAATCCTGATAGATTGCATACTTTGTCACTAGCCTTTCCCCGGCCTCCAGTGTGTATGGGATAAAGACAGAATGCCCGTATATGCGGCCTACAAACCTCTAGGTGCTCATCTATATCACAGTCACTACAGAGAGGTCTGTGAGCAGTTCCTCATGCCATTATACAAGCTCATATTCCGGGGAGAATGTAATTGCATGTCAGAAGACGCTATGCAGGTCATTGGTGAATATGGAGATTACTTTCTGACTGAAAATGGTATGTATATCAGGATGTTTGGAGGGTCGAAGACCCCTTTGTTGCTGCCCAAATATGCTACAGATTATATAATCCACAAGGAGGCAGTCAGACAAGTATACATTGATGGAGTTGGTCACTTCTTGTTCCAGTCCAAGAAGACAGCATATCCCCCCCCTTCCATTTAAACTGGGAAATTATAAATTCGCAAATGTAAAACAAGCGCCCGAGTTCATAGAAGAACTAGGGAAGTTCCACTTTGGCGAAATGACTTTTCGAAGGAATGATACTCATGTCAGAGTAGAAGAACACTGCAAGAAACACAAGGTGACCTACGAATACAGCCATCATTTCGATAGCGATGAATCGGTTTACAGGATGGCTCCAAATATGACAGAGCTCCGCAAGAGATTCAAACCTAAGCATTCCACCAAGGGTGGAAAAGGATCTGAGCAAGAGAAGGCTGAACAAGCTAAGGATGAAGAAGCAGCCAGAAGAATAAGAGAAGAGGCTCAGAGGTTGGAAGAGGAGGCTGCAGAATGGATGGGAAAAGGAGAAGAAGAAAAGAGAAAAGCTGCCCAAGAAGCAGCTGAACGAGCAAATGAAGCAGCCAGAGAAACAGAAGAAGCTGCTAAGCAAGCATCCGAAGAAGCTCAGAGAAAGCTAGATGAGGAACTGCAAGAGCAGTAGGCCGAACAGATAAAATTGATGCAACAGCAAGCTCCCGAGGCATCATCAGGGAGATGAAAACCCCGAGATGCAGATCCCTCAAGTACCCACTACCATCGAAGCTGCTACCCCTATGACTCAGCTGGTACCTTTCGTACAGGAAAAAGGGGAAGAAGTCCCTGATTTCAGTACTGTTTATTATGACAGGGCTACTAAAAGAATCATGAGGAGAGCAGAGAAAAAGATAGAGGCAGAAGGAATGACTAGCAAGATGATATCAGATAAAGCTGTGATGGTAGGGACAGATGTAGATCCGAGGTTCACCATAAGTGCC